>BLSH010511990.1:580816-596581 GCA_018402905.1 Glandirana rugosa | reverse complement strand
TCACTCGTGTTTACAGTAGGTCAGTAGGTCTAGTAGTAGACTGTAGTAACACGCTCCATTTTTTTTTTTTTTTTTTTTCGCTCCGGGCCGCACTTTGTGTTTACTTTTGGAGTGCAGTGATGTGACATCAGGTCACTCCCATTCCGTATGGAGGATGAGACAGAGCTTCTCAGCCTCTCCCTTTAGCAATACATAATTTATAAGCAATCTATTGCTAGCTGAATGCAGTCAGCAATAGTTCACTATTAGAACTGTTCAGCTACAATGGGGGTGGGGAGTGGCAGATTCAGAACCCTCATGAAAAAATAAGCTGTAAAATATTGTTTTATTAATTAGTACTTGGGTACCAACAATGATGTCAGATGATGATCTGGATGACTGGATGACATTTGTGCTCACTGTGAAAATCAAATGCTCATGTATGTAAATGCAATGTCATTAGAATTTTTGTCAAGAGCAAAAATGTGAAAAAGTTGTCATCATGATAATTTGTGACCTTATCAAGTCGACTTCTTATGCTAATGCTAGACTAACAATTTATGCAAGTTGTTTTTCCCTTGTGTGCAATGTAGCATCAAAAGGAGAATAAAACTATCCCAAAGTAAAATGCATATGTAGTGGGTACCTCGCCAAGCTGGCCGCCACCAGATTGAATCCACATATAGGAGAATGTACCTGCCAGCAGCTGTGAGGGGGTTTTAACCCCTCCCTTTCCTGAAACACACAGACATCAGCCCTCTCTGCTCTTCCTCTCCTGTCTCACTATTGGCAGCAGGAGGAAGCCAATCAACAGCAGCAACAGTAGGGGATTATGGGATACAAAGTCCCATCACAGAGCAGCCTCACTGACTCTTAAAGGGGCAGAACTACAAATCCCAGCCTGCACAGCACAAAGACAAAATAATTATGGGAGAGGTTATAAATTAGTCTGCAGGACAGGCCCAAGCCTCTCTGGCTTCCTGGATCTCATTGCATGGGCACCATCTCGCCTTTGTGTGAGGGGATTGAGACCTATCGCTCGGTGCACAGCCTACAGGTCCGGCTTCAGCCCAGAAGCAAGGGAACGTGGCCTTTCTTCTCCTGGATGACAGTCTGCAGCAGTGCTGAATGTCGTGGAATCGGCCAGTACACTGAGACAGCAGGTCAAGCACCATCTCTATTCATCTGCATCTAGGAGAATTATCGATCATCTTGCCCTGCAGGAGAATTGCTGAGCACTGTCAGGATTGCTGAGGGGGCTTTCGCCCACAAATTCTATTGTCTTTCACACAGATTACACTCTGGTTTCTGTGCAGAGACAACTTATATCTGACACATATAGCAGCTGGTTACAAGACAGAATCAGTTATCCTGCCTTATTCATCATCGCTTTACCACAACAAAGAATCCTTGTGTATGAGCTCCAACATGCCAACATGAAGATAGTGTGAGGCCACACTTTTAGGACAGTTATTTACTGCTCTTAAAGGGGATGGGTTGCTGTTTTCTATATTGGTCTATTCTACAGGGGGGTTTGAGGTACTATAGGCTGGCCTGGGGATTCCCTCTTTAGGAGGAACTTCTTTATACTGTTTATTATTTTATATGTTAGTAACATTTACTTGCTGCTGTAAATTGCTAATCTGAATTTTTTAAACTCTTTTTCAGCCGAGTTTTGATTGTTGTCCAGGACTTGGCTGACCAATGCATTTTGAGTCCTTTTGCTGCCTAAGTAAATTGGATAAAACTTTAACAGTTGAATTGTGTCAGTGTGTCATTACTTTCGCATTCTATCAATCACATTGCTAGGTGTGCCAGTAGGGGCTGAGATCATTCTTGGAGTTGAAGGGCAGAGTAATGGATTGAACAAACTTAAGCAGCTCTTTCAGGGATATTGCTACATGTGGGGGCTTGTCTTGGATATTTCCACTACTCTGCAGTCAACTTCCTTATACAGCATGCCTACAAGCACCAGGATGGATCCAGTGGTGTGAAGAAGAAGGTGTCCACTCATAGTTGAGTATGGGGGTTGAACTCCCTGGAGAGACCTGGACTGAAGAACAAATCAGCCAGGCAGTGAAGACTCTGTCCCCAGACAGGAAGGTGTGGGTGATTGCTGTCAAAACAGACCGCACCCATGCGCTGTTAGAGTGGAAGCATGGAGTTCCTGAAAGCTTCAAAGGCATCAGTGTGCACTTGGCCAACAAGACGGAGCTTTACATAATCCATCCGAAGGTTCCAGATGAGGACCCTACCAGCTCCAGTCAAGTTGAGACAGTTGTGGAGGAAGATCCCTCCCCTACACACCTGGCCATGATCGGCCATGTCTCACTGCCATGGAAGAATTTGTATCAAAATGCCAATCCAGTATGTTCTGGGGCTGGATACTGGAAGCTGAGGGTCTTCTCAGGAAAGCAACCATGCCCAATGATGAGGAAGAGTATGAAGTTTGGATGGAACAGGCCATGCAGGACCTAGAAGAGTGGGGCTTGCCAGAGGCCCAAAAGAAGCAGCACATCAGTGAGAGTTTGCGAGGGGCTGCTACTGAGGCTATCAGGAACTTGAGATTCATCAACATGACCTGTATGGCTTATGATTACCTGGCCATGTTATAGGAGGAGTTTGGGTGAACAGAGAAAGCAGCTAACCTGATCTATAAATTCGAACATGCCCTTCAAAGCCAAGGTGAACTTCAACCACCACCATACATCCCATGCTGAGGCAAGCCGATCAGTGTCTGGTGCAAGAACAGAAGGCTCCAGCTGAAGGAGTGGGAAAGATCTGGTGCTTGGACCGGAGTGAAAGGGTGCTATAGCCTGGCAAAGTGGCCTGTGTACGAGCTTCTGTAAAGCTACACTGGAAGCAACCCGGCCCTTTCATTGTCCTTGAATCAGACACACAGAGAGTAGACATGGGAGTAGAGATAATACACAAAGTGGTTTCAACTAGAGCGTTGCAAAGAAGTCACAGGAAGATCTTAATTAGTGCCCGCAACATAATGGCCTCAAAAGTGAAGATGCCGGCTCGGATGTTACTGGGACAAGTGAATTCGGCTACCCCAGTTTCACCATCTGATTTGGTGAGGGGGAGAAAAGGATGGGATGCCTGTCGAGGAATTCTATCCAAGGAATACTCCCCTCTTACCTGAATGGAAAGATAGGGCCAAGACTCAGCTCCTGAGATGGCAGACTGCATTCTTGAAGAGTGAGTTAGATGTGAGGCGTGCAAAGAGGGCCCAATACCAGATCCGCCTCCAAAAGTATAAACTGTTTAGAGAGAGTCCAATGGATTCCTCTGAGGGACTTGGAGGATATGCATGAACAACTGGCAGAACTGAAGAAAGCCGGTCCCGAAGCTCTTCTCCCATAGTGGTAGTCCAGAAGAAGAATGGATCACTGAGATTGTGTATTGACTACCGAATGCTGAACAGGAGAACAATTCCCGACTAGTACACAACCCCATGGATAGGAGACTAGAGTTGAGCGAACCCCAACTGTAAAGTTCGGGTTCGTACCGGACTTTAGGGTGTCTGTGATCTGAACCTGAACATTTGAAAAAAAGTCTGGGTTCTGGATCGGTGTTCGGATATTTTTTCGCACCTTTTTCGCGCCTGTTGAATAGTTGCAGGGCAGCCAATCAACAAATGTTTCACTCGTTTGCCCTTAGAGTCCATCACAGCCATTCCTACTAATGGCATGGCTGTATTTGGCCAGTGCATCATGTGACCCAGCCTCTATATAAGCTGGAGTCACGTAGTGCTGCATGTCACATCATCTCATATTAGTGTAGGGAGAGGATGCTGCTGCTGTGAGGGACAGATTAGCTTCAGAAAATCTGTTAAAAACAGCGATTTATTGGTGGGTGGGTGCTAGAGGAGATTTTTGTTTGCTAGAGTACAAAGTGCCTCCTATAAAACCTAAGCAATTTTTCTGTTTGTTAGGTGGGCGTTTGCAAACATTTTTGCAAGTGCAGTGCACTTGCAACTGCTTGTGTGTCAGGGACACTACTTTAATCGTGTTCTGTTAGTTCAGTTGGCAACATTTTGCCATTTTTAAATACTGCTTTTACATTGCAGTTAGACAAATTACATTTTTTTTTTTTGTGCAAAATATTACATTTGTGGCCAGCGAGGCATTTCTTGCACAAAAATAAAAAGTTCATCTACATTGCTGGTTTAAAAAAAAAAATATTCTAAATACTACATTTGCGGCCAGCAGTGCATTTCTTGCACAAAAATAAAAAGTGCGTCTACATTGCTGATTTTAAAAAAAATATTCTAAATACTACATTTGCAGCCAGCGGTGCATTTCTTGCACAAAAATAAAAAGTGCGTCTAAATTGTTGGTTTAAAAAAAATATGTATATTCTAAATACTACATTTGCGGCCAGTGGTGCATTTCTTGCACAAAAATAAAAAGTGCGTCTACATTGCTGGTTTAAAAAAAAAAATATATATATATATATATATTTTAAATACTACATTTGCGGCCAGCGGTGCATTTCTTGCACAAAATTAAAAAGTGCGTTGACATTGCTGGTTTAACCTGCTTGGCGGTATTCCCGAGTGTGGCTTGGGGTGACATTTCAGTACCATTAGCGGTAACACTCGGGATTGCATCGATGGATCCAAGGCAGCATTACTCACCTTGTCCCCTGGATCTAGCGATGTCAGCCACCGTGTCCGTGGGCTGTGTCCTCCGCCCGATGCTCCTGTGTGCCGGGCTCCATTCCCTGCAAGCGACGCACGGGGGCGGAGACCGGCGGCAAATTCAAAAAGTGAAACACACAGCAAACATACAATACACTGTAATCTGTAAGATTACGTTACTGTATGAAATCCTTTCACATCCCCTTTGTCCCTAGTGGTTTGCCCAGTGCCCTGCATGTACTTTTATATTTTTTTTTTTTTTTTTTTTTTCCGTTTCAAGAAGTTTTATTGAAGCTTATATTAGTTACAGCAAATCAAATACAATGGCGGAACCACATCATTTGAACAAGGTTAACAACATACTTGCAGGTAATAATTAAGGTAGCTACCTGGGCGGTATAGGATAAGTAACGAGAGATGGGGGAGTACCTTCAATATCATATGGCGTCAAGGGCTCGGGATAGATAGTGGGTCTGCACGGTGGGCCGGAGAGGGGCCCTGCCCCGAGGCACCCCGATGGGTACACACTGTGCCATCAGGACAGGGTCCCCCCACCTACCTCCCCGTGAGGCCTGTTGGGGAAGGCAACATGCCTGACACATAGGGGTGAAGGTTTATCCCCGACAAGAAGCAACAGCCCTCAGGTGGCTTTGAAATTATTAGTGGGGCAACCGCATTGATGCTACTCATGGTTGGACCTTTCGGTCTGCAGTGGTTGTAAAGGACAACAATCGTGGTTGAGTAGGTTCCAACATAGGACAATTAGTTAGATTATAGTAACTATGTCATGTATGAAGCGTACTTTTATATTATATATGCCATTCTTTCTGCCTGGAAACTTGAGTATGACCATGGCAACCAAAAAGTGTCCCTTTACGTCAAAAGTGGTTTTTGATCAGCTAGAAAACAGCGATAGTAAATAAGAATCATTTGCAGAATTGAGTGATACTGATTTTTGGGGAAATTTATCATCAGACACTGAAAATGACAACAGCGACAATTCTGCAACTGAGCAAATTTCAGTGTTTTTGGTTTGATTACATTATTGAATAAATGTTATCACTATTACGTTATTATTTTTGATAATTATTTTTAGTTATTTATTATATTATAATTTATGATTTCATGTTTCAAACTTTATCATACCCGGGATGTCTACTAGACTCTTGTTTGGACAGATTTAAGTGAGTTATTCCTAAGAATTACAGGCCTACGATATAAAACGCCAAATTTCTATGCAAAATAATGGTACCGCTTTCAGCACCAAAAATCTGAAATAATCATACCGCCAGGGAGGTTAAAAACATAGTAAGCACTTCCGATTCCGGCGCCGCATGGAGAGGAGCTAGGAGACCTCAGCTCCGCTCCCCTGCCACATAAATCGGCTCCTAAGACGGCGATACCCAGGAGGGACACCCCACCCCTACCTTCACACACACCCCAGGACTTACATGGACCATTTTGTGGAGCAATCGTTCGCCGCACAGCAGTTCCAGGGAGGAGAGGGGACACACGCTGCAGCTATCATGTCCGCCGGAGTGCAGGTACAGACATACGCTGCTAAACTAGCGGCCCCCCCTCCACAAATCACAGAGGCTACAGGCTCCCACACCTCCCAGAACATGGCAGGGATGACCACAGCAAACTGTGGTGGCCTTAATCCGGCCGATCATAACAGAGGCCGTGGATGCAGCAATACACAAAGGCCTAGAACAGCTCCACACAGATTTTCAACTGCACGCAGTCAGAATAGACCAGGCTGAGGGCAGGATTTCTATTATAGAGGATGACACTACAGCCCTTACTGCTGCTGTGGCAAAGTTAACCACGACCCAAAAGGAGCTCCAGGAAAAGGTCATTGACCTTAAGAACAGGGCTAGAAGAAACAACTTGCGCATTATTGTCCTCCCAGAAAAGTATCCCTCTCATGACCTACCCAAAATTTGCGCAGTGATCATCCCTGAAATTTTGAGTATTTTTTAGTGGAAACAGCTCACAGAATCGGCCAGCCCTCTGAATCCCGCGCCAAGCCCAGGGCAGTCATAGTCCGTTACCTCAATTATGTGGACAAACAAGCCATCCTGCAACGATACAGGAGAGCCCGCTCCCTAACATTTGAAGGAAATGCCTTACTGATATTTGCTGACTATTCGGTAGAAGTCATGCAGAAGAGAAAAGCCTTCTCCCCAGTCTGCTCTGCCCTTCATAACCGCAACATTCGGTTCAGCTTGGCCTACCCAGCAACCCTTTATTTTCACTCCCCACAAGGGGAAAAGCTCTCTTTCATATCACCTCAGGAAGCAGGGACTTATTTGGCTGACTCACTACACTCAGACATGGATCAGACACCACCATCAGAAGCTAACGCTCATAGTTCGCCCAAGAAGTCCTCCCTGATGCCTAACAAACCTCGGAGCCCAGACAAGCCCCCATACAAGAGGGTTCGCTTTGGCCTTCCGGATACCCCCCTACCCCGGGAGTAGCTCGGATCTACCCTGGCCACATTACCTCTGAACATGCTGATACCCCTGATTTGTGACCTACTACTAACTTTCCCTTTCTCCTTTTTTCTGGTCTCTACTTAAGGAAAAACGAAGTGCCTTATCTATAGCTGACTGATCAACGAACTGTAAGTGACACATCTTGGTCGCCCCATAGGGGCCCGCATATATGTTAAATTTCCACCAGAATCAGTTCGCCAGTATGCCATGAGGCTGTGGACATCTACTAACTGTCTTCTAACCGTTTTCTTGTTGCCTGTTTTTTTACAGTTATGTTGTTTTTTCTTTATTTCTTGTTGGGCATTATACAGGTGACCGTTGATATCTTCTACGAACCTGCCCACAGGGTTTCCCCGTGTGAGCAGGCTCTTCTGGCAGGTTCTGGCAATCTTTCACTAGCTCTAGGTTTGTTCAGGTTTTTAAGCGTGCCCAATAATTTTTGGCTCTGCATGAATATACCATAACCCCCCCCCCTTTCCCCCACCCTCTCCCCATTCTCCCTCCCTCCACCCAACCCACTCTTCCCCCCTCCCCTTTTCTCTCAGTCTCTCCCCCTCCTGGATCAGACTTGACTTTCCTCAGCGGGGTCGGACAGCTGCATTGCTGAAAAAACCCCATGCGGAAAAAAGTGAAGTTTGTAAAAGTTGTGTTTTATGGCGCATTCCCCCGGTGTTCTAACTGCTATGGTAAAATGTTTCTCATGTGCAAAAGTGTTGTTTTTTCTTATCTCCTATCCCCCAGCTCTAGAGGGCCCCATTATAATTGTACAAGCTGTTGGCCTTTTACCCTATTCTTTCAATATTGTATGACACTATGGACCCCTCAGGGCTTGGGAATAGCCTGAAAATTGTTACGTGGAATGTCAAGGGGCTGCGGTCCCCACACAAACGCATGCAGGTTCTCAGACACCTGAAAAGAATGAAGGCTGATATTGCTCTCTTGCAAGAGACACATCTTGAGGCAGACGATCTCCCCAGGCTCCGCAAGTTGTGTGTGGGCGAAGTGTTCGGTTCCCCTTCTGTGAGGAGGAAGGCAGGAGTAGCCATTCTCCTTCACAAATGTCTCCCTGTCACTGTTCACAAAATCGACACAGACACTGTAGGACGCAGGGTCACTCTTCATATCACATTGGCCAATCGAGAGTTGGCTATCTCCAACATCTATGCTGACAACTCCCCCTCCGAAACCTACTTTCATGACCTGACTACCTGGGCTTTACAAATCACAGAATCCCTTCATCTGCTAGGAGGTGACTTTAATTCAACTATGAACCCGGCAAATGACCGCTCTGCAGCACTGCCACCCCACACGTCCAACCCAGCTCATTCCTCCCTGCTTGCCCAAACTATTGAATCCCTTATGTTGTCTGACGTTTGGTGCATGAAACATCCCATTGACAAGGAATACACCTTCTACTCATCCCCCCATAAGTCGTTTTCCCGAATAGATTATTTTTTCGCGTCTCCTGCCCTTCTCCCGATGGTAACCTCGGCAGTCATAGAAAGTATGGCAATCTCAGACCACTCACCTGTTACTGTCGAGATCACAAATCTTCTACGCAGACCACATGGTTCGACATGGCGTTTCCCATCCTACCTTTACAATAATGAGGAATTAAAAATCTCCCTCAAGCTCGCATGGACCGAATACACTGCAACAAACAAGGAACACCTCTCCACACCCAATCTTTTTTGGGAAGCCGGGAAGGCTTTCCTCAGAGGCCATATTATCTCATTCGCAGCCCGTTTAAAAAAAAAGGCTTGTGTCAGCCTTACCCTAGCTAGTAACACACTTAATCAAGCCCACAAGACACTTAACATGTCACGGACACCGGAGAAAATCCGAGCCTGGCAACAGGCCAAAAATGCCTTTGATCACTGGTCTTCCCAACAGGAATCCATTAACCAGTTCCATACTTCTTTATTTTTTCACAAATATCGTAACAAAGTGGGGAAGCTGCTGGCTCGGATGTCCTCGGGACGTCACAATCCAACCCACATCTCGGCACTGAGAAATCCCTCAGGCACCACAGTTACTGAACCCTCAACCGTGAGCTCTATACTTACGAATTATTACACAGCACTATACACTGAAGACTCGGTTGACACCCACAAAGCCGCGGAACTTTTATCCTCGATTAAACTACCCTCCATCACAGAAGCCCAGCTGGAAGCACTAAATAAACCCATATCTCTCTGAGAAATTCAGGGCATCATTAAATCGATGGCCAATGGTAAGGCCCCGGGTCCAGACGGACTCTCCTCGGACTTCTACAAACTCACATCTGATTTTACCTCAGACACCCTCTCGCTTGTATATAATACAATCTGGGACGGGGGCCCATATCTACCATCAAGCTCCTTAGCGCACATAAAACTACTAGCTAAAAAGAACAAAGACCCACTATCCCCTGGGTCTTACAGACCCATATCCCTTATAAATGTAGACGCCAAGATCCTCTCAAAAATAATAGCCTCCCGGCTAGCCGAAATCTTTCCCTCTATAATTCACCCAGCCCAATCAGGTTTCGTACAAGGCCGATCGGCCACACTAAACATTAGGAAAGTATTGCTCATTGTAGAACAGGCCAAGCAACATCCTGAAAAAGACATTGCCATAATTTCATTGGACGCTGAGAAAGCCTTCGATAACATCAGCTTCAAATGGTTATTCATGGTAATGAACTCAGTAGGCTTCTCTGGCCCTGTCAGGAAAGGACAGCAGTTCCGGTGGTTTCCACGGTGGTGCGCGTGCCTGTGCGCGTTCGCGCGTGCCGTGTGTGCGCGCGCGCGCTCACGTGCGTGCGCACACGCCGGAAACAGGCGCCAATCGGCCCTATTTAAACCTGCAGGACTTAGTGCCCGGTGCTGTCCGTTCTACAGCATTTCCTGCACCTGTGTCCCCGGCAACTATTCTTGAGGGACTTCCTGTTCCTGTGACCCCGGCTATCCCTTTGGACTTGTTGCTATCCGCCTGCATCTGACCCCGGCTTGCCTAAGACCATCCGCTTGTTTGACCCCTTTTTGTACCTTTGCTGCCAGCACGTTGCTGACCCTGCCTGTACCCGACCATCCGTTTGCCTGATCCCGCTGTACCGCACTGCCCGCTAGTTGCCGACCCGGACTGAACCACTACTCTCCTGTTTGCACGAGCTTCAGTGGACTTCCGCCTACCAACTAAGGACTGCCCAGCCCTCGTGCCCCCCTGTGCTCCTGAGCTCCCTGTTCCCACTATCAGGGGTTCTCGAACCAGGGCCGCAAGAGAGGTTGCACCCGCATAAGCCAGACTCTACCACCAGGTACGTGACAGGCCCTTTCTTAAACTTCATCAATAAGATGTACGCTAGCCCATCAGCCCGGCTAGTCACCCCCACTTTCATCTCTCCGGTCTTTCCCCTAGCCAAGGGCACCCGCCAGGGTTGCCCACTCTCCCTACTATTGTTCAACTTAGCCATAGAACCTCTCTCTAGACAACTTAACTCTCCCCAGGGAATCAGTTACTATCGGGGAACGGACATGTCGCTCAGCACTTTTTGCTGACGACATCCTCCTGTTCTCCTCCAATCCACCAAATGACTTCAAATACCTAACAAGCATGCTTCAACTGTTTAGAGAGTGTGCTGGCCTGAGAATCAACTTTGATAAAAGCTAGGGACTACCCCTCAACCCACGTCTTGCGGTGTCTTGGAGATCATCCTCCCCCTTCCTAATTGCCGAAAAACAGCTCACATACCTGGGCATACACATTGGTAAGGAACTGGCCTCTCTCTATTCGCTGAACTACCCTCCGCTCATAGGAAAAATCATAAAGGAGTTGGCGGGCTGAGGCGCCCTCCCTCTCTCGCTCTTCGGGAGATGTCATCTCGTCAAGATGGTTTCATTCGCAAGACTACTCTATCCCTTACAAACTTTACCCCTACTACTAAAACATAAAGACGTACAGAAAATTAATACTGCGATCACCACTTTTTTGTGGAAAGGTAAACGGTCAAGGATATCTCTCCAAAAGCTTTGCCTCCCGAAGAGCAAGAGCGGGGTGGGCCTCCCCAGCCTTAGATTCTATAACCTTGCTTGTCTATTGAGAAATGGACTAGACTGGATCTCTGGTCACTCCACATACTCCAACTTACACCTGGAGGAAGCTCACCCTACAACCTAAAAGCTATTCTGCACGCCAGGGTTACCTCTCTTCCTCCTCATCTAAAAGGTAGTCTGGTAATCAAAGACACTGTAATAGTCTGGAGGGAAATACGAAAGCTGCTAAGCCTTCCATCCTCGATCTCTCCAGCACTGCCTATTCTAGGCAACCCCATGTTTCCACCATCCCTGGATACCCTTGCTTTCTCTCATTGGTCTGCAAGAGGCCTATCAATGGTCTCTCAACTATACAAGACGGGTCACAGTTCTATTAGGCAATTCTCTGATCTGGAGGAGTTCTCCTTGCCCCCTCTCATGCCTTTTACTACCTTCAACTCAAGTCGTTTCTACAGTCCTGCCAAGGCTCCCACCATAACCCCTGCAAAACTTCATTCATTGACTCTCTCTTGTCCAATGGCAATTACTCCATCTCACATATCTACGGGCAAATCATCAAACACCAAGCTTCTAAATACTCCTTAACCCCTTTTCATCCATGGAGCCTAGCATTGGATGACCAAGAAACTCCAGAACACATCCTTTCGGGATACAAGAAAATTTGCTCTCTTGTGGTTGCTGAAACTTGGAGGGAGACCCAATTCAAAATCGCTCACAGAGCATACCTTCTGTCACGCTTCACATCAGGCTCCCAACCCCGAGGCTTCTGCCCCTGGTGCCTCACTCCCAAACCCACACTCTTCCACAGGCTGTGGTCATGCCACAACATATCTATCTTCTGGAACAAAATTTTAGCTTACATTGGCATAGTTAGTGACCATTACTTCTCCAAGGATCCCATGATGTGCCTTTTCAGTGGGAGCCCGTCTGGCCTCAATCTCCCACTAACCCTATGCAGGCGCTATGAAACTGGGGTCACCTGTGCCTGCTGGCAGAAACGAGAGCTATTATGCAGTGTTGGATTCAACAATCTCCCCCTGATCTGCCCCAAGTCAAGCAAGGCCTCTTCAGTTTACTTTTCCTGGAAAAACAAGACACAATCAACCTGAACTTCAAAACATCGAAAAAATTCTTTGCAAGATGGCGGAAATTCGTAGAACATTCCTTCAACGAAACGGAGATCAACCACTTTATGGCTCCCTTCAAACTCTCAGATTGGTACTTAAAAGCTGACATTTCAAACACTCTAGGTAAACTTAAAATTCGGGACATAACCCCCCCAGCTATCAACCTTGCTCCAGCAGGTGCCCCTGATGCTCCACCCTAACAATCTACTCCACCAAGCCCTATTTTCAAGGCCAACCAACCTATTGGCTCAAGTGACACTACTCACCCCCCTAAGAGTCTTTCCCGCTCCACTACTCCTGGTTCCTACATGAGAAACTCTCACCATATATCTGCGGACACAACCTAAATGCACACTGGATGGGCACCTTTCTTTTTCTCTGTCTTTTAGTGTTATATCTACTGATTTACATTTTGTTCTACTAGTGCTGCTGTTACTTCTAAGCTAGGAACCTAATGTCTGTTATCTATGTATTATTGAAAAACTTCAATAAAATTTATATTAAAAAAAAAAAAAAAAAACATAGTACATTTTCACCTTGCTGTGCATTTCTTGCACAAAATTAAAAAGTGCGTCAACATTGCTGGTTTAAAAAAAAAAAAAAATAAAAATAGTGCTACATAGTACGTTTGTACCTTGCTGTGCATTTCTTGCACAAAATTAAAAAGTGCATCTACATTGCCGGTTTAAAAAATAATATAAATTTGTGCTAAATAGTACATTTGAGTCCAGACTGAGGAGAGCATCAAATAAGGGATGTGGCCGTGGTCGTGGTGCTGCTGGTGTTGGTGAAGCTCCTGCTGCAAGGAGAGGATGTGGTCAATCTGTGCCAGCTGCACGCACAAGTGAAACACCTTCCTCAGGTGCGAGTAGCCGACAGAACCTTCAACGTTATATGGTAGGCCCAAATGCCACTCAACGAATGGTAAGGCCAGAACAAGTACAGGCGATAGTAGGTTGGGTGGCTGACAATGCCTCCAGTTCCTTTACATTGTCTCCCACCCGGTCCCTTGATGAAAGACCAGAGTTGGCACCTGAACCCCATGGCCATCTGTCTTTCACCTCAGCCCCTTGTAAATCGGCCGAGCAGTCTGAGCCCCAAGTCATGCAGCAGTCTCTTATGCTTTTTGATGACTCTGCTGGTGTGCTTTCCGTGGGCCATCCACATAGCCCTGCCCCAGAAGTGGAAGACATTGAGTGCACCGATGCCCAACCGCTTGTTTCAGGATGAGGACATGGAAACACCACCACAGCATGTCTCTGATGATGACAAAACACAGGTGCCAACTGCAGCGGCTTTCTACAGTGTGCAGACTGACAAGGAGGGCCGTGGTGAAGAGTGGGTGGAAGATGATGTGGAGGATGATGAGGTCCTAGAACCCACATGGAATGAAGGTCATGCGAGTGACGTGTACAGTTTGGAGGAAGAGGTGGTGGTCGCACAGAGGCACCAGCACAGCAAAATAGGAAGCAGGTTGCAGACAGTACGCCTGCTACTACCCACCGTACCCAGGGACCTAGCACACAAAAGGCAGCTCAAAGGAGTTCCCTGGCATGGCAGTTCTTCAGACAATGTGCTGACGACAAGACACAAGTGCTTTGCACGCTGTGCAATCAGAGCCTGAAGCGAGGCATAAATGTTCTAAACCCGAGCACAACCTGCATGACCAGGCATCTACATGCAAAGCATGAGCTGCAGTGGAACAAGCACCTCAAAATCCAAGAAAGGTCTTGGGCTCCTCCTGCTTCCTCTTCTGCTGCTGCCTCAGCCTCTTCCTCCACCTCTACAGTGCCAGTGTCACCTGCCACCCAGCAAACAGATGATGTAACAACAACGCCACCATGTCCGCCACTGTCAAGCATTTCCACATGGTCCCATGGAAGCTTACAGCTGCCCATCTCCCAAACACTGGAGAGAAAGAGGAAGTACCCCCCTACCCACTCGCGATCCCTGGCCCTGAATGCCAACATTTCAAAATTCCTGGCCTTTGAAATGCTCTGGTGTACACGGACAGTTTTAAAAACCTGATGGTGGTGGCTGTCCCACAGAACGTGGTTCCCAGCCGCCACTACTTTTCCAAGCGAGCCATCCTTTCCCTGCACAAACAAGTCGGGGACAAGATCAAGTGTGCACTGTGCAACGCATCTGTGGCAAGGTCCACATAACCACTGATACACGGACCAGTAAGCATGGGCAGGGATGCTATATCTCGCTAACTGCACATTGGGCAAATATGGTGGCGGGTGGGCCTGAGGCGGATAGCAGTTCGGCGCATGTCCTTCCACGACCGAGGATTGCAGGGCATTTCTCTTTGCCTCCAGTTGCCTCCTCCTCTACCACCTCCTCATCCACTCAGTGTAACACCTTCACCACCTACTTCAGCACATCCAGGGGGAAACGACAGCAGGCTGTTTTAAAACTGATATGTTTGGGGGATAAACTCCACACTGTGCAGGAGCTGTGGACGGGCATTGTTGCCACTAAGCCTCAAGCCCGGCCTGGTGGTGTGTGATAATGCACAAAATCTCATAGCAGCTTTGGGCCTAGATGGTTTGACACACATCCCTTGCCTGGTGCATGTGCTGAATTTGGTGGTGCAGAAATGTCTAAAAAAACTACCCGGATATGTCAGAGCTGCTGCAGAAAGTGCAGGCCGTCTGTGCGCGCTTTCGGCGTTCTCACCCTACTGCTGCTCGCCTGTCTGCGCTGCAGCAGAACTTCAGCCTTCCCACTCACCGCCTCCTATGCGACGTGCCCACAAGGTGGAACTCCACCTTGCACATGCTGGAGAGACTGTGCGAGCAGCAGAAGGCAATGGTGGAGTTTCAGCTGCAGCACGCACGGGTCAGTCGCTCTGTGGAACAGCACCACTTCAAAAACGAGTGGGCCTCCATGCGAGACCTGTGTACCATATTGCGGTGTTTCAAGTACTCCACCAACATGGCCAGTGCTGATGAGGCTGTTCTCAGCATTACTATCCCACTTCTATGTCTCCTTGAAAAAACACTTTGGGCGATGATGGAAGAGGATGTGGCACAGGCGGAAGAGGAGGAGGAAGAGGGGTCATTTCCACGGTTATCAGGCCAGTCATTCACAAGTGGCTCGGAGGGTGGGTTCCTGCACCAGCATAGGCTAGGTAAAAAAATTTCAAGCCAGGGCACAGTTCTGGAGGATGATGTCACGTTCCTGGTGGTAGAGTCTGGCTTATGTGGGGGCAACCTCTCTTGTGGCCCTGGTTCGAGAACCCCTGGTAGTGTTGACAGGGAGCTCTGGAGCTCAGGGGGACACGAGGGCTGGACAATCTTCAGGTGGTAAGCAGAAGTCCACGGAAGCTCGTGCAAGACGGGAGAGTAGTGGTTTGCAATGGCTGAGACGGACATGGGCTGGTAGGCAAACGGACTAGGGCGACATGGCGTGGCGGACGGTCAACGGCTGGGACTGACTTGGTGATGAGAGGGCAGAACGTGCTCGAAGGC
>BLSH010511990.1:517516-533480 GCA_018402905.1 Glandirana rugosa | reverse complement strand
CCTTGTTTCTCCTCTCCTTCTTCTTCCCCCTTAACTTAGGCCTAGGTGGTGATGGACACGATCACAATATTTTCCCTGAACACAAAAGGGCTGAACACCCCCGAAAAGCATCGCATGCTCCTGAATGATCTGAAACGTACGAACGTAGATGTGGCCTTCATACAGGAGACACATTTTAAAACGGACAAAACCCCCTCCCTCAGAAGCAGATTCTTCCCACTAGTCTATCATGCAACTAACGCTCAATCCAAAAGCAAAGGAGTATCCATACTCTTATCTAGTAAACTTCCCTGGACCTGGAGGGATACCTTGGCTGACAGTGGGGGGCGCTATGTCTTCATTAAAGGTTTGGTGGGTGGTGAACGAGTTACCTTTGCCACGTTATACGCTCCTAATGATAGACAAGAGGCCTTTGTTCAGGCAGTTCTGGATGACCTGCGGGAGTTCTCTGAGAGACAAATTATCCTGGGGGGGACTGGAACATACCTTTATCACCATCAGTAGACACGTCGTCGGGCTTTTCCTCTGTTCGTCCAAGTACACATAAGAAACTGGTGCAATCACTACACAAGGCCCGTTTAATAGATATTTGGAGACTACAACACACAACCGAGAGAGACTATTTGTTTTACTCAGCATCTCACAAAACTTATTCGAGAATTGATTATTTTCTCATTCCACACAATCAACTGCAAGCAGTGCAGGAATCGGCAATAGGCAGTATCACATGGTCGGATCATGCGCCTGTCATGATCCGCTATAACCTTTCCACTGTTCAAGTCTCCAAAACCTGTTTCTGGAGACTAAACGAAAGCCTCCTGCAAATTCCGGAAGTAGTGGCAGACGTCTCCCAGGCTTTACGGGACTATTTTCAGCTGAACGATCAAGAGGAATGCAACCCAGGTGTATTGTGGGAAGCCCACAAAGCGGTAATACACGGAATATTAATCAAGCATGGCGCACGACTTAAAAGAGAACGTGAACAATTGCTGTCGCAATAAAATCTTCCAAGTAGAAGCGCAACATAAAAGAACGCCCCTTTTATCCCTGGAAAAGGAGTTGCTGTCTCTCCGTTGACGGGTGATTGAGCTCCTACAGTACAAAGCCAAAGCAGCTATACAACGGGGTCGCAGGGTGGAGTATGAAATGGGTAACAAATGTGGCAAACTCCTTGCCAGATCTACACGGGACCCTATACTCACGTCATACATACCATACATTATTCCCCCCGCGGGAAACAAAGCCTCCCTCCCGTCGCAGATAGTCGTGGCTTTACGAGACTTCTATGCCTCACTTTATAATTTGCCAGACCAGAATGTATCTCCAGTGTTGTTGGAGGAATACATTACCTCCTCCTTACTCCCACAATTGTCGCAGGAGGTAAGAGAAGAACTCGAGGCCCCTATCACTTCTGAAGAAGTGAAGTGCGCTATAGGAAGTATGAAACCGGGAAAGGCCCCTGGGCAAGACGGTTTCTCCCTGCAATGCTTTCACACCTTCTTTCCTATTCTGAGCCCATACATGACACGACTATTTAACTCACTGAGTGCGGACTCTCACTTACCTAGGGACACGCTGAGGGCACACATCTCAGTTATACCTAAAGAAGGAAAAGACCCAGCCTCCTGTGGCAGCTATAGACCTATCTCCCTATTGAATGTGGACCTTAAGCTTTTTTCTAAAGTACTAGCTTCCAGACTAGCGAATCATTTAACGGAGATAGTACACTTGGACCAGGTTGGCTTTGTACCCACTAGAGAGGCACGCGACAATACGACCAAAGCACTCAATTTAATCCACTTGACATTGTCGAACCAAACGCCATGTATATTTCTCAGCACAGATACTGAGAAAGCGTTTGATCGCGTCAACTGGAAGTTTATGACAGCAGTGCTTAGACACATAGGCTCCAACGGCACAGGTAAAGGTAAATGTTCTCTCCCGCTGTCCTCTACTTGCTCTCTCATGTGCCTCTTTTCAGGATCTCTTCACTCCTCCTGAATGCACCCGAGCCCTGGCCCAGGGCCACCCCCCCAGACTGGGGAGCTCCCTGTGGTCCCCTACAGCTTACACACTCTCTCACTCTAGCTCTTCCACCCGACAACCCCTCCCCAGCTCTGCTGACACCAGGTATTTAAGGAGGCCTTCCCCCTGCCAACCCAAGTTGGAGATTGGTCAGGGCTCCTTAAAATACCACAGGCAGCTCCACCTCTCCTCTTCACCCTTCCTTCTAGCACCTTCTAGAAGAAAAGGGGTTGTAACCGAGTTGTGACACCACCTGTGAGTCACCAGCTGCTACCCTGAGCCACTTCCAGCCCAGAATGAAAACAAACAGGCCTAGCAACCAGCTAGGCCTGCCTAAATTTACCTACACTGCCAGAGAAAAACCTCACTCTAGCACTTCACTACCTAGATGGTGCTACACATCATTTGCATAGGCATTTTATCCCACTGTAAGTCCCAGTGGCATGAATCCACTGATTTCTGCTGCTGCGATTGACAGCTGCGTGTGGATAGCAGTAGCCACTGAGCCTCTACACTGGAATGAAAGACTGTCAGTGGCTGCCGCTATTTGTACCAGTTCACAAAGACAAAATGTGCCGAGCTGTGATCACTATAGGTGATCGTTTTACTTTGAGAACAGGCATCAATAGCTGCAGCTGTCAGCAGGATGTAATTGCAGCTGCTAATTCTAGCAGCAGGAATCAGAAGATTTACAGCATGGGAAAACATCCACGTGAATGGAGCCCAAATGGTGCCCAAATTCCCCACATAGAGACTTATCATAGGAACAGATGTCCCAGTTGAAGGATTTTTCAACATTTGGATATACCATTGCTTTCTGTCACTGTAACAATGATAATTAGGACAAATCCGGGGGGGGGGGGCACTTCCCCAGCTGGAAACACAGCCAATAGAGGGCCCAAGTAAATTAATTCCCTTACATACATTTTAATAGAATTGATTAGTTTTTTTTTTTCATATATTTTCTTTATTTGTAGTAGTTAAAACTGACTGACTTCCTATCATGAATTCCTGTTGCGCACAGAAAACAAAATGCCACCGGGCAGGAAGGAAGAATAGGGCTGATTTCATGTTACATGTAGAGACATGTACCAATCAGATCTTACTAATGGATGAGGACGTGAAACTTATGTACATCTCCTGCAACAACTGGCTTTTAAAAGGATGGATTTTACAACTATACAGGATTAGTTATATGCCAAGCCTGTTAAAAAAGTCTTTGCTAGTTAGTGCCATAACCACATTAAACAGTATGGGGCTCCTTTGTATATCATAACTAGTGTGACAGCATGCGAGGTGAAGTGGTAGATGGACGCTACCTGTCGCCTCATATGCTTTCATTTGTACTGGACTAAATGGAGTCTGGTCCGGGTTTTACCAGCCAACGTGGCAGGGCTGGTCTCGGTCCAGAGTTTGTGGTCCACTGGAGTCCACCAGCAGGTAGCTTACATAATCAGGGAGAGAGCACAGTGTTGCTCTGACCTGGGACTCAGAAGGGAATCAGAGAGCTCTGTTTTGGTGTCTGGACTATAAAAATAAGGTTTGCATCCACTTATGTTTTTGTGGGTGTCAGGGACCAGCCCTACACCGCATAGCCAGGAATCTCTACTGTTTAGTTTAGTGCCTGGACTATAAAAATAAGGTTTGCATTGGCTTATGTTTTTGTGGGTGTTGGATATCAGCCCTACACCGCATAGCCAGGAATCTCTACTGTTTAGTTTAGCACCAGACAGCAAGGACTTGTTTTCTATTTTGTTTGTTTTTATAACCTGCAAAACTTTGCTAATAAACCTGGCAACCCGCCAGATTTCAAAATAAGTTGCCTGCACACTGACTTTTTTCCCAGGAAAGGTGATCCCCATGAGCTAATCTCCCACACTAGGAATACAAATATTAGTATTAAATGTCTAGCTCTCAATGTATAGATCCTGTTGTGAGTAATGGAAATGAAGAAATATAACTGTTTTGTCTCTGAGGACAGACCTTGGCTGGTTCTCTAAGGCAGTAGTTCTCAACCCTGTCCTCAAGTACCCCCAACAGGCCATGTTATGTGAATTTCTCTTAGATGAGATAGCTGTCCAAAATATTAAGCCATTGACTTTAATTAAAAGCACCTGTGCAAGATAAAGGAAAACCTGCAAACATGGCCTGTTGGGGGTACTTGAGGACAGGGTTGAGAACCACTGCTCTAGGGCTTTCCTTCAGTAGTGATGCCCTCATCAGCTGACCTCTTTCAAACAATTGTGGGTGACAATGAAAAATAATGTCAAGAACATGGAATTTAAATAGTCTTATGTGAGACTGTCTCTTGGTTATTCATTGGAACAAGGGGTATAATATTACTTTTTTTTTTCATTACTTGCATAAATTAAGTCTTAGATACACTGGTAATTCTGCTACTCAGCTGCATGCCTTTATTTCAGATACAATACATAATGTTTTATAGGCAGTGGCGAATCAAAAGTACCTTGAGAGCTGGGTTGATTAAGCCCTTTCTCCAGTCCTTTTTCACATAGCCATGTTCACAAGGCTATATGAAAGTCCTGCTGCAGCTTCCATTCAGACTCAGACCAGAAAAAGGTGCGATTTGGATGCCCTCTTGCTGAAAGCAACAGATTGCCAAGTACCATGCCTCTATCCTCCCCGACCTATAACGAAGGTACCATAGACTTCACATTATTGTTGTTGCCTGATGCGGTCATTTAAATTTGGATTGTGAATGATTGTATGTTGACAAGCTACTTCTTACCCCTGCAGTCACCCCTGGGTACCAATTTAACCACAGGTATGCCCCATTATGAAGCAAAACTATAGATGCAATGATTTGGTAATACCTTTATCATTACTTATGATGCCTGCTTCAAAAGGGTATTATATTACAGCGTATAGAATTACATGCTTTTAAAAATAAATCAATAAAAAAATTAACCTTTATTTTATTCTTTTATTGTGGCTGGCATGTGACGTCACAGCCTGTCGAGTCCCTCCTAACTATAGCAGGGGGGCATGTCTGTTTAGAAGGGGCAGACACAGTGAAAAAGTCCTCTGTCTATGGCATAGTCACATGCAGACTGGCAGTTGGGCAGGATTAGGTGAAACAGTGAACGGGAGCTAACATTACACATACACACAGTGGAGAAACAACTTCCCCATCTATATGTGCTGGAGCCTCACTGTCAAAGCTGAAACTGGCCCTGCAATGTAGCAGACACAAACAGGGAAGTACACCCACCATGTGTGAGGTAAGCCAAACCTGCCCCCTTACTAAACAAATAGGAGCTTAAAAAGGGCATGGCCGCACAACTGACCGCCAGAGATAAGGGGACGTCATGCATTCACACACCATCCTGTAACATGAACCATAACATGCTTGCCATGGTCAGTTTAAAGCAGGGACCCAGGGGAACTGGCAGGATTTTTAAAGAGGCAGAATAAATAAAGTTAGAAAGCTAGATTTAAAAAAAAAATGTTTAACCACACACATTAAAACTTACTTTGTGGGGTAACATACACTTTAAATGTGATTGCACCTTAGAAGGTATCTTACTAAAAATGAAAAATGTTGCTGTAGATACCTGATATTGTCCTATCTCAGTGCAGACTTCTGGAAAGACAGCTAGCTAATTAAAAAAATAAATTTGATTTTTAGTGTTATTTGGTACACCAACCCGTTTATCAAAGTTTAAAGTGTTACTAAACCCACAACCCTGCATTCACTATATCTGGTCTCCCATAGTACACAGAACATGGAAATTAAATTATTTTAGTAAATGTAAAATGCTAAATACCTTTTCTCATCAGCAGTATATAGCAGCCTTGTGACTTTTAACAGTGTCTATGTCACGTCCTGACGGGTGAGACGGACGTGCAGCAGGGAGGTCTCGCGTTCAACCCCGGCTCAGGGACCACCAATGTTATGAACAGTGGCCACAAGAGCCGAGCGGTGTAAGGGTGCCTGGATCGCCTCTTGTGCAGCTGATGATCTCCCAGAGTAAACAGCAGGTGTAGTCAGCTCAGCAGGCAGGAAGCAGGAAACAGGAAGCTGGTAGATGCAGAGCTGTGGAGACACTGGATGCGTGGTCAGACAAGCCAGGTTCAGTAGCAGATGATCAAGCAGACACAAACAGCAGGCAAAGAATCGTCAAGTTACAAGGTTTGGCAACAGGATATCAGTCAATATAGAGCCAAATGTGGTTACAAGGCAAGTCTGGGTCAGGATAACAGACATCAATCATAGTCAAACAAGCCGGGTCAAACACAGGTAACAGATCGGATCTCAGGAGCAGGTAGTCACAAGAACAGGTATGAGCTGCAGATCAGACAGCAGAGTCTGTGTGCTGCTGAGATGTTTAAATAAGGCAGCCTGGCATCAATCAGTGGAATCACTCTGCACGGTGTTAACCCTTAGGTACCCCTGCACTGGGTAACAGGTTCATGACAGTCTAGTTAAAGCTTGTAAGAGGAATTTTCATTCTCTCATGAATGCCCTATAAGAATGCAGGTCCCCTGACCCTTTGTCTGGACAGTGCTGAATGGCTCTGTGCTGATCACATGCACCCTCCCAAGAAAAAAAAAACTCTCTAGCAATACACACCAAACTGAGCATGTGCAGAGTGACTTCACTAGCTCTGTCTTATCTGGAGATGTTTTGGAGACAATGCAAGAAGAGAAGGATCTGTGTACAGAGGGTCAAACAGCCTTTTAACACAATTCAGAGGATTAACCCCTTAGGTTCCAGAGTGAGTATAACAAGCATGCTTTATTGCATATAAAGACTGTTTTTTACTGTGGGTTTAGTAACAATTTAAATCAACAACTATCTGTGTTGCCAAATGCCTCCAAATAAATGACACTCAAGATTCACTAGAAGATTACAGTTCTTTGTCCTGGCAATTACATGATTAAGGTACACTTATAAAACAACCTGTCTCACAAAGGTTTGAGCATTTCATCATCACTCACTTTTGTTTGTAAAATATCTCAGCAGTACAAATTTCATGTAGTGGTAGAAAGATATGGGCTAAGGTTTGGGTCACTGATAGATACTGGTGAAGAGCACTGTCATAAAGCAATGCAACAATTCCAAGCAATTAGATTTCTGCTGAATGTGGGGTTAGTGACCTTTGCACCGTGTTCATCACCCTAATGCGTAAGCCTAAATATATGAGAAGCAGCTGAGACTGATTATGCGGCCAAGCAGAGTGGCTATATGGAAAGATGAGAAATGGTACTGAACACAAAATAAAATCTAGTTTAACCCAGGATACAACTAGATGGTATTATGTTCGACCTTTCACCAGAGTTGTTTGATCTATGGCAATTAGAACTGGAATTCCTTTGACTTTTTGGATTTAATCTCTAAGTACAATTTAAAAAGTAATATACGGGTAGGATTGTCAGTGTACTTAAGACGATGTGGTCAATTTTTTCCTGGAAATTTCTATGAAACAGTTTTTCTTCATTTAAAGAGGAAGTAAACACATATGGGGTTTACTTCCTTTATGTCCCCCTGTAAAATAGAAACATAATGGGCTACTATGCATCGCATAGTAGCCCATTATGTGCCACTTACCTGCAAACGAAGCCTGTGATGTTCAGCGATGTCCCCTCTGCTGGCGGCGTCCATCTTCTGCCTCTCTTACTTCCGGGGCCGCGACTCCGGTGCTGTGACTGGCCAGAGTCGCGTGACGTCACTCCCGCGTATGTGCTCGGGAGCCCCCAGTCACGGCATGGTCGCAGTGGAGGAACGGCACACAGGCTGTTCCTTCATTGCGCATGTGCCGACATGACGTTGGCACAGCTTCAACACTGCATATCTCCTGAACCGTACAGGTTTAGGAGATATGCAGGGCACCTACAAGTAAGCCTTTTCATAGGCTTACCTGTATGTTAAAGTGGTTGTCACAAGTTGACAACCACTTTAATTGTTTTAGCTAAACAGAATCTTCCATCAGGTTAAATGCTGAACCTATCTTAGAACCTTTTGATGGAAGCAGCCATTGTGCAACTCCCAGGTTGCATATTGTTTTTAGGGTCACTGCTCAGGCTCAGTCACTGCTCAGGCTCAGAATAATAAGGTTAACAAGCGAACAATACTAGTATGTAACTTGATCTGATGCAGAAAGTGTAAGCTTCTATTAACCTCTTGCCGACCGCCGATCGGCATCTGACGGCGACAAGGTGGCACACCTGCGCAAATCGCTGTCATATGACGGCGGCTGCGAGATCGCACCCAGTGAGCACGCGCGCGCCGCCGGAGGCGCACCCAGTGAGCACGCGCGCGCCGCCGGAGGCGCACCCAGTGAGCACGCGCGCGCCGCCGGAGGCGCGCCCGCGTGCTCACTGTGTCCGTGGAGGGCCAGGGAGCGGGTGCGGCGGCAACCTGCGATGCCCCCGCCGGAGTGAAAGAACGGAGGTCCGTGTAAGTAAACACGGACCTCCGTTCTCTGAAGGGGGAAGGGCTGTGATCACAGCCTTCCTCTACACGGAAGGTGTGATCATTTTCCTTCCCCAGCTAGGGCAGTTCCCACACAGTTAGAACATGCCCAGAGAACACAGTTAACCCTTAGAGCGCCCACTGCAGGTTAACCCCTTCACTGCCAATGGCATTTACAGTAATCAGTGCATTTTTATAGCACTGATCGCTGTATAAATGCCAATGGTCCCAAAAAAGTGTCAAAATGTTCCGACATGTCCGTTGAAATATCGCAGTACCACTAAAAATCGCAGATCGCCTCCATTACTAGTAAAAAATAAAAAAAAAAAAAAAAACCCCAGAAATGAATTCTCATCATCCGTAAACGCGACCACTTTTGCGCAAACCAATCAATAAACGGCGATTGCGATTTTTTTTATCGCAAATATGAGGAAGAATATAAATCGGCCAAAACCGATAAAAAATGTTTTTTTATATTTTTTTTTGGATTTGTATTTTAGGAAAAAGTAAGAAATTTGTGTTTTTTTGCAAAATTGTCGCTCTTCTTTTGTTTATAGCGGCGATCAGAAATGACGCAGCGGTGATCAAATACCACCAAAAGAAAGCTCTATTTGTGGGAAAAAAAGGACGCAAATTTCGTTTGGGTACAACGTCGCATGACCGCGCAATTTTCAGTTAAAGCGACGCAGTGCCGAATTCCAAAAAGGGCTCCGGTCCTAAAGGGGGAAATCCTTCCGGGCTGAAGTGGTTAAACTATTCTCAGACTGTTTTATTTTTTATCTTGGTGACAGTGTTGCAGGGGTACGTCAACTGATGTGCTCAAAGCAGGTGGTGGATCATCACGGCAATACACATGAGGTGGGGATAATCGTCTGTTACAGGCGGTCCCCGGGTTACAAACAAGATAGGGACTGTAAGTTTGTTCTTAAATTTGTTTGTAAGTCGGAACAGGTACATCTTTTAAGTGTATCTTCAGCCAAAAAAAATATTTTTAAGTTTTTTGGATTGTATAGCGAAGGGTTAACACCCCTGTAATGTTTGTTTTGCTGTCTATGTTTCTGTTCAGAAGATTTCACCTCACTTCCTGTCCCAATGATAATTGGATTTTGAAAATTTGGGGTTGTTGTGGAAACAAGGATTGGTGATAAAGCATCAGTGGAGACACCTTTTTTCCCATAATAACTCTTACAGGAGTGAATTTCCCTTCCTAGGGGGAGATTTCCTCTCACTTCCTGTTGTCTCCCTCCGTTTGTAAGTAGGAGTCGTTTGTAAGTCGGATGTTTGTAACTAGGGGACCGCCTGTATACTGATGTCCTCTTCTGTGATTTATGCTATTTTTTTTTTGCAATGTATTTATCTGTTGTGACTTTAGCAGTCCCCTTCTTGTCCCCATCCTCCCTCCTGGACCAGGAAATAGTGGGTTTTGTTAGTGATTTTCTATGACTCAGCGATTCATAGCTTAACTCTCTTTAGGAGTTAGTTACACACTATGACATGTAGTCACATGTTACTCTGACAGAGACACAGAGACCTTGCTGTGAAGAATCTAGGTTTGTGCACTTTCATGTGTTTGCGCTCTTTCTGTATTATGCAGTGTATGCATTTGTTTGCTATTTTGAACCTGTTTGCAATATTGTTAGGGAGGGTATACCATGTTAGTTTACCTCTTCATTTTTTTTGAAAAGGTGAACTAACACTTAAAGAATATTCAACCAGAAGAGAAAATAGCTAAGGCTAAGAACATTCAGCCAGAAGAAAGGGGAAATGATGTGAGATCTCTGCACTGTGTACAATGTTTATTAACCACTTTACCCCCCCCCCCTTCATGACCAGGCCATTTTTTGCGATATGGCACTGCATTACTTCAACTGACAACTGCGCAGTCATGTGACCCTGTACACAAGTAAAATGCATGTTCTTTTTCCCCCACAAATAGAGCTTTCTTTTGGTGGGGGTATTTGATCACCTCTGTGGTTTTTATTTTTGGCGCTATAAACAAAAAAAGACCGCCAATTTTATATATATTTTACTTTCTGCTATAAAACACATCCAATAAAAAATAGAAAAATCAAATTTCTTCATAAATTTAGGCTAATATGTATATTTTTGGTAAAAAAAAAAAAATCCCAATAAGCGAATACTAATTGGTTTGCACAAAAGTTATAGTGCCTACAAACCATGGAATATTTTTATTTATTTTTACATTTTTTACTAGTAATGTCAGTGATTAGCGACAAATCAGACATCTAACTGAGACTTTTGCCACTTTTTGGGGACCAGTGACACTAATACAGTGATCAGAGCTAAAAATATGCACTGTCACTGGCAGGGAAGGGGTTAACAGCAGGGGCGATCAAAGGGTCCACTGTGTGCCTAGCAAGTTCTTACTCACTGTGTGGGATGTGCTTCTACTAAAAGAAGGCATACATCCATGTTTCTGCTTAGCAGAAACACAGGACCAATGTCTTCCCTGCTGACAGAATTGCGGACTGCCGGTGAGCGACTGCCGTTCTCCCTCTGTACTAAACAATCGGTGGGTGCCAATGGACACTAAGTCCGTGATACCCGCTGCTGGGCTCCCGCTGTGTGTGATCTGGTGCAGGTGCGTGATCTGGCTCAGGGCGGCCGCCCTGCCGCAGTAAATGTACGGTGGGTGGTTAGGTGGGGCCACTACATAACATCCCCCACCATCTACCCCCTCCCCCCCCCCTTTTTTTTTTCTTTCTCTCCTCTCTACAGCATTGCAGCCCTGACTACCACTTTCCAGGCTGGTATTCTTCAAAGGAACAGGTAGAAACATAATCTATATACCTTTTTTCTCAAACGTGACTGCCATTGACAAGGCATCTATTTAACCTCTCCACTCCATCACCTATGGTATCACCACAATCTCACCCTTACAATGGTATAATACAAGCTAATTCTCGCTGTAAGGTATAGCAATGTTACAGTTGATACATTTTTTACTGTTAAGGATGTTGGAATGTTGTATACATCATTATTAACAAAGTATGTTGACATAACAGGGCCCATAAACGAGCAAGAGATGGATACAACTTGGTCGCTCCCACACGGACCTACAATACACACCCGTATTGACTGTGATTGACTCAATCCCAGTCACAGAGGTGTACAGGTCACCGCCTGAACCTCCCCTGAGGGAGAGACCAAGTCGATCCAACAATGCTCAATGCTATGTTTCTGTTACTTCATAAAAGTAACAAAACATATTACAAAACCATACTATGTGCACAGGAATATACTTTATTTACCTTGCGCCCATTCAATCTATACCAAGAGTGAGCAAATTGCCAAAATAAGACATGCTGTCGGTTTCCATCCTATGGGGAGACTTAAGAAAATGTTATGAATAAATGCTCTCAACGTATTAATACTGCCATCATCCCTAACCCTACCACCCCCTACAATACCCATTTCTTTCACATCAGACAAGTTAGCTGGTCTACCACTGCCGTTGATTCTCACCATATCCCACACGCAATTACCCCTTCCTCCTTCCCACACCTAAATTTCCCTCAAGACCCCATCTCCCCTCCCTATCCATCTTTTACCTTCTATCGCACACATCCACCCACACATCATGCAAAAAAACACTCCCTACCTTCGCTCTCGACTCACTGAATTGTCTATCCCTCAACCAAAATCCACTTTGGCTAAAGTTAAAATGCTTTCCCTAAATGCTAAGGGACTTAACCAACCCGAAAAGAGATTGCAACTCCTATTATACCTAAAGAAAACCAAAGTAGATGTAATCCTTCTTCACACTTCAAAATGAACTACACTCCCAAACTGACAAATAAAGACTTCCCAAATGTTTACCACACAACCAACCTGCATGCAAAATCGAAAGGGGTGTACATACTTATCGCCAGATACCTACCTATGGAAATATCTGACTTACACCTAGATGAACAGGGTCGATGAGCATTTATCAAGGGAACATTATGGAACAGGCCAATAACAATTGCAAACTTATACAGCCCTAACTCAGCCCAAGTCAGCTTCTTTCCCAAAATCTCCATAGCTCATTCGTCCTTTCAGACAGGAATACTCCTAATGGGAGGAGACTTTAATGTTGCCTTCAACCCAGTAGAGGACACATCTTCAGGGACATCCACCCTTACCTACAAAGCCCTTAAAGAAATCCAAACTCAATTGCATGATCTGTTACTACAAAACACTTGGTGTACATTGTACCCTCGTACTAGAGACTACACCTTTTACTCCCCATCACACAACAGGTACTCCAGACTGGATTACATCCTCCTCTCGCAAAAAGATCTTCCCTTCCTCTTAGAGGCTACCATTGAACCTCAATTTTTATCCAACCATAACCCAATCACGGCTACACTTTCAATTCCAGAATACATACAATTCAACAGAATATGGAAACTTGACACGTCGTTATTGACAGACCACACAAATGTTATTGAAATCAAAAAGCAGATCAAAGACTGTTTTGTAACAAACCATACCCCAGACACAACTCTGACAACCCAGTGGGAAGCACACAAATGTGTCGTAAGAGTTATACTCATCAAATTAGCAGCCTCTCTAAAAAAAAGGGCAAAACAAGAGACAATCAACACCTTACTGAAACAAATACAAAACTTTGAACACACACACACAAACTATCAAATGCACGTAACACAAGAGTTAGAAATAGCCTGTGAAAAGCTACGAGAGGAACTAGGCAGATAAACCATAAGGAACTTTGCATTATCTCAAAAACTTTTCTATGAACAGGGCAATAAAAGCGGTAAACTCCTAGCGAGAGCATTGCAAACCAAAAAAGCCAATAACACAATTAGAGCCATCTGCATGCCCAACAGGAAATTAGTAACCAAGAGCCACGAAATCACAAACCAATTTGCACAATACTATGCAGAATTATATAACCTCCCCCCCAGAACAGAAACCCAGAGCTGATCATAGGCAGCGTGAGTCAATCATAGCAGACTTTCTATCCAAGTGTAGCCCCAATCCCATATCCAAAACATAAGCATTAGAAATAAATGGCCTTCTCACATCTGAAGAATTTAATGCAGCCATCAAACAGATGAAACTAGGCAAAAGCCTGGGCTCGATGGTTTCTGCATGTTATACTATAAAACCTTCCAAAACACTGCGACACAGAACCTATTAGAAGCCCATATATGTATCATCCCCAAACCTGGTAAAGACCATGAACTAACATCTAATTACAGACCTATCTCGCTCTTAAATACAGATCTAAAAATCTTTGCAAAAATGCTGGTGAATAGTCTACTTCCCCTTCTCCCTACTTTAATATCTAAGGACCAAGTTGGTTTTGTCCCTAGAAGAGAAGACAGGGACAACACACTAAAGACTTTGAATATCTACTATTGGCTCACTAAAACAAGACACCCCGGATTCTTACTATCCCTTGACACGGAGAAGGCATTTGACAGATTAGCCTGGGACTACCTTCAAGCTGTGCTGCAAAAAATAAGCTTGGGCAACCGTCTCATAAATCTCATAATGTCCCTTTATGCAAGCCCTATAGCTAGAGTACGCACAAACGGCTTACTGTCAAGCGCCTTCTCCATTAAAAACGGCACACATCAAGGATGCCCCTTGTCCCTCATACTATTCATCCTCACTCTCGAACCCTGCCTACACAAACTAAGAGACAACACCGACATTCATGGAATCAATATAACCAATAAACAATACAAGTTGGTCGCTTACGCCGACAACATATTCTTCTTCCTCACTGACCCTCACACATCCTTACTGAATCTCCTCAAGGACTTTTATCAATTCCAATTGATATCCCATTTCAAAATTAACTTTAATAAATCACAGGCCCTTAACATCTCACTTGCAAATTCCCAAGTTCTAAGCTACAAACAAAACTTCCCATTTAAATGTGAATCAGAAAAATTAACATACTTAGGAATTTAAATACCCAAAAAACTATCAGACTTCTATTCGACAAATTACCTATCTCTTCTCAAATCTATCACCGGAGATCTGAAACTATGGGATAAAGTGCACTTTTCGTGGTTTGGCAGATCGGCCATTATAAAAATGAATCTCCTGACTCGAGTAATATACCTACTCCAAACGGTACCCATCAAACTACCCAAAGCATTCCTCCATTCACTCAAAACATTGTGTTGAGCCTTCATCTGGAACTACAAGAGCCCCAGAATTAAGTACTCTCAAATAACAAAACCCAAATCACTGGGGAGCATTGGCTTACCCGGCATACAATACTACTATATAGCATGTCACTTACAGCGGATCCTTGACTGGCACATCCACCATCACATAAAAGACTGGATAACTCTTGAAAACTCCTTCTCAGACACACCCATTTGTCAGATTCCCTGGTTACACAAAAACCATGTTCCAAAAGACCTCGAAGTTCACTCCACCATAGGCCCCACACTGGACTGCTTCACCGCAGCCTGTCGAAAATACAAAATCTCCTCATCAACAGGCCCCCTAACACCGGTTCTAATGAACCCAGATTTCCCCTGAGGTATAAATTCCCACTTGTTACACCAAAATCAGCCAATAATTGGTCTACATATACATCATCTTTTCAACAACGCCAAGCTCCAAAGTCTAGACCACATTAATACACACTTAGCGAACCCACACCTAGATTTCCTGGGGTACATGCAAATCAGACACCTCTTCCACAATCTTCAACGTGCCGCTGGCAGAAAGAGATCTCACCCCCTTTGAAAAACTCTGCACCTCTGCTGGACCCAATTTCAGTAGTCTGCGGAATACAAAACAAATATTAAATATCCAACCCCCATGACTTAACCGACATCCAGAAATAATACCTGGATTTTCAACCACTTTAACACAAGGAAGGATACGTCCTAATGACTTCTATTTCACATACTGCTGATACATCTGACATTTAACACCAATAGCCATGTGTTCCAAGAATCCATTTCAAAATACATAGCAGTTAAACAAACCTATTTGTAACCTTAAACAATCATGTCTCCCATCATCTGCCATCAAAACGCTGAAAACACTATTTCATCTCTCCCTTTGCCCTCTCCCCCATCCTCACCCCCCCCCCGTCCCCGTCCCCCGTCACCTGACACACCCACCCTACCCCACCATACACTTCACTGGATCTGCCATTTGTACAAATACCTACTGACCTGCATTGGTATGCTGGATATACCTACGTACACATATATTGACAAATCCAAAACAGCAAACCCCTAATCCAAACCTCACATGGAATATAAAATATACACCATGAAAACCACACCACACATGAATTGAAATACCAATACTCCCTCTTCAAATTCAAAAGTTGCCTCACCCTCTATCTCATACTTTAATCCCGTTTAGATAAATCTCTCAACATGGTGTGCTTGTTTTCTGTTAATGAAAACCTAATCCCCAAACGACAAAACCTAAACAGTTATATACACATGCATCCATATAGGTCGTATGGTTACGTCCAGTCATCCATAAACA
>BLSH010511990.1:400465-426809 GCA_018402905.1 Glandirana rugosa | reverse complement strand
CCCCCCATCCTCTACCCCCGACCATCCATTGACTAGGCATGATTGCCGCCCCCTGACTTACGGCTTCATTAGGAAGCCAGAAATTGTGCTAGTCAGAGCCTTAGCATAACATGTCTTTACCTGTGGTAAATGGTTTCATTCCAAACCTCCTCTCTTACCTACTACCCATATATCCCATACCAATGCCTTACAGCTGCCTTGTTCTACCTAGTGTGGCCTCATCAGGCCAGTTAGACTCAGTATTCAGTACTGCTATGTAACTTCTGTCTTGGATACCGCTGACTTTTATACTTTTATATTTTGTACGCTGTCAAAAATTAATAAATATATATTTAAAAAAAAAAAAATGAACCAGGCATGGATCCTACAAGACCTGTCTGTACCTTGTGCAGAATAAACATTTAGACCGGCCTCACACAGCCATTGGTATACTTGTTTTTTATTAATATGTCTCAATATTTTGGGGGGCTACCCCAATTAAAAAAAAACAAACAAACAAATAACAGTGTTGGCTACCTCCTCCTCCTCCACCACCGCCACTACCACCTACACTGCCATGGTCACGGCCTAGTCAACCTCTAGGCTCCTACTCCACATCCACCTCCTCCCATTTTTTTTTTTTTTATGTGATTTTAAGTTATTTCCCTATCCACATTTGTTTGTAGGGCACTTGTCCTACTCCTTACCCACATTTTGCTTCCTTTTGCAGCCCTCTAGCCCTTTCCAGGACTTTTTTACAGCCATTTTTGTGCCCAAAAGTTCGGGTCACCATTGACTTCAATGGGTTTCGGGGTCCAGGATCAAATTCGGGTCCTTTTCCGCGAAGTTCGGCTGAACCAGACAAACCCGAACATCCAGGTGTCCGCTCAACTCTAGTCCCAACCCCTGCACCCTAGACGTAGTATATCCTACCTCTACAAAAACATTGCAGACCAGTCCTCTCACTTGCAACCACCTACCTTAGCCAAATGGGATGCAGAGCTTAACCTAACTACTCCTCTGGAGAAATGGAACAAAGCCTTGCAACTCACCTACAAAGCCTCACATTGCTCCAACCACTGGGCCCTTTATCAAAAAACGAACCACAGATGGTATCTTACCCCCTACAAGCTCTCTAAAATATACCCCAACTCTCCCAATACTTGCTGGAGAACATGTGGCTCAATGGGAACCCTGGCGCACACCCTCTGTGTCACGGGCCTGGCGGTGCAGTCTGTCTTATGCAGGGAACAACCACTCTTACACACCCGATTTGGGGACCCCTGGTAGTAGAGACAGGAAGTCCCATAATGCAGGATGGCACAAGGGCTGGATGGTCACTGGTGGTGTTGTGAAGCTCCAGATGGTTGTGCAGGCAGATGGATGATCGTACAGGCTGGGTCGGCAACTGGCAGGCAGGCAAGGTACAAAAGGGTCAGGCAGAGAATGGTCAAAGTCCAAGCAGAGTTCGTAACTGGGCTGGTGACACAGTACATGGGGTCAGGCAAGCGGATGGTCGTGGATAGCCAGGGTTGGTGGAGGCAGACAGATAGCAGGGTCGGATCACAGAGACAGGAAACAATACAGGAACAGGTATCAGGTAGCAGAGCTGGAGCTCACAGGTACTCAGATGCTGTAGAACGGACAGCACCTGCTGACATGTGCAGGCAGCTTAAATGGGCCGTTTGGCACCGTTTCTAGCGCAGGCATGCGCCCGGGAGCGCGTGTGCGGACGCGCGTGAACGCGCACGAATGGCGAAAACAGGCAAAAGAGTTCAGGAGACGGACCAGGCAATCCTTTCCTAACACTGCCCACCTAAGGGGCAGCCTCCGAATGCCTAATTTGGCCAGTTTGGCAGGGTTGTTATCCTTGAAAGCTCGGATACAGTCATCGGCATGAAGGTTGGTTTCAGGCTCCCATGAACTCTCTTCTGGCCCGTAGCCCTTCCACTTCATCAGATATTGGACCCCGCCACCCCTTCTTCTGCAGTTGAGTATCGATTCCACCTCAAACTCCTCTGCTCCATCAATCAGGACGGAGGCCAGGGGAGCTGTAGCTCTGTCAGGAAACGGATCTGGGACCACTAGCTGCAGCAAGGACACATGGAATACTGGATGTATCCATAAGGACGGGGGGAGCTCCAACTCAAAAGAGACCTGGTTGATTCTCCTGCTCACTGGGAAGGGACAGATAAAACAAGGACCCAGCTTTTTGGATGTCCAAGCAAGCCTCAGGTTCTTGGTTGACAGCCAGACCTTATCACCGGTTAGGAGGTTGAGCTCGCCCCGTTTTTTCTTATCGAAAGCCACTTTGGTGGCTTCTTGTGACCGGGACAGTGTGTTTTGCAGGAGCTTCCAGTTAGCCCGAACAGATTGCGCAGATGCCTGTGCTGCTGGTACTGTATTTTCCTTTTCCAGATTTGGGAAATCGTGGGGTGGAGCTCATAGTTGGCCCAGAAGGGGGATTGCTTGGTGGTGGAGTGCACCGAGTTTTTATATGCAAACTCCGCTAGGGGGAGCAACGTGCACCAGTCGTCCTGAGAGTAGGGGGAAAAACAGCGGAGGTATTGTTCCAAGGTCTGGTTTATCCTTTCGGTCTGGCCATTGGTTTGGGGATAATAGGCAGTGGAAAATGACAAGTCGATCTCCAGGGTAGCACAGAGAGCTCTCCAGAACAGAGAGGTGAACTGCACCCCCCAGTCGGACACTATGTTCATCGGAACACCGTGCAGCCGGATAATCTCTTTAATAAAGACTTCTGATGTCTCTTTTGCTGTGGGGGTACCCTTCATAGGGAGGAAGTGGGCCATCTTGGTCTGCCTGTCGACCACCACAAAGATGGTTGCGTGTCCTTTAGCAGGGGGCAGCTCCACAAAAAAATCCATGGAAATCTTGGACCATGGTCGTTCCGGGATGGGAAGAGGTTTCAGGAGGCCCCAGGCTTTGGTTTTGTCCAATTTATTTCTGGCGCAAGTAGCACACGAGCGGACATAGGCTAAACAGTCTTCCAAAAGTAATGGCCACCAGAATGAGCACAGGACCAGCTCAGCAGTTTTCCGAGAGCCGAAATGACCAGCAAGTTTGTGGTCATGGTTGACCTTGAGGACAGCAGGACATAGCTCCTGAGGGACGTAAATCTGGTTGCGGTGCCACCAGAGACCATCTTTCCAGGTGAGTCCTTGGACAGGGGGTGTAGGTGAACAGACAGAGTTTCTCTGGATTTGTGAGAGCAAGTCATCCTGTGTGAGGAGGAAATTCCTGGGCTGGAGGATGGTGTCAGGAGACGTAGAAGTTCTGGGTTCCGTGTACATATGGGACAGAGCGTCCGGTTTACTGTTTTTTGCCCCTGGGTGGTAAGTCAGGTGGAACTGGAACCGAGAGAAGAAAAGTGCCCAGCGGGCCTGGCGGGGACAGAGTCTTTTGGCAGTGCAGAGATACTCCAGGTTTTTATGGTCCGTATATATCAGAATGGGTTGCTGGGCTCCCACCAACAGATAGCGCCATTCCTCCAGTGCGGCCTTAATGGGCAATAGCTCTCTGTCACCGACATCATAGTTCCTTTCCGGGGCAGTGAGCTTGCGGGAGAAGAAGGCTACTGGGTGAAGAAATGCCCTTGCTCCCCATCTCTGGGACAGGACCGCTCCCACTGCAGTCTCTGAGGCATCCACCTCCAGCACATAGGGCAACGTGGCATCCAGGTGTTTCAGGATAGGTGCTGAGGTAAAAAGCTCATTTAGAGCCTGAAAGGCATCCTGGGCCTCGGACGAACATTGGAACCGTTGACCCTGCTTCGTGAGACGGGTGATGGGGACGATGATAGCCGAAAATCCCTTTATGAATCTTCTATAAAAGTTTGCAAATCCTACGAACCGTTGGACCCCTTTTTGTCCACAGGTTCCGGCCAGTCCAGAATAGCGGTAACTTTCTGTGGATCCATGGTGACCCCGGAGACTGATAAAATCAATCCAAGAAACTGGATAGTAGAGCGCTCAAAGGCACATTTTTCAGCCTTTGCATATAGGCTATGCTGCCGCAAGTGGCTCAGGACACAGCCCACATGTTTCCGGTGCTCTTCCAAGGTGGGGGAGAAAATTAGGATGTCATCCAGATATATGATGATGAAGATATCCAAGTAATCCCGAAAGACATCATTGACCAGATGCTGAAATGTAGCAGGGGCATTGCAGAGCACAAAGGACATAACAAGGTACTCGTAATGACCGAAACGAGTTCGGAACCACGCGCGAACGACAAAAACCGGCAAAAGCCGGAAAAAGAGTTCAGGAGAAGGGCCAGGCAATCCTTTCCTAACACTCTGGTTCTGTAAATCCCTAAGTTCATTTTGGAAACAAATCTTTGCCCTACTTTCCTCAATAACGCAGACTCCTACTACCCCTTCACCCGAACTGGCACTTCTCCATCTGCACATGGAGCAGTTCCTCCCAAACTCGCGAGTTGTGATAATCTACCTCCTCGCGGCCAAATTGAATATAACTAGAAATTGGAAAAAATCTGACCGCCCCCTCTCTCACATCTGCCATTTAGACTTAAACCTGCAGTGTGAGATGGAGAAAATGATAGCTAGGAAGAATCTTGCTATGACCAAATTCCTCCACAACTGGTCCACCTGGCTCACTCACCCAAAATGCACAGTAAGATAATGGCAATACACCTTAGGTACAGCAAGAGTCCCCATGAGCACATACCAGATCCCTGGTACCCACCCCCCTTCTCAACCCTCCATCCCTTCTTCCTCTGGAGCTATTGCTCTTCTTCCACATTACGAGCTATACCTCATCGAGTTGTTTTCCTCCTGTTGTTTAAGTACTTTATCCTTGCTTGTTTCTGGTTTATTACGTTAACTGACCATTACTTGTGTCTAAGCTACTGTAATGCTCTGGATGGAACAACTATTACATAGCTTTGTACTGTTGCAAACTCTGTACTATAAATATCTTTAATAAAAATCTATTGAAATTAAATTTGACACTTGCCGTTTTGGTCTAGCATTTTCCATACCTTTTACAAATATGGGATTACATTCTATTGGGGATGGTGTGCTGATTTTGAGACCTTGATTGCCCATTAGATGGCACCTACAGTTAGATGTCCTGTGACCTATAGGGGGTTGCCGATATTTTTGTGTTTTATTTATAATTTTCATATATTTATATTTTGATTCTTTTTATTTTTATTTCTAGCTTAGCGGACATATTGTCACCATGAATCGCTTTGAATATATGGTATAACCTTATTGTTTATGAATTCCTACACTCAATTGTGAATTCCTATGACTAACCTTTTAGATCTATGATCTATATCAGTTGGGAATTCCTGATATTTTGAGGTTTGTCCACTAGATGTCCCTACACCATCATTGGCTTGGTGACACCTTAGAATGAATTATGATACTTCCTGTAATGTTAGATTTTATTTTCATTGTCATTTTATTTTTTAAATGTATTTTTTGTAATGATTTATTTTATTATTCAGGATTATATGATTTTTGCAAAGAGATCATTTTGAGGCACTCTATGTGTTTTTAACTTATGGGTTTGTGGCTAAATAATACGAGCATGTAACTATGCGATGGGAATACATCTAGATATGCTTAGAAGTCTAATACTATCATACATTCCCCTTACTTCTCTATTAGAGGGAGGGATTTTTGAACTTTACAATGGCCAGCCTTGGCTCAAGTTGGGGTTTGGTTTGCCTGTTATTTTTATCTGTATATGACCATGTCCATATCGGCGCTTGGTAATCATTTTCACACCGAGGCTTGGTTTGCATTGGTGTGTAGCACACTGCCCATACCCTGGAAGACGTCATCTTGTGACTAAATGCGTAGGGTGGACAACGTGCTGATGTCACCATGTTCAAAAAAAACGGAAGAACGAGGGTTGTGTGAATGCGGCGCTCTTTTATATACATGGTATTTTTGTATCTTACTTGATGTAAGTGTGATTTTAATAGTCTTAATAAAGTCAACCTATTTTATGCTTTGTGGAGCCCTTATCTTTTTGGGTATACACACGATTACCATTTGGAGGACTGGCTAAGGATAAAGGCCCAGGCTTGGGTATTAAGCCAAAGCGTTTTTGACCCCCTGTAATAAGGGGTCAACAACATCTGGAAAGCAGGCATTCCTGTTTTTGGTGGTGAGAGTATCACTGAAGGATCGCTATACATTGTGCTGGCGGACATCATGATTTATGAATTTTATTGCACAAACACTTCTGGATTTCATTTTTAACCATTTTTTTCAACTATATACATTTTTTTGATCAATACGGATAGTGCGACTTATTTTTGGATTATATATTTGAACTGTGTGCATCTTGCAGAGGAATTGCGGCTGAGTGGAGTTATACTTTCATGTTTCTTTTTTGTTAACCTATTTATGTAATTTTTGTTGCAACACATTAGCACAGTATTTTTTCTTAATTCAATATATATTTGTGCCGAAATGCATAGGGTGGATGACGTGCTGATGTCACCCTGTTCGAAAAACCCAGAATGACGGGAGTTGTGTGAATGTAGCCCGGCGCTCTTTTAGATACAAGGCGTTGTTGTATTTTACTTGATGTAAGTGTGATTTTAATAGTCTTAATAAAGTCAACCTGTTTTTTTTTTTTTTTTGAAAATATTCTTTTATTTATTTATTTATTTTTTTTATTTAAAGGTTTTTATTTATTTGAAATCACAAAATAGTGAAAACAATAGATCAACAAAGAAGTACACTTAAGAGTAAGCAACAAAACAACATAATATTATCAAAAGGTATCGAGTCCACGGAGTAAAAAAGTAATATCACAACAGTCTCAAGTTTTATAGCTCAGGGTGTTGGGTAGGAAAAGAGCTGGGCTTCCCTCGAGACACCCCAAAAGGGAGCAGTGCTGTGTCACAAGGGGTTATCAGCAAATCCAGCCTCACCGCCAAAGCGAACATCAAAAACAATAAAGCGATGGGGCGAAGGCCCGTACCCATCCTGATTCTGTTGGGAAACGGTACCAAGGCTCCAAAAGGAGAATCATCAGGAGAAAGTGCCTCATTGTAAACAAAACATAACTGTAACTCTAGGTGTACCAAAAATTTTGTGATAAACAGAATAGGAGAGAGGGAAAAGAGTAAGACGAGAAGGGAAGAGAGACAAGAGTAAGGGAATTCCAGATAATGATTGCCCAAAAAGTAAATCAGCCTCTCAAGCGGGTAGCTTGAGGCAGGACTTCCAGGGGGCCCAAACCTGATCAAATTTGGTTTAGGTATCAAGGATTACATTAGCCAGTTTTTCTTGGGTCATGATGCATGTGATCTTTCTCTTAGCCGCATTGAAAGAGACTGAGGTTTTCTTCCAAGCCTTCGCAAGCGTGAGTTTTGCTCCCAGCAGAATGAAATGGGTCAATTTAAAGAGAGATTTGGAAAGGCCGTCAGGCTTGCAAGACAGAAGGGCAATTTCTGGATTTTGAGGAATTGCCACTCCTGTGATTGTCCTTAACATTCTAAATATCTTATTCCAATAGCCCCTTAATTTCAGACACTCCCACCAGATATGAAGATAAGTGCCTTGTAGTTTACAATCTCGAAAGCATAGTGGGGAAGAGCCTGGGAACATTGAGGAAAGACGAACCGGGACCAAATACCACCGAAGCATCACTTTCACGCTAGCCTCCTGCAGGGGGGAGTTAACTATACCTCTAAAAGAGTTAAGAGAAAGGGAGTACCATTTATCAGCGTCCCAGGACATGCCCAAGTCGTATTCCCAAAGTTTAGCATATGGGGGTTTCCCTTTCTGATCTGACAGGGAGGCATAAATTAGGGAGATACCCCCTTTCTGGTTTGAGATATCCGAGCACCATTTCTCGAAGGGAGTGGTGTCTTCTTGTGCTGAGGAGGCCTTCCACACGGTGGCTATAAAGTGGTTGATTTGCCTTAGTCGGAATTCCTCTTCTGGGGGCATATCTAGATTATCTTTGTAGTGTTTCAGAGGTAGGGGGCCCGAGGGGGAAAGTAAATGGCCTATTCTATATAGGCCTTTGTTGGTCCACCATCCAACGGCTCTAATATCTTGACTCGGGGGGAAGCGAGGGTTATTAAAAAGGTGTTGTAGGGGACAAATGGAGGAAACCAGGTTGTGCAACTTAGCCAACGAGTCTACCAGTCTTATTGGATGTGAAAGTTTAGGGGATAGGATAGGGGGCCTGGATTTTGGGGGAGCCCACACTAGATAGTCTAGGGTGTTATTTGGGACTGCTTGCCTCTCAATCGAAAACCCAGTCAGGTCTATCAGAACGTGCATGAATGATAGCAAATTGTGCCAGTTGGGCTGCCTGAAGGTACCTCACCAGATTAGGCACACCCAGCCCACCCTGATTCTTCCGTCTGAAGAGGACCTCAGCCGGACATCTATAGCCTTTATTGCCTCATATGAATTTTTTGACTTGAGATTGTAATTTATGTAAATGTGATTTGGGGACCTGAATTGGCAGGGCTCTAAAAAAGTAAAGAATTTTAGGAAGAAGGGTTATTTTAACTGAGTTCACTCTACCAAACCAGGAAAGGCCCAGCTTTCCCCGATTTGTGAGATCTTCCTTTAATTTTTTGAAAAGGGGGGGTAATTGGTGTTGTAGAGGCGATCAATATTGGAGGTGAGATGTATACCTAGGTAGGGTATTTGGTCCGAGTGCCAGGAAAAGGGGGTAAAGCCCTTAAGCTGTTTGACTGTCTCTTCCGGGAGGTTAATATTTAGGGCCATTGATTTAGACAAATTGACTTTTAGACCTGAGACCTTACTGAACTCCTGTAGAAGATGAAGAAACTTCGGAATAGAGACAAGGGGGGAAGAGACAAAGAGTAGCAGATCATCTGCAAATAAGGCACATTTGTGCGTCTGTGGGCCACAATTAATCCCCTTTATCTCTGGGAGATCCCTAGTGCCTATGGCTAGGGTTTCGTTAGCAATTGCAAAAATCAAGGGCGACAATGGGCAGCCTTGTCTCGTGCCTCTATGTATTGAAAATGGGTCTGAAAAAAAATTTTGCAACTTGATACGTGCCTTGGGATTGGAGTATAGGGCTCTGAGGGTCTGGAGGAATCTGGAGCCAAATCCCCATCTTCCTAGGACTTCAAATAGGTAGGGCCATTCTACCGAATCAAAGGCTTTTTGTAGGTCGATGGAAAGAACCAACCCTTCCTGTGGGGGACCTCCATCCCAGCCTGATCTGAGGAGGGAGATTAGGTCAACTGCCCTTCAAATTTGAATGGGGGCCTTGTCTTCCATGAATAAAGCCAACTTGATCCTTGGAAATATACTTTCCTATGAAGGAGGACATTCTATTAGCTAGGATTTTAGTTAATATTTTAAGATCATTGTTAATTAGCGATATCGGCCTGTAATTGCTCACTTCCGATGTGTCCTTACCAGGTTTCGGGATGACAGAGATGTTGGCGGTGTTAAGGTCTTCGATTACAACCATTCCCTCTTGAAGGGAGTTGAAGAAGCTGGCAAGGTGGGGGGCTAGGATGGGCCCAAACTGTTTGTAGTATCCAGTGGAAAAACCATCTGGACCCGGGGCCAAACCCTTCTTAAGATGTTTAATGACCTCCAACACCTCCGCCTCCGAAATAGGATTTTCTAACACTTGAATGTGTTCCTTAGCTAGAAAAGGCAGAGAGATCCCGTCTAGGAAGGGATGTAGGGGAGAAGGGGGATCTAAGGCCTCAGAGGTGTAAAGTTCGGTGTAGTAGTTCCGAAACAATTCCAGAATCTTATGGGGATTTTGCGAGAGGATCCCTGAAGAGTCCTTCACTTTAGGAAAAGAAAAGGAACGAAATTTCGGGGATAATCTGGAAGGTAATTTGGGGCCTATAAAATGTTTCTGAGTGTAGAAGTGGGAATTGGACCAGTGAATCTGCCTTTCAGCTCGAGTGGTTAAAGCGAGATTTAAGGCAGCCCTTCCTGTTTCAAGTAGAGAGCGAGAGTTGGCTGAGGGACTCTTTTTATGGGCCTTGGCAAGGTTATAGAACTCTCGCTCAAGCTTGTCTATGTCATAAATCCTCTCCTTCTTAAGTTTAGATGCGAGTGAAATAATCTTACCCCTTATCACTGGTTTGTGAGCCGCCCATAGTGTCATGGGGGCGATATCAGGTGTCGAGTTTAATTCAAAATAGTCCTTTATGTCTTTCCCTAACACAGTGCAGTTAACTGGGTTGTTAAAAATGGGCTCCTTCAATCGCCAGGGGGGTCTATGATCCGTCGTGAACCTGAGACGAAAGCATACAACCATCTGGGAATGATCTGAGAGGGGGGAATCCTTAATAAATGATTTAGATACTAGGGGAATTGAGGGGGTTCCCATGAAGACATGGTCAATCCGAGCAAAAGATCTGTGTGGGGCCGAGTAATGGGTGTAGTCCCTCGTTTTAGGGTTGCACTCTCTCCAAATGTCTACTAGTCCTAATGATTGTAATAGTTTAGCTAGCTTCAGACTTCGTTTCGGAGGTTGTAGAAGATGTGACTGAGCCTCGTTAGATTTATCTAGCATCAGGTCTAACGCCATGTTAGAGTCGCCCCCCAGGATTACCGTCCCCTCGAAATGGGGGGTTAAAGAGTTCAGCATGGTTTGAAAGAATTTGATCTGACCTTGGTTGGGGGCGTAATATGAAATGAGCGTAACCAAATGGTTTCTGAGTTCCCCCGCTAGGAGAATGTATCTACCTTCTGGGTCCCTAATTATCTGTTTGGGCTGGAACTTCACTCCCTTTGGGAAGAAAATTCCTACTCCTCTCTTTTTATCTGGGGCGTTTGCTAAAAATAACTGTGGGAATTTGGTATGAATAAATTTCGGGTTATAGCTACTAGGGAAGTGGGTTTCTTGCAATAAAAGAACATCAAGGTGCTGCGAATGGGCTAGCTGAAAATATTTCTGACGTTTCAAGGGGAATTGAGCCCTTGCACGTTATGGGAAGCTAATTTCAATATACCTGTTGGATCAGGGAAATGTGCCATGTTGATTTGTAATAGATTAATGCTGCATTGCAGCAGGACTCACCCCACCTCGTGAGGAGAAGAGGAAGGTCGTCCTCTCATACTGGGTACGTGACCTGAAGTCGCCTGGGTCCTTTTCAAGGCTTTTTTCCTGGATCCTGAGAAGGAGAAAGACAGAGAAGGAATGAGGGGGAAAAGAAAGATAGAGAAAGTCGAGTTTCAGAGAAAACGGACGAGGGGGGCACTGGTAAAGCACCACCGCCCCTCTCAGTGTCCAGGGGAAGGGGGAAGCACTAAACAACCCCAATCCCCGGGACCGTCTGGAACACATCTGCCCCATAGGCAGAACCACTTCTGCCCTTGGGGAATCCATAAAGGGGAGTCTGAGTGCAGAGGGAGGTGCATGCTTACCGCTCCGCTCAGCCAAAAGTCCTTAATGAAATAACAAGACACACTGTATATGATAAACATAAGTTAGATCCTGCCAAGGCTAGCAGTTGCTCCCCGCCCCCCCCCCAAGGAGGGGCTGGGACCCGGGGCCGGGAGAGCAAGGATGGGCTCAAGAGGCCCCCTAAGGGGGCCACCCATCGATCCCCTGACCCCAGAGCCCCCCCCCCGGTACTAGGCGAGGAACAAGGAGCCATCCACTATCTTCAGAGCTTAATGACCTGATAACTGAGGAACCTAGGTCCTCAGGGTATTAAAGAGCTCATGGGTGACTTGTAACAAACAACAAAACTCCAATTCCACCCCCAATCCCAACAGGTACAAAGCCATCCCCAGAGCCGACCCCCCCACCACTTCCCCCATCAACGATGGGGGAGCATAAGTGGAGAAGGATGGGTCTGGGCACGACCGATCGCCCAATAAGTCCCCTCAGACCCAACTGTGACCCCCGAATTGAGCCACCGCCAGGTCTGGTTATGGGGTTCTATGGTCCCATACTCTCAGGACAGAACCAAACTAGTAATGATAATAGTAAAAAAGGATAACGTAAAGCAATGTAATTCAGTATATAACAAACCAAAGTCTGGGATCCCTCATGGGGAAGAGTTTCTCAAAACCTGAAACTAAGCAGGAGAAACCACAGAGGGAACCAGACTTGGCCCCTCCTAAGGGAATTACCCCTACAGACTCCGAGCAGGATTCCAGGGCTGGGTGAACGGTCCTGGCAGCGCTTAGGGGGTGTTTAGCCCTGAGAGCCCTTCACGCTACACCGGAGGGAGCCGGATCGGCGCTATGGAGGAGTAGGCCGCAGCCACGGCCTCGCGTAATGGGCTCTCCCCGCGTGGAGTTCGGGTGCCTCCCGATGGAGCCACGGGAAGCAGCTCTGGATGCTGCAGGCTTACCCCCAGCCTGGGGCTCGTTCTGTGTAGGGCTGGCGAGCCTCCTATCGTCTGCTGGCGGGCTGGGTGAGCTGAGCGGGACGTAGCCCGAGACTAAGCGTCCATCCCGGTCAGTCGGCGCATGTGCACTCCGTCAACCTGATTTTATGCTATGTGGAGCTCTCATCTTTTTGAGTAGTTGCGGCTGAGTGGAGTTATAGTTTCATATTTCTTTTTTGGCGAATCGGATCGGATGAACACGGACAGATGGTCCATGTTCATCTGATCCTCCATAGAGGAGAATGGAACTGTGACAGGTCAGTCTCTGCATCGAGTGCAGAGACTGTCCTGTCATCCACCGGCTCGGCGGGGATAAACGGATGGATCCCCGTTGAGCAGCGGAGCCCGTCAAAATGGGCTCTGCTCGTGTGAAAGGAGCCTTAAGTTAGAGACAAATTTGGGCCCAATTATCCATTTTCCCTCCCCGGTGTCATGTAACTTGTTAATGCTACAAGGTCTCAGGTGTGAATGGGGAGCAGGTGTGTTAAATTTGGTGTTATCGCTCTTGGACACTGGAAGTTAAACATGGCACCTCAGGCAAAGAACTCTCTGAGGATCTGAAAAAAAAAGAATTGTTGCTCTACATAAAGATGGCCTTGGCTATAAGACAATTGCCAAGACCCTGAAACTGAGCTGCAGCAAGGTGGCCAAGACCATATAGTGGTTTAACAGGAAATTCAACTCAGAACAGGCCTCGCCATGGTTGACCAAAGAAGTTGAGTCTACGTGCTCAACGTCATATCCAGAGGTTTTCTTTGGGAAATAGACATATGAGTGCTGCCAGCATTGCTGCAGAGGTTGAAGGGGTGGGGGGGTCAGCCTGTCAGTGCTCAGGCCATACACTGCACACTGCATCAAATTGGTCTGCATGGCTGTCGTACCAGAAAGAAGCCTCTTCTAAAGATGATGCACAAGAAAGCCCGCAAACAGTTTGCTGAAGACAAGCAGACTAAGGACATGGATTACTGGAACCATGTCCTGTGGTCTAATGAGACCAAGATAAACGTATGTGGTTCAGATGGTGTCAAGCGTGTGTGGCAGTAACCAGGTGAGGAGTCAACCATCATGTTGGCTGGCTACAGAGGGGAAGCAGCAGCACAGGAACAGCAAAGAATAGTCAGAGGACTAGCAAAGGGTCAAGGCTACAAGCAGACAGGAGAAACAAAGCACAAGCCGAAGATCAAGGCATCAGGCAGGTGGGGATAGTCAGACAAGCCAAAGATCGGTACACGGAATAAGACTCAGAGCAAACGAAAGGATTAACCACACACAAGCCAAACACAGACAAACGTTGATCAGCAATGCAGGCCTGCGCTGCCAGGTGTTATATCCTGTTCCCAATTAAGGCCTGGGGTGGAGACCAGCTGAGGAGGGCCTACTAAAGCATACAGGTGAGGGAGGAATAAGACTGAGAGCAAACGAAAGGAACGACCACACACAAGCCAAACATGGACAAACGTTGATCAGCAATGCAGGCCTGCACTGCCAGGTGTTATATCCTGTTCCCAATTAAGGCCTGGGGTGGAGACCAACTGAGGAGGGCCTACTAAAGCACACAGGTGAGGGAGGCCCGGCCCTTAACTGGACACATGCAGCAAAGGTAGGCAACAGACAAGACATGAATGTTTGCTGTGGGTCAATGTGACTTGCAGAGCTCTTGCTGTAGACTCAACAATGTAACTTTGCTCTTGCTAGAGACTTGCCACGCAAATTTTCTACAAATTGGAAAAGTGTCAGCTAGAACTTGTGCTTCAAGTGCACTGTGAGTGTACAACTTGCCAGTGAAAATGTGCAGCAAGTTAACAGGGCTTACAATTCAACACTGCCACAAATTTGTGGCATGTTATCCTTGCTATCTGGGGTAGTCCTTAGATAAAATTAGGTGGGGGTGATTGAACACACCTGCTATTGTTTTTAGCCAAAGAAAACAATGTATACTTTGGAAATCCAGTTTTAATACGGAATATAAAAGAAACTGCAGTTTAAACAAAAATTGCTGTGTTATTTTTGTCAGAGAATAGTAAGGTAAGCATGAGGCATTACAGAAAAATAAATTAAAATTTTCTCACTCCTATTGCCACGGTTGGTATGTTGTTGTAGGGATTTTCATCATTCTACTAGACAGTCAAAGCAGTAGAATCCTTACATTTTGGGGCTTAGCATAAAGACTTAGATGTATATTGAACATCCACATCAAAAGGATAGAGGGTGGTATGAAAGTTGAAAAACCATTGGATACATTTGCCAGTAATTTGCCTAGAAATAAGGTCATCTTACATGCAAAGATTTATGATAACAACATTTTATCCTGTTGTAAGTCAGGTTTATTTTGTTAAAGCATGGCTAATAAAACACAGTGTTATATATAAAACAATTAGAAAAAAATGAAATTAAATGAAAATTAAAATACATTTTGGTGAGAGCTGCAAAATCTGATGTTTTCCTCTATAGCCCATAAAATCTATTAACACAGCCTATTCTAGGCAGAAATAAGCAAGGAAAGTACATATGATATCCAGGAATTTGTATTTTTCTGCAACATTCCTTAATAAGCAATGCCTATTGATAGGAAAATCCTGTAACAAAGTTTTATTTGTGTACAATTATACTGTTTCACACAATTAAATTGTGATGCTTTGATGAAATGACTGCCTGTATTTACAACATTAAAGAACATCTGTACCGAGAGAAATATGTAAACTAGAACTGTTCAGCTCTCCTAGAATTGCCAATTTACCGGCTGTTATCTTGTTTCAATGCTTTCTGCGTCACGGATTTAGGACATGTATGCAGAATAGAAATTAATTTACTTCCCTTGTTGCATATCCTGGTATGATACTCAGTCATCAGAGAAGAATCATGAGAGGAAGGCTACTAGCATTTTAGCTTTAAAGTAGGACTCAAGAGGGCAAGCATTGCAGCAAAATCTAGAGTAGGTATGGTTAAAATCCTTGCTAATGTATTTTTTTTTGTGTGTCCCTTTAAGGAGATCTCCCTTCACTTCCTGTTTTGGAAATACAGCACAAAGTAAGAGGAAATTATTTATACAGTTGTTACCAGAACAAGTTTTACCCTTGAGGCTCCGTTCACAAATAGACATTTTGAATCATGGGTGGAATTGTGCCTGTGATTTCAACATACCAAACAGTGTAAAACAAGCCAAATAACCAAATAGTGACACACAAAGAACAACTGCCTAAACAAAGTATATACAGCAGATAGGGAAATGCCAAACCGTAAATGTAGCCGAGCCTGGGTCATACACAGGAGATCAGTCAGAGGGAGCTGGGGGCAAGACAGGGCAGGAACAGGGAACAGGGAACAGGAGACAGAGAGAGCAGGTGGGAAAGCATCAGGCTGCAAGACAGGGGTCCAGAAACGGATGCAGGATACAGGATACACAGGTCAGGGGCACATGGAGACCAAAACACCAGGGCAATCAGCACATGACAGACAGGGTTTGAATAGCCTATATGCAACGAGCATCAGGTGATGACTAATGAGCTTCTGGTTGCTGGGAGACACCCCCTGGTGGACAATGGAACCGCAGCCCATGGATCCAGGAGCCACAGTGCCACCAGCAGGTGAGCTCTTTACTGACACCCACTGGTGGACACTGGAACTGCAGCCTGTGGATCCGGGAGCCACAGTGCCACCAGCAGGTGGGTGAGTCTTTTCCTGACAGTACCCCCCTCTAAGGAGTGGCCCCAGGATGCTCCAAACAGCAGTAGCTGAACCAGTCAATAAAAAACAGTCTTTTGTTACATAAGTCCACAGAAGTAGTTAATTGTAAGCTGGAGAAGTGCCGGGTTCCAAGCAAGATGTCCTACTGCCAAGATCAATGGATAGGTAAAGTGTCCCCCCACCTGGGTCAGGTAACTGGCTGGGTATCCCACTGTTGGGGTCAAGCGACTGGCTGGGTGCCCTACTGGCCAGATTCTTTGAGATGTACAGAATTTGACACTTCAAGTCTCTCAAAACAGCAGATACCCCGAAGCTGGTGTGCCAAGGATTATCTTCAAACTTAGCTCTGGAGTCATGTGACAAAACCGGACAATACAGACACTGATGTGTCTTGTAATAACTAAGTAGCTTGCCTGGTTTCCAGGACTTGCTCTGTACATCAAAAGCCAACTAGGTCTTTCTGAGGCATTGGTTACCCAACCCATGTCCCCTAGTACACCCAGAGCTGTGGCAGTTGCTCCTGAATCATGGCAAAGCACAGATCGAACTCTGCCATTCCCCAGGAGCTTACCACGAACAGGGCCATGAAGGTGAATGCAGCCATTAGTGACCAAGGTTATGTCCGGACCACCAGGCTTGGGCGCCATAGGAGCAACACACTGCCAGAGGGACTCAACCAAGGCAAACGTTAACTGAATCTTAGTCTAAGAAGGTAACGCATATAAGGCATGTGTGTGTTCAGAGCTTTCAGACCCAATAGCAGTGAACACCTAGCCCTTGCACAATAATCTAACTGAGCAGCTGGCATATAGTCAGTAGAACCCGGCTGTGTGGTAGGGAGAAGATAAGCAAGATCAAAGGTAGACTTGTCATTGGGCAGCAAACCATGTGAGGCAGGAAGTTTGCTGGGCACAGAACGTCCAGAGGCAGGCTGGGCATTAGGGACCGAATCATCAGGCTGGGCAGCGGGCAGAGGCACATCAGGCTGGGCAGCTGGCAGAGGCAAATCAGACTGGGCAGCGGGCAGAGGCACATTGGGCTGGGCAGCAGGCAAAGGCACATCAGGCTGAGCAGCCTGCAAAGGCACATCAGGCTGAGCAGCCTGCAAAGGCACATAAGGCTGGGCAGTGGGCAGAGGCACATCAGGCTGGACAGTGGGCAGAGGCACATCAGGCTGGTCAACAGGCAGCAGATCGTCAGGCTGGACAGTGGGCACCGAATCATCAGGCTGGATAGTGGGCACCGATCAACAGGCTGGAAAGCAAGCACCAGATCAGCAGACTGGGCAGCAGGCACTGGATCATAAGGCTGGGCAGTGAGCACTGGATCAGCAGGCTGGACAGCAGGCACTGGATCAGCAGAGTGGGCAGTGGGCACCAGATCATCAGGCTGGGCAGTGGGCACTGGATTGGCAGGCTGGACAGCAGGCACCAGGATCAGCAAGCTGGACAGCGGACACTGCATCAGCAGACTGGACAGCGGGCCCCAGAACAGCAGGCTGGACAGTGGGCACCGGAACAGCAGGCTGGACAGTGGGCACCAGATCAGCAGGCTGGACAGCGGGCACTGGAATAGCAGGATGGACAGCGGGCACTGGAACAGCAGGCTGGACAGCAGGCACCGGAACAGCAGGCTGGACAGCGGGCATCGGAACAGCAGGCTGGATAGCGGGCATTGGCACAGCAGGCTGGACCATGGGCACAGGATCAGCAGACTGGACAGTGGACATAGCATCAGCAGCATAGGCAGCAGGCACAGGATCAGCAGCATAGGCAGTGCGCACAGCAGCAGCAGGCTGAACAGTGGGCACAGGAACAGCAGGATGAACAACAGGCACAGGAACAGCAGGCTGGGCAGCAAGCATCAGAACAGCAGGCTGGGCCTTGGGCACAGGATCAGCAGGATAAACAGCAGACGCAGGATCAGCAGGCTGGACAGTGGGCACAGGATCAGCAGGATAGGCAGTGGGCACAGGATCAGTAGGTTGGGCAGCATGTTTGGGTATGTCAGATGAAAGCCAAACCCAATTGGCAATCATGGAGGTAGACAGGGGCAGATTATCTGGTGTGGAGGCAGGCTGGAGCAGATTGGCTGGTGTGGAGGCAGGCTGGAGCAGATTGGCTGGTGTGGTGACAGGCTGAAGCAGATTGGTTGTTGTGGAGGCAAGCTGGACTAGATTGCCTGGTGTGGAGGCAGGCTGGAGGAGATAAGCTGGTGTGGAGGCAGATTTGGATAGTGCCAGGATTGTGCAAGTTGGGAAAAACTTCTGTTTCTTTTGGGGTTTAGTCACCAAGGTTCTGCATGTGGACGCAGGGCTGCAAGCAGGGTATTCAGCTGATGGAAATTAAAAGCTGAGGGATGGTGAAAAAGAGGGAGCAGTTGCTAAGCAAGATTTCTGTGGGGTTGCCGTATGCAATGGAGAAGAGGTATTTGTCAATGGGTTAAATGCAGGGTAGGTGCAGCAAGTGGAAACAGAATACTGACACATAGTTGGTAGCAGGGTATACTGGGCTGTAATGGTGGCTGTTGTGGATGATGGAGAGAGATATTTGAGAAGGCAGATGTCTAACAGCAGGAATGGGTTGGTGCAAGTTGACTGGGGCTGAATGCAACATATCTGAGCAAGCCTGTAGTAATGGCTGAACAAAATTCAGCGGCCTGTCACACCAGAGACTGCACTGCGTTAAGACACCCTCCAATAAACACACCAGAGATTCTATCTGAACCATACTGAAGGGGGGAAGAAAGTCAGCACTGCCTTTAGGAGTACTGGACAAAGCCAACTCTGCACAAACTTGAATTAATGACTGAACGTCACCAAACAACATACTGCCCTGATCAACTAGGGAATGAGCTAGACAAATGCATTCTAACAGCTGATCACTGGACCACTTCTTCAGTATCTGGCGGCAATACTCTTTATCCTCTGTCACCAGCAAGGAAAAGTATACAACCTCCTCTGTATGCATCTTGCCACAAACAGCAGAGCCAAAATGGCTTCTCTGTGCAGTCACTTTTGGTCAGGACTGGCCTTGGTGTTATGTCAGCAACTGGTGTGACCAGAGATGTGTGAACTGCAACAGAGAATGCCAGGCACAAGTAGTGTAAAAATAATATCATTTATTTAAAAAGATAAGTGAACAAAGATGTAAACGCACCTCCAACATACCAAACAGTATAAAACAAGCCAAATAACTAGGGATGGGCCCCTGGTTTGAGTCGAATGCATGTTCGATTCGAGCATCGGGGGTTCGCCTGTTCGGCGCATCCCGAACATTATGGGGCATTCGCAGAAACTTTGAGCCCTCCATAATGCATTCCAATGGCAGGGAAATGCCGCCCACTGATTGGCCAAAGCATGCACATGACTTGCATGCTTTGGTCAATCACAGAGCGCACTGCTGTGAGAGATATGATTGGCTAAAGGCAGGATGCCTTTAGCCAATCACTGCTCAGCAGCCTCAATCCACACCCCACACTATATAAAGCCGCTTGTACAGCAGCTCTATGTAGTGTGTGTGTATAACGGTGGATAGAGAGTGAGCTTAGCTAGCGGCGTGCAGGCAGTTTAGTGTAGCTAGCTGATAATTGTGCATTGTGAAAGATAGATAGATAGATAGATAGATAGATAGATAGATAGATAGATAGATAGATAGATAGATAGATAGATAGATAGAGCGATCCATATGCAGTCAGTTAGTGTAGAGTGAAATATATACTATCTACAGTTGTGTGCAAAAGTTTAGGAACCCCTGACAATTTCCATGATTGTGATCTATACATATTTGGGTGTTTGGATCAGCAATTCCATTTTAATCTATCAAATAACTGAATGACACAGTAATATTTCAGTAGTGAAATGAGGTTTATTGGATTAACAGAAAATGTGCAATATGCATCAAAACTAAATTAGACAGGTGCATACATTTGGGCACCCTTGTCATTATGTTGATTTGAATAGCTGTAACTACTTAGCACTCATTAATTGGAACACACAATTGGTTTGGTGAGCTCATCAAGCCTTGAACTTCATAGACAGGTGCATCCAATCATGAGAAAAGGTATTTAAGGTGGCCAATTGCAAGTTGTTGTTCTCTTTGACTCTCCTCTGAAGTGGCGCAACATGGGGGCCTCAAAACAACTCTCAAATGACCTGAAAACAAAAATTGTTCTACATTATGGTTTAGGGGAAGGCTACAAAAAGTTATTGTCTAGATATAAGCTGTCAGTATCCACTGTGAGGAACATAGTGAGGAAATGGAAGACCACAGGCACAGTTCTTGTTAAGGCCAAAAGTGGCAGGCCACATAAAATATTGGAGAGGCAAAGGCAAAGGATGGTGGGAATGGTCAAAAACAGCCCACAGACCACCTCCAAAGACCTACAACATCAACCTGCTGCAGATGATGTCACTGTGCATCGTTCAAAAACTCAGCGTACTTTGCACAGGGAGAAGCTGTATGGGAAAGTGATGCTTTTTGTACCACTTTACTCCTTTTTGAATGGGTAGGGGTACAATGTACCCCATACCTACTCACATGGGGAGGTCGGGATCTGGGGGCCCCCTTATTGAAGGGGGCTTCCAGATTCTGATAAGTGCCCCATCCACAGACCCCCAAAACCACCAGCAAGGGTTGTGGGGATGAGGCCCTTCTCCCCATCAACATGGGGACAAGGTGCTTTGGGCGGGACCTCAAAGCATCCTCCCCATGTTGAGGGCATGTGGCCTGGCATGGCTCGGAGGGGAGTGCTCACTCGTCCCCACCCCCTCCTGCCATGCCAGGGCTGCGTGCTTGGATAAGGGTCTGGTTTGGATTTTGGGGGGACCCCTACGCCATTTTTTAAAATGTTGGCATGGGGTTCCCCTTAAAATCCATACCAGACCCGAAGGGCCTGGTTTCGATTTTGGGTGGATCCCACATCATTTTTTTTAAATTTTGGTGCTGGGTTCCCCTTAAAATCCTTACCAGACCTGAAGGGCCTGGAACGGACTTTGGGGGGACCCCTACGCAATATTTTTTATTATTATGGGTGGGTTCCCCTTAAAATACATACCAGACCTGAAGGGCCTGTTACGGACTTTGGGGGGGAACCCTACGCAATTTTTTTAAACATTTCAGAGCAGGTTTCCCTTAAAATCCATACCAGACCTGAAGGGCCTGCTTTTGGACTGGGGGGGGCAAACGCAATGCTTTTTCAGTTTTATCTACAGTATATCGGAATACATTATAGGTATTAAATTACAATTTATTTGTACAAATGTAATTTTGCTCTGGCTATGTTCTAAACATCACAGAGGTGCTCCCTTTTACAGTGCCCCCCTCCCCCGGCATGATATTTAAATGAATATTTCAATTTTATTGTTTCACTTTAAGCATTATTAAAATTACTGCTCCTGAAAAAACTATTGATTTAAAAAAAAAAAATTGCATTGATACATGTCCCTTGGGCAAGACCCGGGTCCCCATACAGTACTTAGGGCAATAACTTGCATATAAGCCTTTAAAATTAGCACTTTTAATTTTTCATGTTCGGCGCTCGCATGTTCGCATACATGTTTTGCCTGTTTGCAAGTTCTGGTGCGAACCCAACCAGGGGGTGTTCGGTCCATCCCTACAAATAACCAAATAGTGACACACAAAGAGCAACTGCCTAAACAAAGTATATACAGCAGATAGGGAGATGCCAAACCGTAAATGTAGCCGAGCCTGGGTCATACACAGGAGATCAGTCAGAGGGAGCTGGGGGCAAGACAGGGCAGGAACAGGGAACAGGAGACAGAGAGAGAGCAGGTGGGAAGGGATCAGGCTGCAAGACAGGGGTCCAGGAACGGATGCAGTATACAGGATACACAGGTCAGGGGCACATGGAGACCAAAACACCAAGGCAATCAGTACATGACAGACAGGGTTTAAATATCCTTCCTGCAACAAGCATCAGGTGATGACTAATGAGCTTCTGGTTGCTGGGAGACACCCGCTGGTGGACACTGGAACTGCAGCCCATGGATCTAGGAGCCACAGTGCCACCAGTAGGTGAATCCTTTACTGACATCCACTGGTGGACACTGGAACTGCAGCCCATGGATGCGGGAGCCACAAGCCACCAGCAGGTGGGTGAGTCTTTTCCTGACACATATAAAGTGACTGTACAGCAATCAAACTGTGCAAAAAACAGTGCAAACAACAGAATCTATGTAAAAAATAATCCAATGGTGATTCTTCTTAAAAACAGTATAAAAAGTCTCTGAAGGTGAATTGTGCTTTCTATGTAAAAAGACAGTGTATCTCTACTCCGTGGTATGTATCCCCTTTACCAGGTATAATGCACGCTCACCTCCATCTTATACCCACTAGGGGTCAAATGCATATGAGTGTGATAATACCTGATGTTCAGGTTCCTATAACTGCAGTGCCGCTTCCCCTTTAAAAGTGTCTCTACTTTGGTCGCTGGCAACTCCAAGGTAACGTAAGGAGAAAAAAACACTTCCAATAGTGCTGTACCTAGGGTTAAATGATGAATAAACCACACTACCCCAGCTTCATAAAATACACTCACATTCATTCAATAAAAGCATAGCATATAGTAAAATTGAGCAGGTCTTGTGTCATCATTAAAAGTACGCATCACTGCGGTTATAGGAACCTGAACATCAGATATTATCACACTATTATCGCACATTTGACCCCTGGTGGGTCTAAGATGGAGATGAGCGTGTATTGCACCTGGTGAAGGGGATACATACCATGGAGTGGCGATACATTGTCTTTTTACTTAGTAAGCATAATTCACCTTCAGAGAATTTTATTAGGTACATAAGTGATAGATTCCAGGTACATCTAAAACAATGATAATGATAACAATAACTGGAAGTGGTTAATTACGATTGCGCATATACTTTTGAGCCTAGGAACCTCTAGACCGACTTCAGGGGGCAGTAAGGTGATGCAAATAGGGAGTTCTTAGATTTGCTCATAGCAGAGAATGGTTTATCTCCCCAATGCCCAGACACCCCTATGGGGAACTAACTATGTGTGGATGGGGGCTCTTAAAACTGATATTTATCCTTGGTCTTACCAGTTGTCTGAGATAAGCCTTCTATTAGTTCCCTAATTTGGTAACATATATACATCTGACTCGTCATTAGGGATGGATTGCTGGGGTCGATTCCTTAGGGTATTAAAGTACATTGCTCTGTATGTAGTCTACCATAGCTCTATGTCCTGGTGAGAAGTCTTATAATTTAACTGGGGAAAAAAGGGGGTATGGGGGGTGCAGGGTAACAGGAGTAAGGTACCTGTGTGCAGTTAGGTGCCATCTATAAGTAGCTGGTAGAGAATGGGTGCCAAGCTATACTGTTGCATTTGAGGGGTTATGAATTCAACAGACGTGTTCCACCCAAGAAAAGATCTAAATACCGCCCTTGACTATATAATCTTTACACCGCGGCACAGATATGTAAAATAAAAGAAAACAAATAATTCACAGCTGCTACTTGTAATAACTCAAAACAATAATTCCAATACTTCAAATACTGCAGCATACAAAATATCTGAAGCTTCAGCAGCGCTTAGTCCAATTTAAAACTCTCCAAGTCCATCTCATTCACAAATAAATGTAAATTAAAATAAATAGCAAGTCTTCATTATACGGTAACTGTTCCACCAGTGCAAGTTATTTATTCCTTAGTGATTCACTCCACCATAGGACACAAACAGGTGTTCCACCACCCACATGGAATTACACTCACCAGATAGTTTTGCCTTGCATTCTCATGCTTGGCAAAAATCGCTTGTGTGACTTTCACAGACGCACCGATCATGCTCCACTGCTATTTTGTCAGATCTCCAAATGAAAGGGATGTTTGTGACTCCACCGGTTACCAGAATGGGATAAAGGGAACAAACCAAAGCTACATCGTGCATTAACGTTTTAAAACATAACTTTATTCCCCTAAAATCCCTCCATAGTTTACTCACAAACACATCATGTCAGATAAATCCCCATTTGAAGAAGTCACGAGGAGCGTGACGTAACGCGTAGGGCGGTAGCAGAGGTTGTTGGAAAAGTTAATACTGAAAGGAAACGAGCTCGGCGCTCGTGGGAGATTTCACCTTTTTTTTTTTTTTTTTTTTTTATGAATTTTTATTGGTTTTCATACGAAAAACAAGAATACAGTTAACAATGTTTGTATATGTTGCAAGGGTAGTGAACAGATATTCTCATAGGTGTAATTGTAACTTATATACATTATTGATTACTCAGGAATATACTTATGCCTCTAGGTTGATGACATATAACGCCAGGACAACATAACAAGTACTGTGGTTCTTTTGTTGATTTGTGGGCCTCCGTGCCTTACCCCGAACACCCCTCTAGGGGAGCAGTTCTGTGTCTCGGGGGGGCATGGCGGTCTCTATTTTACTAAGGTTGGGTTGTAGTTGAGCTTGTGTGAGGTTTCAGGAGCCCCATAGGGGGAGTTTGTGAACGAGAGTGGGAGAGACTTATCTGGTGGTAATGAGAGGGGTCTACGGAATTCGTTAGGGTTATTGGGAGTATATGGCAGAGAGAGAAAAAAAAAAAAAAAAAAAAAAACTTGTTATATTGTCCTGTGTTCCGTAGGTTAACATCAGTTAATCATGAATATGCAAGACTTGTATCATATGTTGTTGACTTCCTGTTTAGTCTCTCCTCTGGCTATGGATTATATGGGTTTTATTATGCGTTGTCCTGTTTGCTTGTTATCTTATTTTATAGTTTGGGTTCTATGGGGGTGGTGCTTCACTCTGGTTCCTTAGCCATGGTTCCCAGTTTTTATGTAGCTTCTCTGTTGCCATGTGTGCTGTAGCATATAGGGTTTCCATTTCCAGATGATCATTCACTATTGTGATAACTTTTTGCCATGTAGGTTGAGTTGGTTGTTTCCAAAGTCTGGCTATGGATAGGCGGGCAGCGATTAGTATGTGAGTGATTATGGATCTGTACTTTGAATGCCAGTTGGTGAGTTCCAGCCCAAAAAGAGCTGTGTGGGGAAATAATTCGTTAGGTTCTCCAGTGATATTTTTTATCAGGGTAGATATATCAGTCCAAAAAGTGGTGATGTGTGGGCAGTCCCACCAGATGTGAAATGCATGTCCATCTTCATTGCAGTTCCTCCAGCATTTTTTAGATATGTTGGAAGAGAATTTCGCTAGTTTCACAGGTGTGTAATACCAATTATACAGGATTTTTAGAGGCGTCTCCCAGTGTGCAATGTTTCTGGAGAGTTTAGAGGGAGCTTCTATGGCTTGATGCCAAGCTTGTGTAGGGAATTCTTTTTTAAGAGATTTCACCTTTTTTTATCTACAAAATGTGAGTTTTTACATTTAAGTTTTAATAAACCTGTTTTTATCAAAAGGTTATTACACCAAAAAGAGTGTTTTTCCGTTTTTCTTTATACTTTCGCATATGATGAGGAAAAACGTTTAAAGCAAGCCGGGACACTCCCTGGAAGAAACACAACCCAGTACGACATAATAGAGGCACATACACTGGATACCCCCAGAGGCCGTTGTAACTCCCCATTATAAAGAAACCTCTATGTGCTAATGTGCTAGCACTTCTCAGGTGAGAGGCTAGAATCTATAAGGGTGTTACCCACGACACCAAAAGTCACTGGAAAAAATTGTCATCGACTGCACTTGTCATACACCGGTGAAGGGAAGCACAATCTTCAATATCTGTTTTTTGACATCTATCAAAACCCATGATGCTTTGACTGAACTTTATCTGATCACCTTATCACATTGTACTCAATATATGTGCATGTTATGTTTTCCTCTGGTGAGGAGGACATACAACTCTCTTTTTAAGTTAGCATATGCCTCAGAAAGCACTCAGAATAATTGTACTGTATTGCATTTATCCAAGTTGATTTGTTTGCTTTACCTATTATTGTGTGCCCAGCCTTGAGGCACATGCATATGATGCAGTTTTATCATTACAGCTGATTTGTTTGCTTTACCTATGATTAGGTGCCCAGCCTTGAGGCACGTGCATTTAAAACTATTTATCTCCACCGATCTTCAATCATTATCTTTCAGCTTTTTGCCATAGTTTACCCTTATTCAGGTTTTTATACCCTTTATCAGTTATTGATCAATAGCGCTCCACATTATTTCACCACATTTTTTACAATTTCTTTGTATCTAGTGTGAGTGGCTCTTATCGTTACGTTTTCAAGTTATTTTAAGCTGTCCTCCTCGAGTCCTGGTAGCGCAGGAGTAACAAAAAACTTTTATTGTCCTCTTCTGGGGTGCCGCTCCTGGCT
>BLSH010511990.1:349165-368423 GCA_018402905.1 Glandirana rugosa | reverse complement strand
ATTGCTGCTGTAGCCCATGTGCACAAGTGTGTTAGAGTATTGATGATAAAATAAAGTAATGATAACAATAATGATAATAATAATAGCAAATAATGTTAAAATAAATCACTGTAAATCACAGTTTTTGCCAGCTTCTTAATCTCTGTTGTTGCTGCTGTAGCCCATATGTAAACTTAATGCTCAATTGCAAACCACTATGACATTAAAAACATGCTTTACAGTTGCTGTTTTTTCAAAGTGCTTATTATAGTGCTCACTATAGTGCATACATATTATGGCTTGTATCTGTATATATGAAAAGTGCCGGTGCAATGTGTGCTATGAGTTTCCTTTGGTCTAAAACCGTTCAATTATACAGTCCATTTAAAATCTTGTATGCAAATATGTATGCACTATAAGGAGCACCTGTGAGCACTATAATAAGCACTTTATGGCAGTGATCTGCGATTTTTACTGGGGCTGCGACATTGACACTTTTTTGGGACCATTGGCATTTATACAGTGATCAGTGCTATGAAAATGCACTGATTACTGTGTAAATGTCACTGACAGGGAAGGGGTTAACACTAGGGGCGATCAAATAGTTAAGTGTCCTGCTCCAGAACATCACCAGTGACATCACATTGACACTCCATATCAGCATTACTTTTGGGTGTCATAGACAAAATCTCTGCTGTGCGGTCACCCTTAACTGGTCCTCCTTTCTCTTGAGGGATAACCCCTGCATCAGCCTCCAGACCTTCAGCTACAGGTTGTTCTGCAGTCCCTCCTGCTGGCACAGCAGAGACAGTGTCCACCACACCTTTAGCCCCAGAAATTCCACCAAGCATTGCACTTATTTTTTTGGCCAACTCATCGTAACACACATTGCTCTGTAGCACTCAATCCGTCCAATGAGGTCTGGACAAACAAAGAGGCTCCACAGCATCTGCACCCCTGCATTTATCAGTACCACCCTTCTCAATAACATTATCGTAAACATTGTAAGCATGATAATAAACACATTTCTCCTGTACATTCTTGTCTTCCATGGTTGCTATTGTCGGCCTGGCCATACCCTCCCAATCCATTGCATGTGTACTCCCTTCATCGGTACTCCTCAGCACCGAACCATCTGAGCAAGGGGACACATGCAAGCAGATGGGCTTAGCTGCAGACTTATTACACAAGTCATTGGGAATCATGTCAGATTTTAGCATCATAGGTTGCAATATACCACATCCACCTCCTTGCTCGGGTGGCGCTTCATAAAACTCTGCTTACTTTCAGTGCTAGCAGATTACACTAACGCATTCCAAGAAAATGTGCATGTCAGGGAAGAATTTGGAGAAGAACTGGCAGATTTGTCAATATCCAATATGGCCACGCTGATTCGCGCAGGAGCCTTAGCAAACGGCATTCAGTGACGAACGCGCGTTCGTGACGGTGACCGCGCCTTCGCATAACGTGCAAATTGCAAGTGGTCACTAGCCTATATAAGGACACCAGTGGCTTTCATAAATTGCTGGATTATTGTCAGCCTTGTATCCTGTGTTCCTGTGCCTTGTGCTTCTGTGTGATTACCTGTTACTGACCCAGCTTTCCCTGGCCTGCTCTGGCTTATCTCCTGGCTCTGAACCCGGCTTGCTCCATGGACCTTCTCCTGCCTGCTCCCGATAGCCACTCTGTGTTTGACCCCAGCTTGAACTCAACGTCTCTTCCTGCCTTGTTCCTGCCTGATCTCCAGTGTTTGACCCTCGGCCTGGCTCCTGATGTTGCACCCTGCTCTACCCTTGTGCCAAGATCCGCCAGCACCTTCAGAGCATCACTTACTGTGACTACCTTTTCTGATCCTTGGTGTCTCTGCATCTGGAACCATCAGACAACTTCATCTGCAGGCAACCCATGCACCTCTGGGCATAGTACCCTCTGTCACCAACCTCAGGGGTTCTTTGCACTAAGCCACAAGGGAAGCCCTCTCATCACCTCAGCCTCCAGCCTGGTATGTGACAATGCAGTTCCACTCTGTTCCACCATGTGACATTGCAGTTGTCCAGTGCAACCTCCGGCTTCAACATATGACATTTCCTGGAGATTTCCAGGGACAACTGTGCTGGCTTGCTGGCTTGAACCTTGTTCATCACTGGCCAGCCCCTCCTGTGGGAATCTACCTCTCCAGGTGTCTTTCATCACCTGAATATTAATTGTGTTAATGGTTATCAGTCTTTTATTGGCTGTATTTTGTATAAGATTTTGTATTTAATTCCTTACAGTGCTGTTGTGACCTTAGCTATGATTAAGCACCCATAGACGGGTGTGAAACGCGTCAGTTTGCTCCCATATTTATGTACTGTATGGACCAATTTTGAAATAAATAATTTAATTGGATTGCGGCCATATAGACTTTCTTTTACATATGCTCAGCGTGCATACTGAGCCAGCATCCATGGGGACAGCATAAGGTATTTCATCAGGAAATAGTTCTGTCTGAGTGGCTTTACCATTTGTCTCTTTCCTGGTTGTATGCATTTTGACCTGCCCAAGGAACCCGGCTCAGACGATGAGAAAATTGTGTTACTTCGATCCTTTAGAAAACTGGAGTCCCTCTTGGCTAAAGAGATATGAGCCTTTTGGGATATCAAAACACTTACTGAGTATATTTCACTTAAGCATTTCCCTTGAGGTCTAAGGATAAGGACATTTCCAGCCTTTGAACTTCCAAAAAGATATAGCTGGATATCAGAGCCATACAATATTCAAAGAAATGGACAATCGCCTAAACATCAAGTTGGACAATCTTGAGAAAGAAGTCATAGCTGGCAAAGAAGAAAAGATAACTAGAGATCGTCTTGACTACGAGAACAATACAATTTACACTTGGAAGGAATCTTTTTCCTCTCGACGTCCCTGAAAAAGCCTTTGAAGAATAGAGTGAGTTTCTCTGACCCTGAAAACAAAAGAATTAACGACACCTTTGCAGCTACCGCATCAGATTCTTCACCTGAAAGCACAAATCAAAGGAATCCATCACAGGCTTTAAACTCCCATGCTCGCCTCCCAAATCTAGGGAAAAAGAAAAAAGCCACAAATGGGCAGGAGACACCGGTGGCGAAAACAAGACCCATAATCAGCTTCGGGGTCGCCTGTGGCTCCTTCCAATAATGTGATGAACTTATCTCAATGAGCTCTAAGCGAATCTGAGATCTCTCTTCTCTCCAGAGGTTTGAAATTTTGTCCCACCAGACACTTCAATCTGTTTGAAATGGTCTTAGAGGTGAATAGGCTTGTCCCTTTCTGAAGAGGATACCCTGGCTTCCCGGGAGGATGTCCCTCTCCACAATCTTTTGTTGACACTTGTATATTACATGATCTAACTGATTTAGCTTTAGAGCCCAATCCCTACCCTGTGGTGTCCCCCAATGAACATATAGGGATACCATTTAGGTTACGTTCTGACTTTTGCCCCATCGGCTACCGGGGAAATGATATGGAGCTGTATCAGAAGCTTGTGGAGAGGGACCTCACTCGCCTGGCACGGAGAACATCCAGTGACTCCTCTTGTCACAGCTCGTCTGTATCTGAAAAACTTGCACTGCAAAATCTTAAAGAAGATAAATGCTGACAAGGGGGGGGCATAGTGGTGATGAACTTGGATACTTATAAACAAGAAGCCTTGCGCCAACTATCCGACTCCACCACCTATGTGCGTCTCCTGAGTGATCCCACCAAGTCCTTTAAGAAAGAACTATCCTCTTCTGGACTGGGGGGGGGTGGCGGTGGGCATTTTTACTACAAAAGAAAAAGATATGCTCATACCGGAACATCCAGTTATCCCCATTTTCCACCACTTCCCGAAAGTCCACAAGGGCTATGACCCCCTCTATGGGAGACCCATTGTCACGGCATGGGCTCAGTTAGTGAGCGTCTCGGACAATGGGTAGACCATTTGTTACAGCCACTGGTCATCAATCTGCCAGGTTACCTCAGGGACACCAAACATCTTCTGGGCAAACTTCAGGGTTTTGAGTGGAAAGACGAATACGGGTGGATTACATGCAATGCCGCCACCCTGTACTCATCGACTCCCCACTCACTGGGTCTGCAGGTGGTTGAGTTTTTTCTAACTAGATTCAGTCTTCATTCACCGGTCCATCGTGAGTTCATCCTGTTTTGTTTGGCGTACTTACTCAAACACAACTTCTTTATGTTTGACGGGGAACACTACTTGCAGAGATGTGGAGCCTCTTTGGGGGCTAAATTTTCCTCCTCCCTAGCTAACCTTTACATGGGTTGTGGGAGAGGCTCTGCATCCTTGCACCTGGTGGCCACCGTCGCTTGGACACCCACTTTTACTGTCAATATATTGATGATTTACTGTTCATTGTGTCCAAAGATAAGGTTGAACCCGATAATTGGATCTCATACATGAATGATAACACACTGCTTGTCATGAAGACAATACCATTGCTTTCTTGGATGTCACTTTGAGTGGAAGGGATAGCAAAATTCATCTTAGCCTCTATAGGAAACCAACAGCAGGGAATTCACTGCTTAGGGCTGATTCTGGCTATCCAAAACACACATTGAGGGGAATCCCTGTAGGCCAGTTTCTCAGGATCAGACAGCTCTGTAGTGATCCGTCTGACTATGAGCATGAGAAATCTGGTATGGCACAGCCTTTTTTGGATAGGGGTTATTCTGGGTCTGTCATCAAAAGAGCAATTGGCATTGCTGATAGCACCCCATGCAACAGGCTTCTAGATAGAAAAAGCCATACATCTTTATCCAGTCATGCCCCGCCATCCAGTGATATCTCTGTATTCTCTACACCTTTCAGTTCTGACTACAATAAAGTGAGAAACATTGTCACAAAATACTTACCTGAATTGCACAAGGATTCCAAATATGCACGAATACCGTCACATGGCATCAGGACAGTGTCCCGTAGAGCCCCACCTTGGAGCACCTCTTTGCCTTTTTTCTAGTACACATTTGAAAGCCCATTGGCTGCACTTTAAAGGGACTTTTCTCTGTGGAATAAGGGGGTGCCCATGCTGTATCCATGCTGTATCCATGTACAAAGAGGGGACGAATAAAACATCCAACATATGCACGCTCATTAATTGCAACACCAAGTTTGGGGTCTATATAATTACCTGTACAACATGCAATATACAATATGTCGGATGTACAGCCCATAGGTTGCGTGACCATCTAAAGGACCAGCTCAAGGATATTGAAAAAAATCATGGGACTAACGTTGCGAGACACTGGAATGAGGCTCACAATAAAGACACTTCAAGTCTTATTATACAGGCAGTTGAAAAGGTTACTTCAACACCTAGAGGTGGTGACAAATTTAAAATCTTGTGCTGGAGGGAAGTTTATTGGATATTCTTTTCCGCTCCAGGAAGCCAAATGGTTTAACTTTGAATGGGATGTTTCCCACTTTTATTACTTTTATTAATGATTTAGCATAATATTCTCTTTTTATATTTTTTTCTTCCTCTTGGCCTTCCTGGTGTGGTCGGGATTGCTTCCTATGCACTTTCCCTTTGGACCGCACAAGTATGATTATATTCTCTATGCCTCTCTTTGTCAGTGCAGATCCCATCACTTATTTATCTATTTATTTTTCAGCCACTATCTTTTGGAACAATCTAGTGCATTTTTGTGACATCTGCACTTATGTTTTTTTCGTGTTTAAGAAATTTATTGATTTTCTCACATTATAATGTATAAACCATAATAAATGTAAATATGAGATACTCATGTATACAGCTGAGCGGACACATAGCATATATTGCATAACAAGCCGGCTTGATTCTGTACCGGATTAACCCAACGTTGTGACCCCCACCAGGAACCCCCGTGGGAGCAAAACTGTGCCTGATGTGGGGGTCAGCAAACTGATTAATTTACAATCAGGCGGGATAACCCAGTAATTATGGCTGTTGTCTACTCATAGCATATGTAATTTCACGTAATTTAAGGTTGCATGGTTTATCTTTCAGCATACCTATAACGATTCCATGAGATAGTCAGAGGTAGTAATAGTATGGAATGAAGATGTATAAAGGAGAGAGGAGGGAAAAGAAGAGAAGAAATGAGAGAGAAGGAAAGAGTTAGTAGAGTCTGTGGGTCCACACTCGCCCATCATCCAGCAGCCCCATCTGTATTTCAAGCCTGCCTACCACAGTAGTAATACTGTATGGTCAAATGTGCGAGGTAAACAATGTGTAATCCACGGGCTTAAATTTAGTGTCCTGGTCTTTCTCTAGTGCTTCAAATTTGGCATGAATCATGAAATTTGTTGTCCTATGCTTGACCTCCGCGAATGCTAAGTTGGGGATTTCCATGCTTTGGCTATAACTTGTTTAGCAGCTGTGAGAAGATGCAATAAAAGCTTAAATTGTATTTGAGATAATGTTTCTGGTCTCAGGTTAAGTAAAGCCACCTCTGGGTCCGGGGTAACTGGGGACCCAAACATATTAGAGGCCAGCTGAAAAACTTCCTGCCAAAGCTTAGCTGCAATGGGGCATGTCCACCATATATGGAGATGGGTTCCTAATTCTGGGCATCCCCGGAAACAGTGCGCCTGGTAGCCCGGGATAAACTTAGCTATTCTAGCTGGTACCAAATACCATCTGGACAACACTTTATAGTTGGTTTCGATAGCTAAAACACTGGGTGAGGATGTTTTAGTAGCAGCCCAGATGCTATTCCAGTCAGACTGTTCCAGGACCCGACCCAGGTCTTCTTCCCATTTCTTTGTGTAAGTTGGTCTATTCTGGTTTGAATTAGCCATTAATTGTGCATAGAGAGAGGAAATGATTCCTCTGGCACGTGGGTCCTTTTTGCAAAATGCTTCAAAGGGGAAAAGATGGGACAGCTGAGAGTCATTTTGGAGAAATGGCATAAAAAAAATTTTGATTTGGAGGTATCTGAACTGTTCAACTGGGGAGATGTAGAAAGAGTCTGAGAGACTGGAAAACGTGCGAAGGGATCTATGATCAACTAGGTAATGCAGGCGTAGGATCCCAGCTGAGGTCCATGCCCTAAAGCTAACGGGAGATTCCCAAGCCGACTGGAAGCTCGGGTTTTTCATGTAAGATAGAAGAGGGTTATGAGAGGATTGTAGTTTATATTTTGTTTTGGTTGCATCCCAGAGAGAGAGAGAGTGTTTAATTAGCGGGTGCCTTATATGTGCGCGCTCTGAGGGGCGAAGGAGGTTTGATACCGAAAGTGGGTCGCATTCAGTAGCTTCAATAAATACCCAGAGTGGTGTTTCTTGTGTGGCATGGTATTTGGTCAGATTCGCTAGTTGGCCAGCCCTGTAGTAGGTAGCGAAATTGGGTACTCCCAGACCGCCGTTCGTTTTGGGGAGATATAGTGTTTTCCTGGCTACTCTAGGTCTTCGCTTACCCCAGATGAAGCCTTCCGTTTTCTTTTGGACAAGTCGTAAAAAATAAGCTGGGACAGAGACTGGTAGAACCCTGAAGAGATATAGCATTTTCGGGAGTATAACCATTTTAATTACATTAACCTTCCCTATTCATGAAATTGGAAGGGGGGAACAAGTCTGCAATAAGCTTACAATCCCTTTCAGAGCCCCTGGGAAGTTGGCTGCATATAACTTTTCATATTCTGCAGTAAGATGTACACCCAGGTATGGGATGGAAGAGGGGGCTCATGGATATGGGAAAGCCCCTTTAGCCATCTTCAACTCTGAGGGGGAAAGTGATATGTTCAACACCAATGTTTTCCCAGTATTAACCTCTAGTCCTGATATAGAAGCAAATTTATCTAGGATGGGAAGAAGATTTGGCCCAGAAATTTGGGGTGTAGTCAGAAACAATAGTATATGATCAGCAAAAAGACAGGTCTTATGTTGATATCCCCCCAGCTCGATCCCAGTTATTTCTTTGGACTCCCTAATTAAACAGGCCAATGGTTCGATTAAGAGGGCAAATAGAAGAGGTGAAAGTGGACATCCCTGTTGCGTGCCCCTTTCAATGGGGAAGGGATCTGAACGATACCCGGCGTATTTGACAGTGGCCTGTGGTTTATTGTATAAGGCTGAAACCCACTGCATAAAGTGAGGTCCGAAGCCCCATGATGATAAGTTATATTGCAAGTATGGCAAAGAGACTGAGTCAAACGCTTTTCTTATGTCAAGCGAGAGGAAGCATGTGGGGATTTGCCTTGCTCTAGCAGTATAGGCCAGGAGGACCGCTCTATGAATATTATCACTGGCTTGCCTCATAGGTATGAACCCGGTTTGGTCTCTGTGAATAAGATGGCCAATGATTCACTTAATCCTAGTAGCCAAAATCTTTGAGAGGAGCTTAATGTCCACATTCAATAGGGATATCGGCCTATAGTTAGAACAAGAAGAATCATCCGCATGTGGCTTAGGGAGCATACATATCGTAGCAGTAAGTGTTTCTTGCCTAAATGAGCATCCTTTGAGAATGCTATTGAAAGCATTGGCTAGAACAGGGGATAAAACTTCTGAGAAGGTGCGGTAATAGAGGGCTGTGAACCCATCAGGGCCTGGTCTCTTATTGAGTTTGAGTTCCTTAATAGCTTGTGACACCTATTCTGAAGAGATCGTCTTGTCTTTCTGTTCTACTTCAGTTCTACTAACGTTTGGGAGGTTTATTTGAGAAAATTGGGCATCCACTGCAACCCGATTGAAAGAGTTATTGCTAGTATAAAGCTTGGCTAAATGGGCCCTAACTTTTCGCACTATTTTGATAGGATTACTGGATAAGGCTCCTCTGCCGATGTTAAGGCGGATCGGTTTCCTTGGGGTATTCGCGTTACGCAAAAGGCGTGCTAGGAGAATGTCGGATTTATTGACTTGCATAAAGTATTTATGGCTAGACCTTCTTATACTTCTATCTGCGTTCTCTGTAAGGAATTGGTCGTATTCTAACTTAGCTTTCTCTAAGTTTGCGTTAGTTGTGGGGGTTGGGTTCTGACTGAACTCTAGGGAGCGCTAATTATATTCAGTTTCAAGCTTCTGTTCAAGTAGCTTACGCTCTCTATTGAACCTAGCTGCTTGACCTTGTAGTGCCCCTCTAAGAACTGGTTTGTGAGCCTCCCATAGTGTTAATGGGGTGATCTCTGGTGTATTATTTGTAGCCAAATATTCAAGGATGGCCTGTTTGATATCAAAAGAATGGGCGGGCTGCTTTAAGATGTGGTCAGTGAGGTGCCAGGAGGTATCCTGCGATCTCGGAATGGGGGAGGCGAACGTAGTCATGACTGCGCAGTGGTCTGACCATGGGATTGGGAGAATGATTGAGGAGAGTATTTCTGGGGCTAAACCAGTGGTTACAAATATATGATTGATACGTGAGAAAGTTTTATGTGGGTATGAATAAAATGTATATCGTCTTTTAGCTGGATTTATTTCTCGCCATGTATACACAAGATTGTATTTATTTAGAAGGCGCGCGAAGGTCAGCTTAGCTGATTGTCTGGGGGGATATATGGCGATTTGTCCAAATATGGGTGTAAATACTGGTTTCAGTCCCCACAGATTATTAAGGATCCCGATTTATGGGTAGCCACTGTTTGCAAAAGATGGGGAAAAAAAGGGTTCGGATTTTTATTCGTCGTGTAGTAAGAGACTATGGTCACTTCTACGTCTAGTATATGTCCAGTTAATAGTAGGTACCTGCCTTCCAGATCAGGTAGTTGGAAAATGGGGATAAAGGGGACTAATTTGTGGAATGCTATTAGTGTGCCTCTTTTTTTGGTTGATGCGGGAGCATTAAAAACTTGTGGGCAGTGTGCGCTGAAGAATTTAGGAGTATGTTGGGATGCAAAGTGGGTCTCCTGTAAGCATATGGTGTGCGCTTTTTGGGAGTTAAAATATCTGAAGGCTTTAGTACGTTTTTGCGGCACATTGAACCCCTGCACATTGAGTGTTAAGATGTTTAGGGGGGCCATGGGATGTGTTGTAATATAAAAATCTTACCGGGATGGAACCGTCGGTCGACGGGACGAGCAGGCCACACAGACTCATGAGCTTGAGAGAGATAGAAGAGTAAGACTAAAGTAAGGAAAAAGGAGATTAGTACATTGCAATATGAAAACAACAATAACCAACAGTTAACTATTCTAACTAGTAACAAATTCTGCAGGAGGGGAGAGTCCCCAGCCACAGAAAGGTAGAGGCTGTCTGCATGAGCTCATATAATACAAAGCGGCTGACGCAGATAGCTAAGTGGGCACATGGAACAACTGCGACGGAGCCTGGACCTGAATAAATTCAAGAAAAAGATTAATTGCGATCTACAGCTATAAGGCCGTATTAAACCCGGGAAAAAAAAAGGGGGGGGGAGGTGAAAAGGGTTCAATTCGGCAGCATTATAAGGATAGAGACCATCTAATTTGTATGATTCAAGTCTAGGTAGAATTGTTCGGGCTAAAGTGTGGGAGGCCTATAAGAGCCACACTTCCAAGGTAGAGTACCAAATCATAGGAAGAGGAGAGTTTTATGGCTCCGGCTAAGTTTCTTGATGGTATTCTACATTGTTCAAGTCATTCAGGATCCCGGGAATATTGAAAGTCAAACTCAGGAATGTTCTCAAGGAATTGTATTTTCAGTAAAGTAGAGTAGTAACTCTGAGGGTAAATGTCCAGTCTGCAGGTAATGATTTTAGATAGGATTTAAAGCTGTAGGAAATCCAGGTGAGCCAATTTACTTCTGGGGTGGTAATAGGAGGACTATGGTGGTCGAGTCATCCAAGATTATTAATCTGCTAGAAACAGGGAGAACAAAAAACTGTCTACATGCAAGAAGCTATGCCAGTTAGTCTAGTAACTTAAATGAGTGGAAGGTTTCACAGTTTGTGAGGAATTGCTGACCCGTGTGTAATAAGCACTGACCCGTGGGTGTAAAGCCTGTGCGGCTTAAGGGGAAGATGACCAAGAAATAGCTGGATTGCAATTTCAGTCCATGGTGTCTTCTTGGTCCTGGGGTTGCGGACCTAGACGGCTGCGTTTGTGAGCGTGGGAGTCCGGTTGTTTCCCTGGGGAAGAGAAAGATTTAGAAGGGGAGGCACCTGCCAATCTACAGCGGGTTGGGTTGGTGGTATTCTTCCGTTAGACACAATTCCTGCAGAGTGTGCTGGAGTTCCTCCATGTTGCTGCATCTATGCTTCTGGCCATTATATGTGAACCGTATGGAAAAGGGGAAGCCCCAGTGACAGATAATTTGTTTTTGTTGCAGTATGATCAGGAGGGGTTTCATAGCTCTGCGCTTTGAGATGGTAACCTGTGAGATGTCAGGGAAAATCTGATATGAATATCCTTGGAAAGATAATTCCCCTTTCTCACGAGCAGCTGCCAGGACCTGCTCTTTTGTGCGGTAGAAATGCAGTTTGGCGATAATATCGCGTGGGGGACCATCTTGCTTTTTGGGTGCTAGCACCCTATGCACCCTGTCCATCTCCAGGCATTCAAGGGGTATTGCTGGTTGCAGCTCCTGGAACAAAGCTGTTATTGTTGACTGCACATCAAGCACCGTTTCAGGTACCCCTCTTATGCACGTATGTTTTTTATACATAATTTTTCTTATACAAAAACTTTTTTCACTTTGGGCATAGTTTATTATATATCCTTGACTAGTTATCCTTGACTTTTTAGTGTTGATTTTAGACATAGGAAGAGAGGAAGGAGGACAGTGTACACAGATTTTTTAGATTTTGATTTTAATCTTGATATTTTCTTCTCTCTTTCTTTAGATGGCTCATCACTGGCCAGCCCCCCCCCTGCGAGAATCTACCTCTACAAACGTCTTTCATCACCTGAATGCTAATTATGTTAATGGTTATCGGTCTTTCATTGGCTGTATTTTGTATTTAATTCCTTACAGTGCTGTGCTGTGCTAGCTATGATTAAGCACCCACAAACGGGCGTGAAATGCGTCAGCTTTTCTCCCATATCTCTGTACTGTATGGACCAATTTTGAAATAAAGCATTTAATTGGAGTGCGGCCATCCAGAATTTCTTTTACATAAACTGTGCTAGCTTACTACCCGTTGCTACGGGCAATAGCCTGTCTTTCACCGCAGCATTACCATAACCTGGGGTTTTCCCAACATCAGTACATTCAGCATTATAAACCTTGACAGCATTTTTACCTTTTGAGGGCTGTCCCAGCCCACTACCAACTTGGACCTTACCGACATTAACCACTTCAGCCCCGGAAGGATTTCCCACTTTAGGACCAGAGAACTTTTTGTGATTTGGCACTGCGTCGCTTTAACTGACAATTGCGTGGTCGTGCGACATTGTACCCAAACAAAATTTTCACCCTTTTTTCCCATAAATATGGCTTTCTTTTGGTGGTATTTAATCACCTCTGCGTCATTTCTGATCTCTGCTATAAACAAAAGAAAAGTGACAATTTTGCAAAAAACTATATTTTTTACTTTTTGCTATAATGCATATCCAAAAAAATATGTAAAATGTTTTTCATCGGTTCTGACCGATTTATATTCTTCCTCATATTTTTGGTAGAAAAAAATTGCAATCGGCATTTATTGATTGCTTTGCGCAAAAGTTGCCGCGTTTACGAATGATGAGAATATATTTATGGGGTCTTTATTTTATTTATTTTTTTTTTTTACTAGTAATGGCGGCGATCTACGATTTTTATCGGGACTGTGATATTGCAGCAGACATGTCGGACCATTTTGACACTTTTTTGGGACCATTGGCATTTATGCAGCGATTATTACTATGAAAATGTACTAATTACTGTGTAAATTCCATTGACAGTGAAGGTGTTAACCTGCAGGGGGCACTCTAAGGGGCTAACTGTGTTCACTGTGTGTGTTCTAACTGTATGGGGGCAGGGCTGGGCTGGATGGGGGAGGAGAGTGATCACGGCTCACATATATAGGGTGCCTGCGATCACATCCCTTCCCCCCTGTCAGAACGGAGATCCGTGTTTACATACATGGTTCCCCATTCTGTCACTCTGGGGGAACTATCGCGGGTACATTGAGTCTGCCCTACCTGCTCCCTGGCCCCCCCAGAACACAGTGAGCGTGCGAGCAGGCCTCTGGCGGCGCTTGTGCTCACAGTGCGCAATCTTGCAGCCGCTGTCATCTGACGGCGATTTGCAATATCAAACCAAGTTGCCGTCGTCAAGCCACAGCGGGCGGTCGGCAACTGGTTAAACACAACATTATTTCCCTCTTGAGAAGCATGCACAGGTACAAATTTGACTTTAACCCCTGCCTCCCCACTATACAGAGTACTGCATAGGGAAAAGTCACTCTCAAGAGCATATTCAGTGGCCCCATTAACTGGGGTCACTCTCACATCACCATGGACAGTCTTGTAACCAGTCTTTTGCAGCATGAAATCAGCGGTTCCAGCCAACATTTCATTAAAGACAGCCTTACCCATTGCAGTAGTAGGGGTCACCATCTTCAATTGAATACACTGTCTCATGAAGCAGTCCTCTGTCGCACTTTCACTGGCCAACTCTCCCTGGTGGCCATGGGATAGAACTGCAGCAGCCCTTTTGGACTCCTTAGCACCCTGCAGGCACAACAGGTACTTCCTCACTTTTGCTAGGGGTGACTGCAAACATATTTGTGCAGGAATCTGGGCCTGCAGACAAACCCCCCCTCAACATTGACTGTGTGTACCCCACAGCCAGGGACAAGACAAGCAATCAATCATGTCCCCATTTACCACATTCCAGGCATGGGACCTGGAGACTTCCTCTGGTTGCTAAGGGAGACGGCATCCTCTCAGCTGCTCTTTGCTTGTTCTCCCAAACAACTTGACTTTACCTTCAGGGATGCTGTGTTGCTTTACACTTGCCATAATCCTCTGTAGGTGATACTTTTGGCTCATGATTCCTGGGACTGACATCACCGGCGTTGCTAGGGGTGACCACACTCCTCTCAAGCTTCGGGGGAGCCTGTTGCTCACTCCTTCTGGAATTTTTCCAGCATTCTTTATCCAGGATTGTGGCTTTATAGCTGTCATAGTCACCTCTGTTGGCAACCATCCCACTGTATATTTTTCTGTACTCTTCCATAATAAGTGGCTGTACCAACTCAGCCCAGCGGTTTCTAGGCAAGTTTTCAACTACAGCCCAGAATTCAAAGTCCCCCAGATAGCCCACAATAGCATCCTTGGGTGACATAGGATTACAAAAGTCTGTGACACAAATTACTTCTTTGGGAAACCACTTTCGTTGGTGCAGTCTTTGTACTACCGTTGTTCGGGGCAGCAACATTCACCTTGATAGCTGGTCTTCTTGCACCAGCATTGCTAGGGGCAACAGCATACATCTTGATAGCTGGTCTCCTTGCACCAAAGAACAGTCTGCAATACTCCCTGGCAGGCTCACACTCTCGCTTCATCCTCAGACAGTCCACAACACTTTTGTGCAGTCCAGCCAAAACAAAAAGGAACACTGACTTTTTAAGGCTGGTTCCTTTTCACTTACAGGTTCTCCCCACCTGCACACAGATTGTGCAGTCTCATGCAGCAAACACAGTTCACTTAACAGCTGAACACACTTTTGCAGGGATCTGCACTGTATCCAAAAAAAAACACTCCTCTGAAAATGCTATTTGGCACAAACTATTTGGCACAAATTCTCTATGAAGCAGGGACCCGGATTTTACCGTCTTGTGCCCAATGCAATACCTCCACCACGTGTGACATGGGGGTCTGTAGCTCTTGTGGTAGGCGCATGTTCAGTGAGTTTCCGACAGCCAGGAACTCTGTTTGAGGGCATGGTAGCCCATGTTTATTTAAAATAATGTTCAAAAACAAAGATCAACGGGGTTTCCCTTGCAGGGGGCTGTCACCATCAATATCCAGAAATCATAAACTCAGCCTCTTGGCGCATAAGCAATCAGTAGCTCTACTGGCTATAAGGATCAGTAGCTCTCCTGGCTAAAAGATCAGTAGCCCTCCTGGCGATTAAGCGATTCGCTGCGGCATGACCATGGGTCACACCTGCCTCCTTGTAGATGTGGATCCTAAGACTGTCTCCTGCAATCTTAGGCCCCTGGAGACCGCCTGTCTCCCAGTGTGTGTGTGACACAGCAGCCTGGTCCTCACTACTCTTAACAGATGCCCACCCAGCTGGACAATCAGTGTCCTGGTAGGCCACAAGACCCGGACCCAGGACTGTGGATTTCACCCCACCCTGCTCTCTATGATATCCCCGGGCTCCAGATCCCGACACAGACTTTAACAAATGAGCAAACTGAAAGGCCAGTTTCCTCCCAAGTAGGCAAATCTTCTGGAGCCCCTCAACCTACCCGGTTGAGAACCCTAGGTCATTCCTACTCTCTAAACCCTGGCAGGGCAATGCTCTGCCACAATATATAACACTTTGTGTTTTTTTTCTCTAATCATTTGCTTTATTATTTATTATGTAAAATATATTAAAATGGTGCAACACAGATTTGTGGAAGTAGAAAAGATATTGAAAATGTTGCCTAGTTTGGTACATCACAACAATATGTCACTGCTTGTGTTAAAAGTATTTTTTTTAAAGAATAAACCACTATGGGGCATATTTGTAAAATAAACACAGAAATATGGGTCCTGTAAAACTGCATGTACATTCATTCTTTGTGAACCGAGGGTAAAATCAAATGTTATTAGGCTATTTCCCTCCAAGTTGAATGCTATTCATAGAATGAATCAATAAAATACCCTATTATGGTCACTAGATGGGGTTGAGGATCATGAATAATTATTTATTTCCTATTATCATCAGTTCCATCTAGTAGCCATAATTTTATTGAACAAAAAAGAGACCTTAGTGGCATTATGCGCATGCCCCGTCTATTCGGGGCTATGCACACCTCCGGTGCCTAGAGGTCGCTGTGGCAGAATCTTTACCATTCTTTTCATAGGGTCAGCAGACGCCTGGTGGCATGCACGTGCGCATGCTTCCTGGTATTCTGAGGCAATGGTTGCCATCATGGAATCACCCAGACACTGGCTGGCATTCTGGGCGGTGATCTGTCACCTGTGCCAATTTTGGGTGCTATATTGATGTGGGACCAGGCCCTCATTCTCAGGCATTCTGCATTCTTGTTGGACATTCTGGTAGTGGGATTTAAAACATACAAGTTTAAAATGCATTTTGCATGTAAAGCATCCTCACGGGCTTCCGGAGGATGCGTTACACACGAAATGCATTGAGACTGAGCCCTCTAGCCCTTTTTGGTTCACATTCACATCAGCTGCAGTTCATTGGAACACACGCCAACTCAGTATCCACGGGGAGCGCTCGGCTGCATCAGATAGAGCTGACCTATATGTGTTGGTGTCTCATAAGCACCCACAGAATAACATTTTAAACTTGTATGATTTAAATTGTTTTATTAAAATGTAGCCATGTGCTCTCTTGAGCATGGCTTGTAGTAGAGGTTCACGTGATAGCTGACCTCAATCACACCATATATCACACATCCGGAGACACTGACCAGACTAGCTTTTGTTTTGTTGTTTTATTTGGAGAAATAACTTGGATGGGGATAAGGGGTGACTGTGGGATGCCAAAGGAATTGTGGTACAAAGATCCCATATATAAGCTCATCCTCTTCCAGGTCACATTGACCTGCTCTCTGGTAATGACTCTACTTTCCCTTGACTGGCTCCCAAGGCTCCCACAGACTGTCCACCATTCCTCTCCCAGCCTGCTCCAGCACTTTCTCTTCCAGTCCCAGGGACCATCACTCACCGCACCGGTGGATACTTTAAAGTCTCTCACTCCTTCTGTAGCACCTCCATTGTTCACCTGTTCCTCCCATGCCGCTCCAGGAACCACTCTCCTTCCTAGCTGCACCCAAACTCCCAGGCCCCAAGGTCACCCACTCCAGGCTGGGGACGACCTCCCAGGCACACCACCACTGCTACATCTCCAGACTTCCACCCGACACTACTTTTACCAAATTGGGCTGACCCTGAGTATTTAAGGAGGCCTGCCCCCTGCTAACCCTGCCTGGGGATTGGTCAGGGCTCCTCAGAACACTCCAGATGGCTGCACCCACCTCCCAGCTCTTTGACCAGAAAACCTTCTCCAGGTTTCTATTAAGAAGGGGGAGGTTCTAGTGACCTCATCTGTTAAGTCCACCCAATCCTCCGAGCTTCTCTCCCCAGCCCAGATCAAAACATTCAGGCCTGCACATTACAGTCAGGCCTGACTAAATTTACCTCTCCTAGCCAAAAACCCGACTAGAAAATGCACCTATACTATGGGGGTCTACAAAAACTTACTGCGCCATGATCTATTCCTGGGATTGACTTACTTTATGTACCATGGTTCAAGACACTACTTCACACAAGATCTATAGTGGGACTTATCAGAGGAGGATAGTGAAGAGGAAAGTACTATCACTGAAGGATCTTTATTAAACAGCATGAAGGCTGTTTTGTCAGCCACATCAATCTGGTAAGCGCACACTTCACCCGGAGTGTGGAGCAGGCACTTACCACTGATGATAAGAGGTAGTTATTGCCATTTATTATGCATGGTGTATGTAGTGGTGATTGAGATTCCCTCCTAGCAACTTCTGTCATCTACCTGTTCCATAAGACACAGACTTTTTACATTACAGGCTGTTTTCAATCATCTATTAGTATTGCTAAATTCATAAAGCTCTTTATTGCATGTCACTTAACCCTTGAGTGATTTGGTGCTCCAGTGCTGGTTATTCTCTAATAAATGCTAAGCGCCCTTCTTTCTGTTTTTAGGTTCAGATAAGGGTGTTGTTTACACCTTAAAAGGGGCAGCTGGTAGGCTTCATTGCCATATACTTTATTCACTGTGTTTATTTAGTACATCTTGAGTCTTTTATCGGGGCAGCGCCTTCTCCTATGTTTTGGTTTAATTATTAGGGGGGGCTGAGGAGGGAGCTGCACACTAAATGTTTTTTACCTTCATGCATGATTACTTTAAAGGCTGGACTGCTGGTAATGCTTTTAGAAAGGGAGTTTTGATCTTGTTATCACAGGGGATTTGATAAGGTCCAGGGAATGGAAGTAGGAGAACTTTCTGCAATCTGAAAGAGAGATCGTATATCATTTTCCTGGATTGCAATAGCACTGCTATTTGGGTACATAGTTGCGTTAGAGGTTGGCTTGTCCATCTTGCAATAGGAATCTATCATTAAGAATGGTATTTATTGTACATACATACAATATATGCTTAATGTGTTATAGGGAGATACACATGTGTGTAGATGAAAACTTTTTATAAGTCTATTTAACAGTCCTCATCTGTGCTGTTAATTTAAGGTAAATGATGGGGGACATCTCTGGACTTTAAAACGCTACAGTATGTATATATGTGCCTATATTTTCATTCTTTTTATCCTTTTTTTCAACAATTTATTTTTATTAGGTTTCAAAAGGACAATCGTATACAAACAGTATATAAGTGAAGACAATGAGTAAACTCCTATGATATGGTTAATAAGCTACAAAGACACTCTTTTTATCCTTAGTAGTATTCTTCATGGTATCCTCCTTGAGTATTCTGAACAGCTATTCCATGTTTGGTGTTCTTGGAAGGAAATATATTTGTTTTATTAAGATACAATTACCTCATTGCTTTTTTGTTTTGCTTAACTTTCTTCCCTGCAGGGGTCCCTAGCGACAATTTACAGTGGGATATGATATTGACTACCCATATTATCTTAGGAATTATAGCCACATTGGGGATATCCATGTAGGGAGTATAATGGGGCTTGGTTTGACTCCCAATTGGTTCCAGCCTGTGGCCTTTCCTCCGCCCATCACATACTCATAAGTGTCATCCTAATAAAATTACATCAGATGATTAATTTTTTTTTAGCAATTTTGATTGTTTTTGTTTAGATTACTTTGTGAATAAGCATTTTGACGGCTCCTGAAGAAGTGGATTATGTCCATGTCATGGGTCGGTCCACAAAGAATTGTTTTTTCTCCACATGATTTTTACTCTGTAAACTCCGTGTTGTAGATTTTTATGTTAAATAAATAAACTATAGTTATAAGTATTTTAGTAAAAGGTACAATAAGTTGTTTTATAGTATTTCGTAGGTTTATGTCATATCATGTGTATAATTTTGTCGTAACACTATTTCGTTAATACAGTACTTTCTAACAAAGGAAGAAACACCTGGCTGGGTACTGTACCTGTATTAGGTGAAGAAGTCCTCGGCAGTTTTACGAATAAGTGTTTCATTAGATTTGTTTTTGTTAGTTTTAACGATTTTTTTTT
>BLSH010511990.1:320474-331075 GCA_018402905.1 Glandirana rugosa | reverse complement strand
GTTGCTGTTCCTTCCCTCTCTTCTTTCCTTGCTGGTAATAACATCTCTCACCATGCCCCCTTTATTGTATTATGCATCCGGATTACATGTCTAATTTGATTTGCGCCCCATCACTTGTTTTTTCATTTGCCATGAGGTGCCATGTTGAACTTCCAGTGACCAGTATGAGAGAGTAAGAGCAATAACACCAAATTTAACACGCCTGTTTCCCATTCACACCTGAGACCTTGTATCACTAACGAGTCACATGACACCGGGGAGGAAAAAAGGGCTAGCTGGGCCCAGTTTGGACATTTTCACTTAGGGGCGTACTCACTTATGTTGTCAGTGGCTTAGACATTATTGGCTGTGTGTTGAGTTATTTTAAAAGGACAGAAATTTTACACTGTTATACAAGCTGTACACACACTACTTTACAATGTAGCAAGGTTTCATTTCTGCAGTGTTGTCACATGAAACGATAGAATAAAATATTTTCAAAATTGTAAGGGGTGTACTCACTTTTGTGAGATACTGTATATGTATATATATATATATATATATATATATATATACACACACTTCTGGCAGAATAGTCAAACATTCCCATAGACACACTCCTAAACCTTGTGGACAGCCTTCCCAGAAGAGTTGAAGCTGTTATAGCTGCAAAGGATGGGCCGACTCAAAATTGAACCCTACGGACTAAGACTAGGTGCCATTAAATTTCATGTGCGTGTAAAGGCAGTCCCAATACTTTTGGTAATATAGTGTATATACTCTCACACACAGAAATTAATTTCACTTTTTGTTCACTTCTTAGCTCTCCCATGTACCAATTTAGCATTAATGTACTTATTTTGAAAAAAATAAAACAGCTTTCCATTAAATCTACACCAGCTTACCTAACACTCTTTATAGCTGTTTACTGTTCAATTACTTCTGGCTTACTTTCTGGTCAGACTTTAGGTCATGACATAGGAAGGAGTTAACCAGCTGAGGGTAGATGATGCAGGGTGTGTGCTAATGATATCAGCTGGTAAACTCCTTAGCCTTTAAGTTTTTCACATGTAAATTTAAATAAAAAGGCCAAAGTTTTCATTTGATTTATACTTACAAATTGGTGTTGAACAGTCTTTGGTGTTGTGGTAGAGTCGATAGAACTGTTTACTGCACTCTGGTGAGAATATTACTGGACCTGAAAAAAATAAAAGTAAAGGCAATCTGTTTACTTGAACCTTTCTACAGACATGCTGATTCAATAAGGCAGTGCAGAGAGTTAGGGTGTGCAATAACCCATGTCACCCAAAATATTCCTACTTACTTATATTTTATAAATCCCTGGCAATAAAACAGACATCTGTATGAACAAACCCTAATGCTCCACCTACTGGCTGAATATGGTAAAAATGAAATATGCAATATGTCATATTTCCTTACCAATATCAAACAAGAAACATATTTTACCCTTTAATTCTGATTATAATATATTAGTAAAGTATGTAAAACAACAGAATAGATGTTCCTTCAAGTATATGTAAACCCAAGCTTTAGTGTATCATTTTCATTTTCAAACATTATTCATTGTTCATTTAATTATAATAATACCTGGTGTAGTTGGGGGTACTAATAGATAGGGGTATATTTTATCTGTATTGTATAACATTATGGGGGTACTTCTATAGTATATTTTATTATGTGATTGTAATTAATACATTAAGAAAAATGCATGAATTTTTGTCAGAGTGACACCTTTAAAGTCCCATATTGTGCTGTAGTGTATCTGTAATACATTCTTTATAGGCATAAAAAAGATACACCTAACAGTTCATAGTGATAACACACATCTACTTTATTAATGCCCAATTGAAGGTGTTGAAAGGAAAGGGAGGAAATTGCAGTCTACATAGCCCCATTTATACATATTCATGTTCATGGATGCTCCTCAAGGGGCTCAAAACATTCCAGGGCAGTAGTCTAGAAGTGAATTGGAGCTGTACATTATACCTCCCACACATTTTATGTTAAACTTAAGTTTGTTATACTGTGTACCTTGAATACAAAACTGTTCGTTGAAAGGTTGAACAGACGTGACCATGCACAAAATGTAATTATTTACAGTCACTATGTAATCTAAACACACGGTTGTAATATAAAGGACAAAACCATAAGGATAAAAGCATGATAAAAAATGTATGTCAATGAAAGCTAGGTTTCCTTTTAAAGATAACATCTACAATATAGAAAACCATTAAATACCACATGTCATGAAGTTTCAATAGAGGAAAAAAAGCACATATTTAAAATATTTTAGGTATAAACATGGACCAGAGCAAAAACCAGATGTGTGACTATGACGCCATTGCACCAGAAAATCATGCTATTTTTTCCTATATAAATTATGGGATTTTTGATTACTGTAATACATTATACTAATATATACCATATGAACTATTGCCCTACAATTCATTTTACCACAATTGTAAGATTTTGAGCTTTTCTTCTGCTATAACATAATACAGTGAATATATTGAGTACCTCATGAGATGAATAATCCTAATGGATATAAGTAAATACTGGGAGTGCCTCACGGGAATATTTTGTCCAATTGAACAGTGTGAGTGTGGTTTGGGGACCACATAAATTATTCACACACCCTCTTTCCATAATACAGTGAATGATACTGTGGACACCTGCAGAAAAGCCAACAGCTTTCATAAACAGATAGAAAGAGTCCTGACTAGAGCAACTGGTAGACCAGGTAAACTGTCCAGAATCCCAATCCTAAAAACTTTAAAGTGCAGAAGTCCTTGTAATGTCTTTTGGAGGAGAAACATTAGAGCCCCACAGAAGAAAGCATAGTCCTGTAAATGTCTCCAGTTAGGATAGAGGCCAAAAGAAGAAAGAGTGCCTGTTTTTCACAGTATGCAGTGTCAGTCATACGTCCAGGTATGACACTTCATAAGAGTTTTAGGTATCTGCAGGGACTCTCTACCTGCTCCAGTATGACATAATGCCCTCTGTTCAGCACAGAGAACATTCATACTCACAATTGTTCTACATTTGATTCCAAATGGTGAACTACTCAAGCACATGTCAGGATGACTTACCCACCTGGTTGGGGTTGAACTGTGCCCTAATTGCTGATTTCCCTATATGCTGAACAGGGCATCACATCCTGCCTGTAAAACAGACACAGACTCTTCTTCTGTCAGCTGTTGACACTAATCTGCAAGTTCCTCAACTTACAGCACCCATCACTGCCAAATTCAGACACCCTTAGGGAAGAAACCACAAACCTGACATTCAGGTAACCCTATAAAAGGGAACTTCCAAACTCTTCATATTGATTAAAAGAAATGATACATTTACAGACTTTAATACAAGAGTTGTTTTGCAGTATCACATTGGTTGTGGAAGCTAGTGGCAATCACTCTAGTAACGGTACCTACTACATTGGTGTCCATCTTCCTTTGGGATCAGGCAACTATGGCACACTTATACTTACATTGGTCCAAGCTGACCAACTGAGCTATGTAGAAATGACAATACCTAAGCTTCAGCCTTAGACACTTGTGCCTGTACGTCATTTTGTTTTGAGGAAGTGGTTGTACCTGCAAGCTTCACTCCAATACAAATTTTTAGAACTGGCAGTTGGTTTTCTACTGATAACAATCAATGCGGCTCAGCAGCTGCTTGGCCGCTATCACAAGGAGCGGGAGGGGATGTCCCGCCGCCTTCCGCCGCTCCACCTGGGTCTCCTGGTGGCATGTCTGCTGGATGACCAGAGTCCCGAACAAAGCCAGAATCAGCTTCGATTGGATCTCCAATGTAGTAACCTGGAAGCCATGTCACTGCGTCACATCCGGTTTACTCGACTGCCAATGGCGGCGAATTAAAAAAAATTGTAATAGTCAAAAACGCAGATTCACCAGTGGCATAGCGTGGGGGTGCAGTGGGTCTGTTAGCCCGGGCGCAATATTTAGAGGGGCGCAGTTTCCATTCAGTACTGGCAGTGCAGCTCATCTCCTGCGCTGTGCAGTTTAGGAGAGTGAGAGAATTTTAGTTGCGGCGTCCCAGCTTAGGCTCCAGTGGTGACAGCACTAAAGTGAACACTATACATCCAAAAGATTGGAGAGGGTGGCCAGTGACCGTGTGCGTGCAGAGAGGGTGGAGCAGAGGAGGGCAGGCATCCTCTCCATTACTCCCAACATCAGGATCCCCGCTCTGTCTGTCCTCTTAGCTCACAGCCCAGACTTTTACCGCCATTTACCCTGCCTGTCAGTGTGCTACAACGTGGGCCCCAGCAAATTGACCCTACACCACCTCAGGACTTGAGCCCCACAGCCCAGACGTCTGCCACCGCTTCTCCTGCCTGTCAGTGTGCTGCTACATGGGCCCCCGGCACTCTGACCCTGAACCAACCCAGGACTGACAGAAGCCAATCCTCACCAGCAGCCTGCATGGACACTATAAGCAATCCTCTACAGAAGAAAGCTCTGTCCTGGAAGGTGGTGGGGTGGTGGGTCGGGGGGCTCTGAAGTGGAATCTGTGGGGAAGAGAGCTTTATATTTGGGGGAGATGTAACCCCTCAACCCATCAGGCCATACACAGTGCACCCCCTCAAGCCTGCATGGCGCACACAGCGCAACCCCCTCAAGCCTGCACGCCATACACAGCACACCCCCTCAACCCTGTATGCCATACACAGTGCACCCCCTCAATCCTGCATGCCGTACACTGTGCACCCCCTCAAGCCTGCACATTGTACACATCACACCCCCTCAAGCCTGCATGCCATATACAGTGCACCCCCTCAACCCAGTACGCCATATACAACGCACTCCCTCAAGCTGGCACTTCATACACAGCTCACATCTGAACCCTGCATTCCATACAAAGTGCACCCCTCAACCTTGGACTCGATACACAACACACCCCTCAACCCTCATTGCTAATAATAAGTTCCCATCTCCTCCACAGTCTGTGGTGTGCAGGCAGTGAGATGATGTGCTGTAACCTTAAGCAACCAATCAGTGGGTTCTAATGATGTCCTGTAAAATCTAGCAACCAGTGAGCTGTAATGATGTGCTATAACCACTAGCAACCAATCAGTGAGCTGTAATGATGTGCAGTAACCTTCAGCAACTAAGCAATGAACAGTAATGATCTCTGGCAATCTCTAGCAAGCAACCAGTTAGTAGTAATGATGTGCAGTAACCTCTAGCAACCAATGGGTAAGCGGTAATTATGTGCAGTAATGTCTAGTAACCAATCAGTGTGCAATAATAAGGTGCAGTAACCTCTAGCAACCAATCAGTGAGCAGTAATAATGTGCAGTAACCTCTAGCAACCAATCAGTGAGCAGTAATAATGTGCAGTAACCTCTAGCAACCAATGTGAAGTAATCTCTAGCAACCAATTAGTGAGCAGTAATGGTGTGCAGTAACCTCTAACAACAATCATCAAGCAAAATAAATGTGCTATAACCTCTAGCAATCAGTCAGTGAGCCATAATGATACTCTGTAAGCTCTAGCAACCAATTACTACCTGATCTGCTGCAGTAAAATGATTTTGAGTCCAGCTGCTATTTTTTGTATGTCTCAGAGTGGGGGATTGGAGGGGGGTCCAAAAAAGTTTGCCCAGGGTCCAATCAATATTAAAGATGGACCTCCATGTAAGATAGCCTTTCTCAATCTTTTTAACATGGAGGAACCCTTGAAATAACTTTTAGGTCATAGTAGGGAACCCTAGCTAATATTTACTATAATTTTACCTCACTATGCATTAGTATGATGGTCAGTGGGTAGAATGGGCGTTATAGTGGTGGTGGTGTTTGAAAGAGTCAGTAAGAGAAGGTCAGAGCGGTCAGCTATTATCCCCTGTCGTAACACTGTTATGTCAGGGTTATAGGCTGCCTGCTCTGCTGTGACGGAGGAGACCTGAGACATAGCTGGGCACAGGAGGGGATGCAGGACAAGTTGGGGACATGGCTGGCTGCAGGACATTTTTTGGCCGGGGCAAAGGGGGACATGGCTGGGTGTGGGACACAGTTAGAGGGATGTGGGACATGGTGAAAAAAAACTTGAAATATGGCTGGGTGGGGACGTTAAGGATGGCTGTGGGACACAAAGGGGTACAGGACAGGTGAAGGAGATCTGGGACATGGCTAGGTATAGAATATGGTGGGAAGGATCTGGGACATGGGGGAGATGCGGGACCTGGTGAAGGAGACCTGAGAAATGGCTTTGTGTGGGAAATTAGGAGGGTGCAAGAGATGGTGGGGGCTTGGGACATGCAGATAGGCAAGACACAGCTATGGAGATTGATGCATAATTTGGTCTTGTTAACTCACTGGTGGTAACTTATTGGTGCAGTTTTTCCCCAAGTGTTTTAAAGAGGCTGAAGCGTACAGTATCTTATAGGATAAGTTCACCTTTCATAACCTGTTACATGTTACACCCATATTTGAGATGTAACACCTCCCCGATCCCTGCTGTGCTAGCTAGTGGGGGATATTCTCCACTCGCTAGCTGTCAAAATTAAAAAAAAAAAGTGGCTGTGTGGGGCTCTGCCCACTCAGCTGTGTCATTCATTCACAGCGCTCTGTGAATGGAAACCTAAAAAGTCTGGCAGCTTTTGCAGCTGTCGCCTTGTAGTTGTCAATGAACTATCATGGCGCTGTGGGCACTGAGGTAGTTCATTCATTCTTCCTGTCAGCATGTATCGGCTTCCTTGTATGAGGTACCAAGCAAGCCTATACCCTGACAGGTCTGCAGGAGACCTGCATGGCATCAGTGATCTGCTGATCGCTGGTGCAATGTTTTACAGGTTCCTGCAACAAAAAAATTATAAATGTACATTTTTTTACCTGCAAAAAATGTGCATTTATTGTTTTTTCTGAAAAGGTGAACTTAACCTTTGTGATGACTGTTAGGTCAATAGTATAGTCAGAAGAGAGCATGATGGTGAATACCAGCAGTACATTCACCTACTCCCATTAACATTAGTATAAAAAAATGAGTATACAGTACTAGTATTAGATGCATTTTACTTAAATTATATCCATAATAAATACCCTCAAATTAAAGCTGAACGTCTGCAGTTAAAGCACATCTTGTTCGTTTCATTTCAAATCCATTGCGGTGGTGTATAGAGCAAAAAAGATTAGAATTGTGTCGATGTCCCAATATTTATGGACCTGACTGTATACCAGAATTTTGGAAAAGTGAACAGCCAGGTCTCAAAGCGAGGGAAAAAAAACTGAAATAAAATATATAAAGAATGAGAACATTGCAGAATAAAGAGTTGGTTGGCAGCCCCTAAACTGCCCTTCTAGGGAAGCACAGAGCCCCAACCCCCGCCCCTAGGCACCCCAATGGGATCACACTGTGCCAGGGGAGGGAGGGAGAAGCCCCGCGCGAACCAGAAGAGATCAAAATGAGAGCTAGCCCTCTCAGTAGATATTGAATATGAATAAATCTACGACAAAAAACGGGGGGAGGGGGCACACTAGGGCCGTTGGGGGAGACTGGCTCGAGCTTGAATATAAGTATAATAAGACCATGTGCTGCACCCACGGGAGGCACGCCCCAGGCTCCTCACACTAACTTGGCAGCTAGGCAAAACATGCCTGTGGCCATGTGGCAAACCACCCGTCCAGCACAGCACTCCCAACATCGGTCTAGGGGGAAAGTCCTCCAGGCCCTGCACCAAACATGAGAACCGGAGGAGAAAAAAAGAAAAGGGGGAGAAAGAGAGGAGGCTAGAAGAAGAGAGGCAGACTAAAGGAGTTCCCAAACGTCCGCCGAGAGACCTCGAGGAAAAGGAGATTAAGCAGAGTATTTCTATCGCCCAGGTGAAGCAGACAGATATTGAGATCAGGGTCCCCAGACAGCTTCAAATTTGTGAGAGGTGTTCTGTAAGACACTGACAGCTTTCACCTGTGCTATAATCCAATAAATGTTCTTTATAGTTAGGAGAAAGGATACCCTAGGTTGCTTCCAGGCCCGGGCGATAGAAATCCTGACACCCACTAAGACATAGAGGATAAACTTTTGATTGTTTCTTGAGACCTCCGCAACCCTCTGATTCAAAAGGGCAATGAGTGGAGATTTGGGTAAGGGGACACCAGTCAGCTTGCGTAAAAGTTGAAAGATTTTGCTCCAGTATTTCCTTCTGCGTGGACAAGACCACCAAATGTGATCATGATCACCCACAAAGCCACAGCCTCTGAAACAGAGGGGGGTGGTAGAGGGGAATATCTGGGCTAACCTGGCGGGAACTAGTTACCCCCTTGTGATAAGTTTTACACTGGCTTCCACTAAGGTAGTGTTGGTGATACTCTTAAACGTCCGTGTAAAGCAAAGGTGCCAGGTTTCTAGAGACCAAGAAAAGTTCAAATCCTGCTCCCAGGATAATGCATAGGAAGGTTTGTCAGATGTCTCTGCCAATGACGAAAAAATTAAGGAGATGCCTCCCCTCTGATCCACAGCCGCCGAGCACCATCGTTCATAGGCGAATATTTTGGGCGGGTCCAGACTGTTCCTCCATTTGGAGAGTAAAAAGTGACGGATTTGATGGAGTCTAAACTCCTTTGAGAGGGGCATTTTCAATTTATTGCGGCAATGACTCAAGGATAAAGGGCCCGATGGGGAAAGGAAGTGACCTATCCTAAAAAGGCCTTTGTTAAGCCACCACTGAAATGCTTTGATGTCCTTGCTAGGAATAAATTGAGGATTATGAAAGAGATGGGAGAGAGGGCGAAATTCAGAAACTAGAGAGGGGAGGTTGTAAAGTTTATCACAAACTGGCATGGAATGTGAAAGGGTAGGTGCCAGGATGGGCAGCCTGTCCCGAGGAAGCGACCATAACAAGTAGTCTATTGTATAATCTGGAACCGCCTGCCTCTCCATATGGACCCAATCTGGTTTGGGGCCCCGAGAGAACACTATCGACATTTGGGCCAATTGCGCTGCCTGATAATAGTCCCATAGTTTAGGAAGATGCAACCCCCCCTGGCACCTACTTCTGAAAAGAACGCTCCGCGGGCAACGATATCCTTTTGTGTCCCAAATAAATTTGACTATTTTTGCTTGGAATTTCATTTCGGGATATGGATAGGTAGGGACCTAAATAGGTAAAGTAGACAGGGTAATAAGGTCATTTTAACAGAGTTGACTGCCGAGCCATGAGATTTCATCTTTTGACCACAGGTCCAGGTCTGATGTCAGTCTTTTAAACATTGGGGGATAATTTGCCTGGTAGAGTAGACTCACGTCTGCAGTCAGGTTGACCCTGAGGTAAGGAAGACTCCCCAAACTCCAACTGAAAGGGAAGTGGGTTTTAAGGTTGAGAATCGATGAGGCCTGTGTGGACACGTTTAGAGCAACAGATTTGGAGAGATTGACTTGCAAACCCTAAGCCTTACCAAACTTTTGGAGCAAAAACAATATGTTGGGGGTGGAAATAATCGGGGAGGTGACAAACAGAAGTAAGTTGTCCGCAAAAAGTGCGCACTTGTGAGTCTGCTCCCCACTAGAAACTCTGTGTATATCTGGGTTATCCCTGATCCCGATAGCCAGGGTTTCCATAATGGCAGCGACAGGACTTTTTTTCTTGTCCTGCAAGCGCACCGCCCCAATGTGGAAGCACTCGGGCTTTCACACTGAGGATACAGGAGAGGCAGTTTACAGGCACTTTATTTGCGCTAAAACGCCTGTAAACTGCCTCAGTGTGAAAGGGGTCTTAGAGATTGATTAAGGCTGGCCATACATGATACAATTTTCTTACAATTTTCTTTAGATTTACCTTAAACTAGTAGTGCAAGGGCCTGCCTAATTGGATAAAATTGAAAGTGTTGTTTATTAATTGTTTATGGTGTACCGCGCTAAGGGATATTGATGGATTGATTTAGCTGCTGCCCTCCAGTAATTTCCTCCTAGTGGGGGGAATTAAGAACTACTGTAACCAAACTGGACTGGAAGTTGGCGCTGCTCAAATACAATAATTATATTAGAGTAAAATCTCTGATTATCATATGATATGTTTTAAAGTGATCAGGTGCATCTGTGCAAAAATCCAAAAAACAAACATAAAATCCAATCTGTAAAATTAACCCTCTAATACAAATTAATATAAGTATGATATAAAGTGTGAGTATATTAACCTTCCTAGCGGTATTCCCGAGTGTGGCTCGGGGTGGAATTTCAGCACCAAGAGCGGTAACCCCGAGCCACACTCGGGATTGCATCGCTGGATCCAGGCAATGTGAATATAATTAAACATAATCTCCCAATTAAAATGTCTAACCTAAAATACAAACAAAAAACCTAAAAACGTGTCTACGTGGACTAGTGAAATTTTGTATAGTATACTATTAGTCTCTAAAATGAGATTATATTAATAACATAAACTCGTCGCGGTTGAAGGTCAGGTCAAACCAATGTCATCAAGAATTAAGGGGGGTGATCCTCCTTTAATGACCTCCCGTCGTCGATTTAGTTAGGTAGTTATAGGGAATCGCGCCATGTGGTATTTGTTAATTATTTGTTGTGAAAGTTAAAATAGGTTAATCCGTCCGGGAACGTGATGATCAAATTCCATTTAGATTTCTTTTAAC
>BLSH010511990.1:281475-293484 GCA_018402905.1 Glandirana rugosa | reverse complement strand
ACTTGATTTTAATTTATTTTCCCTATCCCCATTTATTTGTAGGGCACTTGCCCTAGTTTGAAGATGATTTTAGAACAGTTATATGGCTTCTACCATTAATTAATACTTTTCAGACACAGTTTGAAGATGATCCACATTCACCTCCATTTTTGCTTTTTTTATGTTTTTATTTTTTAAAAAATATTTACAGTTATTTCCCTGTCCCCATTTTTTTGTAGGGCACTTGCCCTACCCTTACCCCCATTTTACTTCCTTTTGCAGCCCTCTAGGGCTTTCCAGGACTTTGTTACAGCCATTTTTGTGCATAAAAGTTCGGGTCCCCATTGATTTCAATGGGGCTCGTTGTCCGTGCGATCGTTCGGGTTCCGTCCGGACCCGGACCCGGACTTTGTCCCGAAGTTCGGACGGACCAGCAGAACCCGAACTTCCAGAGGTTCGCTCAACTCTATGGGAGATGGCTTCAAACTGGTTGTTACAGTTACTGCACTTTCCACAATATCACTACTCTTTGCGCTGCCTTATTGAAAACATAGACTATTCTGTTATATTTTTTTATAAATTAAAGTGTTTGTAAATTAAATGTAGTCATGGATAATCTGTTCCCAAAATGCTGAATTATTGACTTTGTGATATTATAATTAATTGTTAAAATATTTAACCATCTCTCATCTCATAAACATACTATATAACACGATTCTCTATAGGTAGAAAGTTCTCTTTCTTTAAACTTACAGTCTAACATTTTGTATGAATTACAGAAAATCACTTTGAAGCACTAATGGAACTGAAAAAAAATAAAACTCAATGTATCATAAATGTCCTTACCTGTAAAATGATTTATGAATCTGTCTCTGTCTCTAAGGGTAGGCTCTCTGGAAAGTATTTCTGAAAAACATTAATAAAATCTCATGTGAATGTTTTTTTTTTTTTTTGTGTCGAGTATATTATCCAATCTAAGTTTTCCTGTAATAAACCATCTATAATTGTCAGCCAACACGTAAGCATACATTTTTTGTAGGCACATCATGAAGATGAAGAAAATTTGTGTTTTCAGAATAATTAGGATGCAATGTTGAGAAACAGAAGATGTTGAAAACAGAAACAGTGAATGAAATGCAAAATAAGAAGTCTTGGATCTGCAGGAAAGTCTGCCCATAGGTAAAATGGAAGTGACTAGTAAGTCAAATAGAAAAGCCTAGAAAGCTGTAGTAAACTAATATGTGACAGACTTCACAGCTCCATTCTTTTAGCTTCCTGCACTTGTAGGTAGAAGTAAGCAACTATCATGAAAAATACTGTATTCTAATAACTGTATGTAGTTAATATATGTACTTTGTGTGTGTATTCCTTTTTTATTTTACAATTACAATTTTGTTAATATTTTCCTACACAGTTGGCATACTCAGGAACCCCAAGGCTAACAAAATTACAACTCAGGGGCACTCTGCAGTCATTTAATCTCAGCTCTTGCATGGAGCTCCAAATCCAAGATGGAACCCATGCAGCAACAGACGTATACAGCAGATGTTGTTCTAAAAGACAGAAGAGGCTGTAAACCCAGAGAGGAGGAATCCACAAGCCTTTCAGCACGTAATTTAAAATATATTTTAAAAAGCTCTATATGTTTCTACATATCTAGAGTACATACAGAAAAGACTGTCCAGAAAAGGGGGCAGTGAAAGGAGTTGAGGAAATTTACAGCATTACCAGACATACTTTACAATGTTCACCTTCTGCTCACATGGCTTTGATAAAAAAATAGCTTGAGCTATTTGTGCTATTCTGGCCTGAGATGTGTTATTCCCACACTCATGTTTGTCAGGTTTCTGCCTTGTTCTACTTATTTTTTTCTTATTTAGTAAAAGTACCATTTATCAATGCACTAGCTCTATGTGCCCTGTTTTTGTACTTCTATCTCTAATACTGAGACATTTTCTCTGAAATGATGGTGCTTTCTCAAATCACAAATCACTTGGGAGTTTATACTAAATTGATTACTAAAGGCAAATAGCCTGTGCACATTGCAAGTGCAGTTGTACCAGAGTTGGTTTGCAAAGAATACCCAATCACGTGCAAAGAAAAAAAAATGAATTTTTGCTTGCACATGATGGAAGGCAGTAGAGCTTCCCCCATGTATAAGCTCTGGAGCAACTGCACTTGGAAAGTGCACAGTCTATTTGCCTTTAGTAAATGCACCCCACGGTTAATTTGTGTCCTTGATCTGTTGCAGCCAAAATAATTTCAACTGTTTTCTATAATTTTTTTTTATTTTCATTCAAGCAGTGTTTAGCAAGCAACATTGATTTTACAGAGCTGTGTTCCTTTGTAGACAAGCCACATTCACCCTTTTGTTTGGTGTGTGTGTCCTTTTAACTTTTCTTCCCCATTACGTGTGTGTGTATGTATGTTTGTGGTGTTATGTTTTGGCATACATATATTACACTATAACTAAGAAAAACTTAAAGTGGTAGTAAAGGTTCGGATTTTTTTCTTTTTTTAAAAAAATAACAAATATGTTATACTTACCTGAAGGACACATATACCCTGGTCTCTTATTACACCCCGAATAAAGGCCAACCGACCTTTTTCAAATCGTTATTCGATTATATCCAACCTCATTTAGAAGGCCAAATCATGCTAGGAGGGGACTCCAATGTTGCCTTCGACCAGGGACTTGATAAATCCAGACCCTTAGGTAGCCAACTAACCCGCCCTTCCAAGGCGAGTCTCAAAATTGCCAAATTGCTGCATACATTAAATATGACAGACACCTGGAGGGAATTCAACCCAACCAAGAGAGATTATACTCACTTCTCCTCTCCCCACAATTCTTATGCACGGATTGATCACCTGTTAGTACGAACAGATACAATACCCTTAATAACACTCACCCGCATAGTCGACACAACACTCTCAGACCATTCCATAGTAATGTCGCATATCCGGTCTGACCCACACTATGCGAGACAGACACAGTGGAGACTGAATGAATCATTACACACTGATCTGGTCAAAGTCACTGAGATTAACAACTCCCTCAAGGAATATTTCCTTCATAACAATACGGAAGGGATTTCAGCAGAAACCCACTGGGCAGCTCATAAAGCCTTCATCAGAGGTAAACTTATTCAGATATCCTCCCAATTAGCCAGACTTGATAAAACCTACCAGACTCTTCAGGTATTGCACAAGACGAGCCCCTCTAAATCCCTCACCTCTCAACTGGATAAAGCTAGGTTAGAACTGACTATGGCCCTAACGGCTAAAGCTGAAAAATCTATCTGGTGGAGTGGGCAAAAATGTTATACGCAGAATGATAAGTTAGGCTCCATGCTGGCTACAAGGCTTTCTCCCAGACCTCACCACTGCACACTCCCCAAACTCAGGGTCCCTGGACAGGGCCTCAGCTCCAATCCGGTGACTATGCTGGACTCTTTCCATAAATTCTACTCGGAACTATACGGTCCCCATAAACAGAATCATAAGGAATCTGTTTCAACATTCCTTGATGTTATACCCCTGCCCTCCCTGATGACAGAACATAAACATATCCTAGAGGCGGATATCACAGAAGGGTAGGTTCTGGGGGTCATCAAGGACTTAAGAATGGGTTCAGCCCCAGGCCCTGATGGTCTGTCTGCCCCTTACTATAAGACTTTTGCTGAGATACTCTCTCCCTTCTTGACAAAATTCTTTAACTCGGTTACACGGGGTACCCCTTTGGACCCACAGCTTAACTTGGCCTTTATCACAATTATACCGAAACCAGATAAGAATCCGGAGGAAATTGGCAACTACAGACCGATATCATTAATTAACAATGATATTAAAATTCTGGCAAAGACCCTGGCCAATAGGTTAGCCTCATTTATTAACACCTATATACATAAAGATCAGGTAGGCTTCATCCCCGGGGGGCCAAGGGTCTGCAGAGCCATCGACCCGATCTCCATTCTACAATCCAATTGGGAGGGAGGCCATAAACAAAGAGACATGATCTTATCACTAGATCTACAAAAAGCCTTTGATTTGGTTTCATGGTCGTACCTTTTCACACTTTTAGAGAGATGGGGATTTGGCCAGCACTTCTTGGGTATTATCAAAGCTCTTTACTCATCGCCCATGGCACGAATAAGGTTACAAGGCTTTTATGCAAAACTGATTACCATAGCTAAGGGGACGAGACAGGGGTGCCCCCTGTCTCCTCTCATTTTCGCAATAGCCATTGAAACATTAGCGATCACGATCTGCCAAAACCCAGACATCCAGGGAGTGGCATGCGGGGACAGGAGCCACAAATGCGGTCTCTTTGCAGACGACATCCTCTTGTTCATTACTTCGCCCCACACTTCTCTCCCCAACTTAAGCCACACACTAGACTCATTTGCAGACTTCTCAGGACTCAAAGTGAATTACACCAAATCACATGCAATGAACATTTCCCTCCTACCTGAAGTAGTTACCTCCCTACAACAGTCTTTCCCATACAAGTGGAATCGAGCTTACATTGAAAATCTGGGTATTAATCTCACAGACAAGATAGAAGATTTATACTCCAACAATTACCCCCCCCATGTACCGAAAACTCGAGGATGACTTGAAAGCCTGGTCAAACAGGGGACTCTCTTGGTTGGGTAGAATTAACGCAGTTATAATGAATCTCTTGCCACGATTACTATATCTATTTCGAGCCTTACCTGTAAATATAAGGAGAGACCATCTCAGGACCTTCCAGAGCAAGATCCTCAGATTCGTCTGGGGGAAGGATATAGATTTCCCCAAAACATATTATACCGACACAGGAAAAAGGCCTTCCATTTTTCCTTAAATATTACCAAGCAGCCAGATTAGCACAACTCTCCCTAGTTTACATGAGGGTCGAAAAACCAGACTGGATCCAGATCGAGAGGCAGGCAGTCCCAAATCACACAATAGATTACCTTCTATGGACCCCAACTAAAAAAAGACCCCCGATTTTATCTCCCACTTTATCACACTCGTTTTCCCTCTGGGATAATCTGCAGAATCGTCCAGAGCTTATTTCATCTTTGAACCCCCTGGCACACATCTTCCACAACCCAGACTTTCCTCCAGGTCTTAACATAAAAGAGTTCAAGTGGTGGCTGGACAAGGGGCTGTACCGTACAGGGCACTTTTTCACTACTTTAGGCCCCATGTCTCTAAGCCAGTGCATAAAAAAACTAGACCTTCCAAATTCTGAAAGGTTCAGATTCCAACAAATCCATAATTTCCTGCAGCTAATCTGGAAAAACAAGCCCCTCCCACCCAATTTCACAGCTTATGAATTATGGTGCGGCCAAGCCATGGAGCAGAAAGGTGGCATTTCGGTAGTTTACAATTCTCTCATCCAGCCTGGGACAAAAACCTCTTATATGAACCATTGGGAGGAGGATCTTCAGATCTCTTGGGACATGGAGACGTGGCATGTTGCCCTATCAGACTCTTTCTGAGGCATACTAAATACCACTCTTATGGAGACTAGCATCAAAGTGATTACCAGGTGGTACCTCACCCCGACTAAGTTAGCCTCAATTTTTTCTGCGGCAGACCCAAGATGCTTCAGAGGATGCTCCCTATTGGGATCAATGGCTCACATATGGTGGGAATGCCCAAGGATTCGCCCATTCTGGAGGAAAATGTTTAACCTCATTGAAAGGTTAACCAGTATTCAGGTCACCAGGTCCCTAGAGATCGCTTTCCTCAATGTCCACATACCAAATTTATCCAAAGCTAAGAGGAAATTAGTGCATATCATTCTGCTCGGGGCCAAGCTCACTATAGCAAAATTCTGGAAAAAAACGAAGATACCCTTAGCAGCAGCCATACGTAAAATCTCATGGATCATGTCAAAGGAGAAATTATCCAGCATCCTCTTGGGCACAACTAGGAAGTTTGAGGCTACCTGTGAACCTTGTGCAGCTTATGTGGGTATCTACTTTATTCCAGGCTTGACCCGGCCATCGGTTGCAGATGTTCTGAACTAATTCTAGGTGCTCTTCAGCCTCAGTCCTTTTCTCCTCTCTTCTTTTCCCTATTCCCTCTCTGTCGGGTACTACAACTATGTTTTACTTAGATATAGTTGTCAATTTTGAAAAATGTTTTTTTTTTTTCTTTTTTTTTTCATTTTATATTTCAACACTAACATGAAAGCTACAAGTTTTTCTCAGGGTTCTCGGAACATAACCTCTCCTCTATTTGCAGAATCGGGAGGTGGATGGTTTCTCTGGTCGCCTTCGGTGGGGGGAAGCTTCCCCGTCCTGGCACAGCTTGTTCCCAGTTTGGGGTGTTGGGATGTTGGGAGGCGGAACCTATGGCAGGGGACACCTCGAAGAGTCTTTCATCTCCTTCCCTCCTTATTCTGAGAAATGTTAAGCAGTTGAAAGGTATGCCTGAGCCCCTAGTAGTTAACTCACTCAACTTTTCTGTTCTAGATGTCATCTCTTGTTGGATATCTCATGAATGTACTGTACCCTATTGTGTTTTTTTTTACAAATTTCAAATCAAATATTTTGAAAGTTAAGAACAAAATAAAGAAAAGGCTATTGTTTTTCTGGCACAATATATATTTTTTTTGGCTTACTCAATAAACAAATGCATTGATGGTCAAAGGGCATCAGAAATTATCTTTTTAACAGTCTGGCTACAGTAGACTGAATTCTGACTACCTGCTCTATTAGATACGATGCATTCTTCTTGCTCTTAATATTTACTTACTGAATAGGTGTTATACCTCTGGTACCCTTTTTACTATAAGATCTTAAATCTCTTGTGTTTTCCCAATCAGAACTGTTCTGCCATTCACTGTGCCTGCACCAAGCCACAAATGCTGGGCCATCTGCCTCAGGCTCTACTGACTCTTGCACCTCTGTCCTGTATATCCTTCTTACCTTTATTCGCTTTGGTTTCTGATTCTTATCTAAGCTGTATTTGCTTTGGCTTCTGATTCTTTTTGTCAATATTAGTTTTGGCTCCTATGTGTTTTTGCCTGTTTGTGCTAGCTTTGTTTCTGTTGCTGTGTATTATGTTGCTCTTGGTTACATCTCTGTCTGCAGTGAGCTGGCACATTGCATGCTCCTGTCTGTATGTGGTTGCCCTGCTAACTATATTATGAGTGGGGTACTGTGAGTTTTTTGTGACATCCATACCTTCAAAGTCTACCTAAACCTCTAATGGCTCAGGGAATGACTATACTCTCCTGGTCCCTCTATGAGAGCCATTCACCATCAACTGACAATGTGGTAGATTCATGTTTGCCTATTCTAACCCCGTTCTTGCTCCCCTGTGTGTTTGACTGTCCTCAGATTTCTATTTCTGCTCTGCCCTGGGTTTCTATTCTCGTTCTTTTTTTGGGTTCTCATTCCAGAAGTCCCCAAGACCCCTCTATACAGCCACGAGTTCTTGCTATCCATTATAATAAGTGAATGCATGTAAAACAAAGCATCTGTGTCCACGTGTCATATCAGCCTACATTTCTGCAGGGTGAAAACAGATATTTCAATGCTGTATTCTAGCTACAACCAAACCACGTGTTATATTCATGAATCAATAAACTAGTCGGTATCCCACTGAGATGCTGACATCCATCATAAATCCAAAATATGGCTTCCTTCTACTGGGATGCCAAATTCTACTATGAATCAATTAATCATTCTCTTACCTTCAGAAAATCCAGCTCCTTTGGAACACCCAGCATATAATCTGATGTGTTTCTATTATCAACAACATTTTGAGGTCTATTTCCCAGTGAAACATTAACATGTTCAGGTCTCCTATCGGTTGCTGTCATTAATCTGTGTCACATGATGCCATAGAATGAATCTTATTTACAAATTATTAGATGGTAAAGGGACCTATGGATCTATTACCTGGGATTATGGAAAATTCTTATTAGAAGTAAAGTTAATGCAGCTCTGTAATAATAAATACATCATCTAATATATATATTTTTTTGAAGATTTTATTGGTAGCTTGCAGTGGGGGCACGTGGCCCCTTCTTTGCCTTTATGAAGAGTATGTGGGCTCGGTGCATGATTTTCATCTGGGATTCTCGCCAAACATCATTTGGTAGGCGATTGTAGATGTCGAAAGCCCTTTAATTTTTTTTCTCAGATTTCTGGAGTCGGGAAGTCTCTGTCCCAATTGGATCCTGGTTTGGAGTTCCGTGAGATAGGGAAATTTTGGAGTAAGGATTTGTAAATAAAATATCTGAGATAAAGTGAATGTCTTTCTTCAGAAATTGGTCTATGAATGAAGGTTTAAAGCTTTTGGAACCATCAGTGCATGAAGACTGGATAAAGCTAAGACATTGGTTGTAGTAGAAGATGTGTGTTGTGGGAAGGGTGAAGGATTTAGCCAGGTCCTGGAAGGGAAGTGGGGCACCTGTATCCATGTGGCAAAGAGAAGCAAAAGTGGTTAGTCCTTGCTTTGCCCAGGTGGAGAAGGGGTGGGGCTCCATCCCTGGTGGGAACATGGGGTTGCCCCTAATGGGGATCTGCTTGGCAATGTAGGGTGGGAGTTTTAGGTGTTTTCTGGTCTCCCTCCATGCAATGGCGGTGTCCTTCAGAAGCAGATTGTGTTGTAAGTCTGAGTGGATACTTTTCCACTTGGAATGAAGGAAAGCTGCGAGTGAGAAAGGATGAGCCATTGTGGATTCTAGCAAGAAATTTGAGCATCTGGAGGACCCTGCTAGCCAGTCAAAGCCTATGTTAAGTTATACAGTCTAACATTTGGGAGATTTGTTTCGCCCTCGCTCCTAGGGAGATGCAGCTTATTTAAGGACATGCATGGTCTTTGATTGTGCCAAATGAATTTTGTCACAGCCCTATTGAGAGCTTGAATGTCCTTGTGCTTCAGGAGTAAGGGAATAGTTTGTAGTGGGTATAATAGCCTAGCGAAGCTGATCATTTTGACTAAATGGCATCTCCCTATGAGCGAGAGGGGGAGTTACATCCAACTCTCCAGTTCATGAGCAATTTTGTTAAGGGGGGGGGGTAGTTCAGCATGTAGAGGGAGGATGGGGACCTACCTATTTTTATTCCTAGGTTTGTAATATAAGTCTTGGCTATAAGAAATGGGAATTCACTGGTCCATGTTATGGTGTGACGATTACCTAGAGGAAGAATTTCACTCTTACTAAAATCTATACGAAGCCCTGAGTAAAGTTTGAATTAATTGAAAATTTGTTTTATGGTTTTCAGGTCAGAGGATGGGTTTGTGGTAAAAATGAGCACATCATCAGCGGAAAGTGCCGAACGTAACTCTAGGTCTCCTGTTCTGAGTGAAGTGAGGTTAGGTACATTATATATCTAGAAAGGGGTTCCAGGGCAATATTGAAGAGGAGCAGGGAAAGAGGACAACCTTGCCTTGTGCCTTTGTGGAGTTGAAAATCATTACTAAGAATGCCTGTGACTACTAGTTTAGCTAGGGGGGAGGAATACAACAATTGGATAAGGTGGAAAAAGGGGCCGGAGAATCCAATTTTTTTTAGAACCATGGCTAACCAGTCAAAGCTGACGTTGTCCAAGGCTTTCTCAGCGTCTAGTGTGATGATAGGCAGGTCTTCTTTAGGGTGTAAATTAGCATAATTAAGAATCATTACTTTTCTGATGTTTAAAGTGGTGGTTCTTCCTTTAACAAAGCCTGATTGGGCAGGGTCTATTATTAAGGGGATGATGTTAGCCAGTCTTGTTGCAGCTATTTTTGATAGAATTTTTATATCTAGAATTAGTAGAGAAATTGGCCTGTAGGATCCAGGATCTACAGGGTCCTTGCCTTTTTTAGAGAGAAGCTTGATGATAGCATTGTTTCCGGAGGGTAGATAATGACCGCCTGTCCATATTTTGTCATAGACCTGGAGGAGGGTGGGGGTCAGAATGTCCTGGAACATCTTATAGAAGTCCCCGGAAAGACTATCTGGGCCCGGGGCTTTTCCTAGAGCAAGATATATGATAGTGAGGGTAATTTCTGTCAGGTAAATAGGTAGGTTTAAGGACTTTAACTGGGATGAGGTGATCTATGGGAGGTGTATTTGGCTTAGGAAGCGCTGTGCTCTCCCTACGTCTATGGGATTGGATGCATAAAGAGAGGAGTAAAATTGCAGCATCACATTTGCTACCTCTCAAGGGTTTGTTTTGATATTCCCTGCAGTGTCACGGAGGGATGTGATGTGGGTCGATTGATGTGGGCCTTTTCTTAGCTTGGCCAGCAGCTTGCAAGATTTGTTTGCGAATCAGAAGAGTTGGGCATCGGCTTGAGTACGTTTGGTTAATTCTAAGGCTTCTCCCCATAGGTCTAAACCTTGTTTGGCTGAGTACCATTTAGAGCTGTTTTCGGGATTGTTTTGGGAAGCTAATTCGCCTTGGGCTATGTTTAATTTCGCACTAGCCTCTCTATACTCGGCTAAAGCATTTCTTTTAAAGTATGCGGCGTAGGATATTATTCTGCCTCTAATAAAGGCCTTTCTGGCGTCCTCGTAGAGATTGGGATAATCTAAATGTGCGGTTTTGTTAACAGAGAACTCCTCCCAAGCTTTTACCAAGAAAGATTTAAAGTCCTCATTTCCTGAGAGAAAGGAGGGGTAACACCATATGTTTAGATTGGGTAGAGGGTTGAAATCTTGAAGTGAGAGTGAGATGGGGGCATGGTCCAATATGGCAATGCCATGAATTTCTGAGTTCAAAATCAGCGGTAGTAAGTTCACAGTGCTGAAAAAGTAGTTGATCCTAGTGAAGACGTTGTGGGGAGAGGAGTAATAGGTGTAGTCTCTACCTGCGGGGTTGTGGAACCTCCATATGTCAAAGAGGGAGAGGGCTTCCATAGTAGATGATAAGTTTGAGGGAAATGGGTCTTTCATGCTTTTTGGTTTGCGTTTAGGGATGGATCTATCATCAGATTCGTGAATAATGGCGCTAAAGTCCCCTCGGACTATATGTAAGGATTGGGGATGAGACAATAAATGGGAAGATAGGTCTGCAAAGAATTGTTTCTCAGGGCTGTTGGGAGCGTATATGTTTGTGATTCTAAAGTCCCTATTGCCTAGGCTCAGATGCACCATTAGGAGCCTACCTTGAGTATCTGTGTCCACGGAGAGGATTTTGCAGGGGAGTTTCTTGTGGATTAGGATTAAAACCCCTGCTTTCCGTCTGACCATGTGAGAGCCTAGTAATGTGCCAAAAGTCATGAGAGGTTAAGTAAGATTCCTGAAGGAGGGCTATATCAGACCCTAATCTTTTTAAATTACGTAGGATTTTTAGTCTTTTAATGGGAGACCTAAGGCCTTTCACGTTTCAGGAAGTTATTATCATGTGGGGTAATCCGGGGGTGTGGTATGTTTAGTTATTGTGTGTGACTGAGGTAATGTTAGTGGAGTAGCAGTCGTTAGAGAGTTATGTCTCCCTAGATTCCTTTTGTTATTTAGGGTAGCCTCTGCTGGGGAGAGTAAAACGGACTGAGGGTTAACTGGTGTACGGTGAGAGGGGAGTGAGTAAAAAACAAAAATAAAAATTAAACAAAAAGTTAAGCCAAACTCGAGGAGGCTTCGCTTTTGTCCACATGGGCCCCTGCGTGGGTGCCAACTTCAAAGAGCTAAGCCCTTTGAGAGGATTCGTGTTGTGCTTGGATGAGTGGCATATGAGTAGACGGTTGTTTAGACCAGGAAGAGCAGAGTTACATTGTTGTGAGATAAAAATGGGATATCCATGTGGAAAGATGCGTAACAATTAGAGTTGAGCGAACCTCTGGAAGTTCGGGTTCTGCTGGTCCGTCCGAACTTCGGGACAAAGTCAAGGGTCCGGGTCCGGACGGAACCCGAACGATCGCACGGACAACGAACCCCATTGAAATCAATGGGGACCCGAACTTTTAGGCACAAAAATGGCTGTAACAAAGTCCTGGAATGTCGGTAAAAACACGGATTTTCAAGCCCAGGGGTAACTAAAGTTACCCCAAGCAACAGGCACGCTAGCAAGCCCAAGGCAGGCCTGGGCCTGG
>BLSH010511990.1:256129-271807 GCA_018402905.1 Glandirana rugosa | reverse complement strand
CCCCCCCCCAACATGCAGACCCTCACAAGCACTGGGCCAGGGTTATAGAGAAGAGGTCCTTGTCCTCATAGGGACAAGATGTTTTGTAAGAAGGGTCTCCTCTGGGAAGGTAATCCCTCCATGTTGAGGGAATGTGGCTTGGTATGGTTCAGGGAGGAGTGAGTTGGATGCTACCCCCCGCCCCCATTTCTTAGCCTGTCAGGCTGCATGCTTAGATAAGGGTCTGGTATGGACTTACAAGTGTTTTTTCTTATGTTTTGCATGGGGTTCCCCCTGAAATCCATACCAGACCCAAAGGGGGTATTTTGCATGTGGTCCCCCTGACATCTATATAAGATCCTCATTAAGGATAGGGGTTTGGTATGTATTTTTAGTGGGAAACAACTTTTTTTTTGTATGGAATTCCCCCTTTCATCTAAGGATACAGTTCTGGTATAGATGAAGGAAATCCCCGGCAGCTTTTTTTACAAGCAGAAGGAAGTAGCATGTGGCCCGGCATGGTTCAGGAGGGGAGACACTCGCTCAACCTCCTTCCCTTATCCCTGTCCAGGCAGGCTGCATGCTTGGTTAAGGGCCTGGTATGGATTTACTTGCTTTTTGTGTGAGTTTCCCCGTTAAAATGTATTCCAGACCAAAAAGCTCTGGTTTTGAATCTGGGGGGGGACCACACCATGCGTTTACTTTTTTGGTGTGTGGGGTCCCCTTTGACATCCAATACAAACCCTCATCAAGATACAAGTCAAGTAGGTACTTTTAGATTGTATCTTTTTTTTATCTAAGATAAGGGTATGATATAGATGAAATGAATCACTGACTGTTTTGCTTACAAAGAGCTGCAGCTGGGAGTTGTTATTTGTGGGTAATTTAAACAGCATTTTTTTATTTTTAAACATCGGTTTTGGCTGTGGTAGGTTATATACAGTGTGCAGATGAGTCACTTCACAGGCAGACTCAGGGCCTCCCCAGGCACTTTATTTAACCACTTAAGGACAGAGTCTCTTTCTGAGATTCTGTGTTTACAAGTTAACTAACAGAAAAACCCTCTAATTGGGACTTTCTAGGGCATTCATTCCACAAAAGAATCAAATTAAGTCAAAAGACGCATATTTTATTAACAAGGAATTAAAAGGGTACATAGACCCAATAGACATATAGTACAATAATGCATTGGTTGTGTCATAAATACATATATTCAAAAAAGACTACTTATTGCAACACACTCCTGTATGAGTTGAACAGGGTGCTACCTAACACGTTTAGAGGTCATGCGTTGTTCCTCTTCATCAGGGTAAAAGTGGTAATCAATTAATTGTTATTGTTTGAGAAGTATCATTGTAAAAAGATCTTCATTTATAGCATTAAAAAGCAGGAGACAGATGCTGCTGCGGCAAACCTCGGACCGTCCACGGGGGTGGAGGAGCACCCCGAGGTCCACAAAATCCCCCACGAGGGGAGAGGAGAGGGGGAGACCCAGATGGACCAACTCCCAATGATCAAATCACAACGTGTCCCTGGTATTGTAAATCAATGGATGTAGTAGAGCATGAATAAAGAGATGGAATCAGGTGATTAAATGAATGATGTTGATCTGACGTGCAACGTGAATAATGCTAATATAGCAATCTCTGGCCACCGAACAGCAGGGCTCCGGTGTTTACAAGTTGAAATAATTTTTTTTGATAGAAAGTTACTTAGAACATTATATATATATATATATATATATATATTTTCTAAAACCCTAGAGAATAAAATGGAGGTTGTTGCAATACTTTATGTCACACCGTATTTGCGGAGCGGTCTTAAAAGCGCAGTTTTTTTTTGGAAAAAATCACTTTTTTGAATTAAAAAAATAAGACAACAGTAAACTTAGCCCAATTTTTTTCTATATTGTGAAAGATAATGTTACACAGAGTTAATTGATACCCAACATGTCATGCTTCAAAATTTTGCCCGCTTGAGGAATGACAACAAACTTTGGAACTTAAAAATCTCCATCGGCGAAGTTTAAAATTTTCTACAGGTGGGGGGCGCATGCGCGGCACTGAGAAGAAAGGATGCCTGAGCTCATAGCTCCGTTCTGCACAGGGATTCTACCTGCTTAACGAGGGCTTTAAACCACACAAATCCATTCCATTCTAACACCCCTCGAGGCACTATATCTCAGTGCATGCTGTCCTCAAAGAAGAAATCCCGGGGCTTGGCTAAGAAATCTCTAACCCACTATTTGATCCGTGCTCGGGAGAAATACATCATGGCACAAAATGGCGCCGCCGACCCGGCCATCTCTCCAGAGGCATCCACTTCAACATTGTCACCAGGCTCTCCTTCTGCACCGGATCATGAGTATGCTACATCGTTCACAAAAGCAGATTTAGATGCCAGCCTTGAAGCCATGCACACTAAAATCGCTGCCAAATTCCAGTCAGAAATACACAAAACGTCCCATACACTATCTCAGGAGCTAGAGCTTTAGGGGACAGCACGGAGAGGCTCGAGACCAAGCATGATGAACTTGCTTTGGCTTATAGCGATCTGCTGCTTTTGACCAAGTGCAAGCCCAAATCGAAGATTTGGACAATCGCAACAGACATAGCAATCTTCGTCTGCACGGGATTCTGGAGTCAGTTACAGATCTGATACCGGCCGCCATTAACCTCTTTAAATCTCTCCTTCCCGACTACAAATCTGCTGCCTTGTGACTGGATCCATAGGGCTCTCAGGCCTAAACCTCCTGTGGACAAGGCCCCGCGTGATGTGGTGCCAAAGCATGAAAGATTTCCTAGCCAAAAATGAAATCCTGCGGGCAGCTAGGAATTTACCTCGAATCACATTTGATACCTATACCGTACAAATATATCCTGATGTATCCCCTGCCATCTTGGATCGTCGTAGGGGCATGAAAGAAATCACTACAGCTCTTGAAACAGCCAGGATCCATTACAAGTGGGGCTTTCCATTCAAACTTATGGTGCCCCATAATGGCTCCACATACGTAGCAACTAATATCCAAGAAGGCCAAGAGATTCTAGTGAAATTGGTCCTCTTAGAAGCGGATGCAGTTCACCGTTCTCCTCCTACTCCCAGGTCTTCACTTATTTGGAACACTCCCTCCCCTAGAAGACAAAGGAGAAGGATCCATCATGAAATGGGCCAAGGCTGGAATTAATGTCATAAGAACAGGACTTCTGCAGAAATGGAATCTGTTGAGAGTGGGTGGTCCAATGTCTGCGGACCAATCTTTAGTTTGGGACGATGTCATGCACAAGGCAACATTAGCATATACATTCTCAGATATCCTTTCCTTGGTGCTGATGCATGACCCCACCCAGCATTGATGGTCTCAGTTTAAATTCCATCTTTTTACACTTTTTTTTTTTTCATTTTACTGTTCGCTGTCACTACAGCTGGGTTTGAAACCTATTGGTCTCATGTTGGCGTTACTTTTTTCAGGAGAATCCAATTTTCCTGAACCCAATTGGTTTTGATTTTCAATTCTGTTCTTATATATTACTAGTTTTTTTTTTGTTTTTATTTGCGCTGGACTATTATAACAATTTATTTTGCAGGGTGCATATACCGATGGATTTTCTAGTATATTTAATAGATCCAATAAATGGTGTATGCAGAATTAAATTATCCTACTGCTGGAGTATGGCGATACCTCTTATAGATGTGGGTGACTTAGGAACAGGCCTTATGTTTTATCAACCCCCCTCAAACTTAGCATTTCTGTCTCACCAGTTGTTCACTTTCATAAATTGGAATGATGGCGATTAATTGTATATCTCATAAAGTGCAGGGCTTTAATTCCCCCCATAAGAGACGCAAGGCTTTTACATATTATACGCACCTGCACGCTAAAATTCTACTATTGCAGGAGACACATTTTAGTGAAGCCTCCCATTCAAATTTTTTTTCATAGGGCATACCCAACGTCTTTTATCACTCTTCACTCTACAAAGAGTAGGAGTGCCACCATATTCCTGCATGCCTCCTTCCCTATGGAAGTTAACCAAGTTTATTAAGACAAAGAAAGTCGGTTTGTCATTATTAAGGGAAGCCTTCATGGTTGTGAACTTATGATAGCCAGTCTGTACACATCTAATGATACTCCTGCCTCGTTTTTTGCCTCCTTTTTTGATATACTCACAAGGTATCAATCCACTCATATGGTTGTAGGAGGTGATTTTAACATGGTGGCAAATCCCACATTAGATAGAGGTTCAGCAACCTCCCACTCAAACTCTTTTTCTAAATCCATCTCTCGTTTACTCCAGGAGTTTCAGTTAATAGACACCTGGCGGGCGCATAACATCGGGGCAAGAGAATATACATTTTTTTCTTAACCTCATAACAGCTACACCAGACTGGACTATGTATTCTCTACTCCAGTTATTTTAGCTAACTCCCCTTCAGCCTCCATACATAGTTGCGTTTGGTCCGATCACCACATCAACTCTTTTTCCACTGAAATCATTAAAATGGCCCCGGTGCCCTATAGTTGGAGGCTGAATGAAGCCCTTCTCTCCGATACGGTTATTGAGGCAGAGGTTTCACATGCTATAGCTGGCTATTTTGATTTCAATGCCTCACTGGAGACTCAGATTACTACAGAATGGGTGGCACACAAAGCGGTACTAAGGGGGCATCTCATTAGCCTAGCTACAACCCACAACAAATCCATAAAGCAAAAAATTCTATCTTTAACTAAGGAACTAGATCAATTATATACGAACCCTGACTTACTAGCCTCAGACACAAAGGTGTACAATTGACCAGAAAATACTAAGATTAGACTCCCTGCTCACTGCCAGAGTAGAGAAAACCTTAAGATGGTCCAAGGCAAAGTTCCTTTTGCACAGTAATTCATCATCCACATTGTTTGCTAGAAAGTTTAACCAGTTATTCCGCCCCTCACATTTATACAAATTAGCATCCCCATCGGGTCTTATCACCTCACACCCACAAGAAGTATTAAACATTTTCGAAAAATGTTATACCACATTGCTAGCCCCCCTCAAGATATCCCTACAGCAGAGAATCTCTCCTGGTTTAACAATATCCCAATCCCCACCCTCACTCAATCTCAATTGGAATCCTTTAACTCTCCGATCTCTCAACCAGAGGTCTTGACAGTGATCAAATCTCTTAAGAATAATTCTGCCCCAGGTCCTGATGGATTTACCTCCATATATTATATGAAATTCTCTGCCCAACTAACCCCTAAACCGATCCAGCTTTATAACTTTATTCTTCAGGGCATGCTTTTCCACAGGAGATGCTCTTAGCTAATATGACCTTAATCCCTAAACCGAACAAAGACCACACACACAGCCTCAAGATTATAGACCTATATTGGTTATTAACAACGACCTAAACATTTTTAGTAGAATTCTAGCAGATCACTTGGCAGACATAATCCCCTCTTTAATCATTCCCTATCAAGCCAGGTTTTTTCCCAACCGGCTTATCACAGATAACATACACCTGGCAACTAATGTGATTCAAGATGCCAATCTTTTCTCGAGAAAATTAGTAATGCTGAGTCTCGACATACAAAAGGAGTTCAATAGCGTGTCTTGGAGCTACATGTCTCTCCTATTGGGTCATTATAGGTTCAGTGGGGAGTTCGTACATGCGTATAATGCCCTGTACCAGAACCCTCAAACACAGATTAAGATTCCTGGATGTTGCTCTGGCTTTTTCCAGCTTGGTAGGGGCACAAGGCAGGGATGCCCTTTATCCCATTTAATTTTTGCTTTAGCCATAGAACCCCTATCCACAGCTATTTTATCCCACCCTGACATATCGGGGTATGAAAAAATGTAACATCCTATAAACTCTGTATGTATGCGGACGATGTCTTACTCTTTCTGACTAATCCCACAGTATCCCTGCCCAATCTACTTTATCTCCCTGCTGATCTGGAGAGCCTGAGAGCCTCATTCCCTTTTTATTGGTCCACAGCCTCCATCTCTTATCTAGATATAACATTACCCAGGGACTACAACTTATTGTTTGACTGTAATTTCCCCCCATGATATCTAAACTGAAACAACTACCGAAGACATGGTCTTCATACCGCATATCGTTCTTGGGAAGAATGACCGCTGTAAAAATGACAGTGCTCCCCAAGTTATTTATTTATTTAGGGACCTTCCTGTTAAGATTTCAAAGTCATACCTCCTTAAAATCCAATCAGTAGTCAATAAATTCATTTGGCAAGAAAAACCTCCAAGTTTCTCTAAAACAGTATTATATTGCTCCAAACGGGTGGGGGTCTAGGGGTCCCACAGTTGTGGTTATACTACATCACCAGTAGATTTACCCAGCTAGTGCAGTGGAATATCATAGGATCACAGGTACCATGGATTCAATTTGAACATCTCTCCATTGCCCCTTACCATTTGCCTGGCATATTGTGGTCCTCCAATATCCAGACTTCGGAACTGGAGAAGCGTAACTGGGTGGTGGCCCACTCCTTAAAACTCTGAGAACTTTATAAGAGGAAACTGGAACTTATCTCTAAGACACCTCCAGGTTTCATACATGGTGCTCTCAAGGGCTGACGGCACTGAGGAACTTTCAGATAAACTCTCAATTTGCAACGTTTTCCCAACTACAGGCCCAAAATAATATCCCATTAAGAGAATTTTATCACTTTCTTCAAATCAGGGACTTTTTCTTGACACATTATTCCCTAACACCCTCGGACCCCCTGACCTCTTTTGAGCTCATATGTCATAATGCTCCCAGACAGAAGGGCCTAAACTCAGGTCTATATAAATCCATGGCAGGGTTAGGGAGCCACTCTAAATTATTATATATGACTAACTGGGGAAGGGAACTTAACCTGGAGATGGATATCCATGACTGGGAAACCTTATGGCAAAACATGTGCAATTGCACTAAATCAATTACAATAAGGGAGACTGCTATTAAATTATTCACTCGCTGGTACTATACTCCAGTGCAGCTAAATAGAGTTTTCCCTCAGGTTTCCCTGTCATGTTTTCAAGGTTGTGCCCTCCCGGGCTCTTTTCTACATATATTCTGGGAGTGTGAGGCCCGGCAACCTACTTTTTTGAAATAATTGATTAGTCGCTGGGGAGACATGTGCATCTAACAAACACACACTGTCTTTTATTTGAGAAAATCCCTGATACCCCAAAACACCTAGGGCTTTTGATTCACACCATTTGTACAGCTATGCAATGGGCCATTTCCCTCAATTGGAAGTCCGGTACAGTTCCACTCACCCAGGTCGTCACTCGTGATCAGATAATGCTGACCAAAAAATATTTCACACATTGCATAACTCTATCCCTGTTTTTGATGCGAAATGGGATCCTTGTTTCTTTTGCGCAACCAGGATTCAGCAGCATTTATAATGATGTCAAAGGTTTTTTTTATTGTAGCCTGCTTCTTCCCCCCTCTTTTTCTTTTCTTTTAATTGTTTTTCAAGTGTAAATTATTTATGGTAAAAAAAAAATATTTAAATCGAGATATAAACTCTTTTTCTTATTTCTATAGATGTAGATTGAAAATTACAATATGGTTTGCTGTAACTACTTTTACACAATATCTGGTATAAATCCTTTTTAGCAACAATATTCTTGAATATGGGTAGTTATCGCATATGTACTTTTGTTTAATTCTTAGGTATGGAGTTGTTCAGATGTTAAGACCTGCTCTATTCATTCTTACCTACCTATTTGTATTTTTTTTTTAATTTTTAAAATTTTTTATTCCATTTTGTGTTTTTGTTCTGTCGCTGTCATTTTGTTGCACTGTGGAGCTTCTGTCACAAAAACAAATTCCTCGTATGTGTGAACATACCTGGCAATAAAGTTCATTCATTCATTCATTCATTTTCTCTAACCGATTTGTACTGTATACTCTGTTTTTCTCAATAAAACTTTAAGTATTAAAATTTCTACAGGTTACCAGTTTTGAGTTATGGAGAAAGTCTAGTGCTAGAATAATTGCTCTCGCTCTAACGATTGTGGCGATGCCTCATATGTGTGGTTTGAACACCATTTTCATATGCTGGCATATTACGTATGCCTTTGCTTCTGCGTGCAAGCTCGGCGGGACGGGCGCTTGAAATTTTTTTTTTTCTTATTTATTTTCATTTTTATTTTTTATTTTTCTACTGTTCTTTTAAAAAAAATGGGTCACTTTCATTCCTATTGCAAGGAATGTAAACATTCCTTGTAATAGAAAAAAGTATGACAGGACCTCAGATCTCATATTTACACTAAAGTGCAATAAAGATAAAAAAAAATGTCACTTGAAAAAAAAAATTGCCTCCTTTAAGAGCATTGGGCAGAAGTGACGTTTGACGTCTGTCGCTTCTGCCCTTCAGTGCCATGGAGCCAAGCGAGTGCCATCTTGCTCTCACTTGGCATCCAGGCAGTGAGGCGAGCGGATCCAATTGTCTCCGGTGCTACCGATGGATCCGGAGATGACCAAAAAGTGGCGGGGGGCCCTCTCCCGTCCCCAATAAAAGCGAATCCGCTGCAGAGACCACTTTTATTTGAAAGTGGACTGCCCGCTGAAAAAAACGATACTGAGGTTATTGTAGCTATCTGCTACCATAACAACGGTATTGCACGTCAAAATAGCGACGTACAACGACAGCGGACGGTCCGTAAGTGGTTAAAAGGATTCTGCATGTTTACTTAAAGTTTTATTAAAATTGATGTTCCCCACCAAAGGTAATTTAAAAAAAATGTTTTTGCTCATGTTCCCTGGGGCAGTGCACAGCTTCATATGCTGTTTGACAATCTACCTAAAGCTAGAAAAAAGCCATTACTGTTAACTAACATTCGGCTCCCATTAACTTCAGTGGAGTCTAAAACTGACTTCTAAACTTTAGCAATATTCATTGGGCCCACTTTGAACCAAAGCCAGGTACGCGTGACCAATCCATACTAAGCAGTTATCACTGTATTTAGCAGAAATATTGTAAATTTTTCACAGTTTAACTTACATTGTGCTTTATCTTCATCTTTGCAACTTTTCTATATGAAGTTCAATTTGAACCAAGCTTTTACTTGTCAGGTTTTAACAGGAAATGATGGCAAATCTATCTATCTATCTATCTATCTATCTATCTATCTATCTATCTATCTATCTATCTATCTATCTATCTATCTATCCATCCATCCATCTATCCATCTATCTATCTACAGTATCTATCTATCTTCTAATATTGAGCTGGCACTAATATAAATATATATATAATTTTATACAATTTTCCGTTATTTTGTTTTATGTTTCTGATGTATCACAAGCTGATGGAGTCTACAAGCATAAGTAATTAAGCTTATTATTTAAGCCATTTCTTTCATTGGTTTCAAAATCCCAGAAATGTATTTCATTGAAAAGAAAGTAATAACTAATTTGTGACATTTGTGATAGGCTAAATCTCTACTCTTGAATTAATATATTGCTGCAGCCTTATGACTCAGGGATTACTTTTCTAATTACTGTATTTACACCCTGCTAGAGAAAATGTGCCAGGCTACAAGCTCCAATAGAGGCCATTGAAATACCTGGCTGAACTCAAAGCGGACAACAGACACTGATAAAATTATCAAGATTCTCAATGCCTTCTGTCAAGATTATATGAAATGAAACTAAAGGCTAAATTGTTCAGTTTTCTCTTTTTCGGCAGCCTAGGGGGAGCGACTCTACTCAGGCAGGAGGTACAACAGCATATATGGGGTCTTAGAGGCTGACATTGAGCCAATATTTCTGCCCATGCAAGGAGAGAATTCAAGTGAATAATTTTGGACCAATTTACGTAGCACACATCTTAAGACATTATATAAGAAACATGAAAGACTGGACCACATTTACTGTATCATAATGGAGCCTAGGAGTACATGGCTGTTTGTGCCAATCAGGTACTTTATTGCTTTATGTGCTATATACAAGCAAAATAGAGAACTTTATGTCCTTTGAAGGGGTTAGCATGGGGTTACGTTTCTGGAGCTGTCTCCATAACTGGTTTGGAGAAATATTTTAAATGCTTTGTATTTTACCTATGTAATCATTTTATACCACCAATGTATTACATTTTAGAGATCTTACCATATCTTAGTATTACACAAGGCTGATAAAATAATAAAGCAGTTTTTAGTAGCACACGATTCTCATCTCTTTATGTATTTGTGTTTTCTGACTATATTTTTAGTTTGTGGGAAAAGACCTAAGCAAAAATAAAGAATATACAAACTCCACACACATAAGAACCTGCTTGAAATTTAATACAGAAACCCTACTTCTGACAGGCAACTGTGCTAGCCATTTTACCACCATGCTGCACTATATCCAATAAAACAAGTCTAATAAGCCCAAAAGAAGAACTAGAAGACAGAAACAATAGAAATAAAATTGCGTGTCATGTACAGTCCTGCTTGACACAAAGGTTTTTTTTTCATTTCATTATGTTAATCCTGATTTGACCTACTTTTAATCCTGAAATCAAGCACAGACAGCAATAGAGGATCTATTTTTATCTCAACTAGGAACTTTAATAAATATTAAAATGCTGTGTGTTTTTAATATGTAGTCTTTTTGAAAATAATTACTAGTCTGTACTATGCAGGTAAAGAGTGTAGTCATCTAAGTGCAATAAAACATAGAAATTTAGGACTCTTTAGGACTCTTAAAGTTTGTTTCAACCTAAGGCAATATTCAGATGGGCACCAGATGCAGAATAGTGTCTAACATCCAACCGTTAGAACAGAATTCTGCTAAAGTTTTAAACATTCCCCTTTGAGAAAGCAATGGGGCTCAATAGCAGTCATAGCCTAATGATGCATCAAAAATCCAGTCTGCCACACTGTGTTGCCACACTTGCTAACCTAGGGGTTATTGACCAAAACTGGAGAGTGCAAAATCTGGTGCAGCTCTGAATAGAAACCAATTAGCTTCCAGGTTATATTGTCAAAGGTTAATTGAACAAGCTGAAGGAAGAAGCTGGTTGGCTACCAAGCACAGCTGCACCAGATTCTTAGTGCACCAGCTTTAGTAAATCCCCCCCCCCCTGCAGGGCAGCCAATCAACAAGCATTTCACTGGTTTTCCCTAGAAGCCATCACAGCCATGCCTACTAATGGCATGGCTGTGATTGGCCAGTGCATCATGTGATCCAACCTCTATATGAGGCTGGAGTCACAGTGCTGCATGTCACATGCTCTCTGGGTAGTGTAGGGAGAAGATGCTGCCGATGCTGTGAGGGACAGATTGCAGATAGATAGATAGGTAGAGATTACTACTACTATTGCTTTTAAGGACAGATTGCAGATAGATAGATAGGTAGAGTTTACAACTACTACTGCTTTTAGGGAAAGATTGCTGATCTCATCCTGCATTACAGAAAGATCTGACTGGACTAGGTAGAGTCTACTGCTTAGAGGGACAGATTATTGTTCTAAAATCATCTCCTAGTTCTATAGGGTCAGGTTCCTGCTGTTGCTGTAAGGGACAGATTATTGTTCTAAAATCATTTTGCAGCCCTCTAGCACTTTCCAGGACTCTTTTACAGTCATTTTTGTGCCGAAAAGTTTGGGTCCCCATTGAATTCAATGGGGTTCGGGGTTTGGGGTAAAGTTTGGGTCAAGTTCGGTACTTTTTTCCGAAGTTCGGCCAAATCCACCGAACTCGAACATCCACGGGTTCGCTCAACTCTAAATCCAAGCAATTCTGGGAATGATCTTGGAGCCAATGTATTATCTAGCAGGAAATTTCAGTTAACAGTGGAGCAGAGAATATCTTATGGGTAAGAGACAACATATTGACCTGCATAAAAAGGATTCTCTGCTCAAAGCAGTCTGGGGTTGATTTACTAAAACTGGAGTTGACAAAATCTGGTGCAGCTCTGTATAGAAACCAATCAGCGTCCAGGTTTTTTTGTCAAAGCTTAATTGAACACACTGACATTAGCAGCTGGTTTCTATGCACAGCTGCACTAGATTTTGCACTCTTCAATTTTAGCAAAACAACCCCTCTGTGACTAAATTATGCATTGCGGCAAACCTTACTTTCCTAACTTCATTTTTGTGGGAAAAAATAGCAAATAAAAAAAAAATAATATATCATATACAATTACTACACAAGTCATATTGTAATTGAATAATTATATATTATAATATATATATATATATATATATATATATATATATATATATATATTTACACAGTATACATATATAAATAAGTAGATGAAATTCTTCAGACGTATTGGGCTTGCTTTACTGATGCAATAGAGCTGCTCACCTAGCGAAATTAATGTTTAATTTGCTTAATTTTTGCACCTGCTTGCCCTTCCCCTGTTGTCCCTGGAAATAACTCACAGGAGGAGGACTAAAGAGGGATTGAGATGAGTCTCCTGCCAAATGTGGTAGTCAATGGGTTCCCAAATCCAATTTGGTCCCTCCTTGCCACATTCTTTTCATCTGCCAGAGTAGTAAGAATTCAATAAGCCTCTACACAATCCAATCTAGCCCCTGTAGTGTCTTGCCTTCTCATGCGGAGGCTTATTGAATTGAAACTACTCTGGCGGTTTGGGAAGCACTGGCTATTATTTTGTTTTTTTAATTATAACACTTAGGATAGTGTAATTGCTGGCTGCATCCCAGAGGGAGAGTGCAAATTACCATCAGTTTAATAGTTTTATGAAGTTTGCATTGTCATCTCTGCCTGTGTTTGCCTGACCAGGGCAGAGGCAGTCTTACTGAAAAAAATGTAAATACAGTATTTAAAAATGCTCTAAATATGTTGCTTGGACAATGGTCCTGTGTTTCTGTGTTACCAAGCAAGCCACAAATTTTAAGATAAATGAAAGAGGCTCAGTGATTTTTTTTTTTTTTTGAGTGATCACATCAAAACTTTTGTGATAGACTTTTTGCAAAAGTTTTCCAAGCTTTCAGCTTTATCTACATGACCAGGGATTCACAGCCAGTAAATGAATGGGGCTGGAGATGTCTCTGGTTGGGGCAAGTGTCGGTTGGGGCAACATTTGCATATTAACTTTCAAAAGTCATTTCACCATTTTTCAAGTTTGTCAGAGAGTACTTTGACTGAAAACAGCAGGTATTGAAAGACCATGGTAGTACAGTGCCTTGAAAAAGTATTCATACCCCTTGAAATTTTCCACATTTTGTCATGTTACAACCAAAAACATATATGTATTTTTTTGGGATTTTGTGTGATTTTGTGGGTTTTTTTAAAAATTTTTTACAAATAAATATCTGAAAAGTGTGGCGTGCCTTTGTATCCAGCCCCCTTTACTCTGATACCCCTAACTAAAATCTAGTGGAACCAATTGCCGTCAGAAGTCACCTAATTAGTTCACTTGTGTGTAATTTAATCTCAGTACACAGAGAGCTGTCCTGTGAAGCCCTCAGAGGTTTTTTAACGAACCTTAGTGAACAAACAGCATCATGAAGGTCAAGGAACACACCAGATAGGTCAGTGATAAAGTTTTGGAGAAGTTTAAAGCAGGGTTAGATTATAAAAAAAAAATATTCCAAGCTTTGAACATTTCACGGAGCACTGTTCAATCCTTCATCCGAAAATGTAAAGAGTATGGCACAACTGCAAACCTACCAAGACATGGCTTTCCACCTAAACTGACATGCCTGGCAAGAAGAGCATTAATCAAGAAGCAGCCAAGAGGCCATTGGTAACTCTGGAGGAGCTGCAGAGATCCACAGCTCAGGTGACAGAATTTGTCCACGGGACAACTATTAGTAGTGCACTCCACAAATGTGGCCTTTGTAGAAGAGTGGCAAGAAGAAAGCCATTGTTGAAAGAGAGCCATAAGAAGCCCCATTTACAGTTTGAGAAAAGCCATGTGGGGGACACAACAAACAGGTGGAAGAAGGTGCTCTGGTCAGATGAGACCAAAATTAAATTTTTTGGCCTAAAAGCCAAAGGCTATGTGTGGCGGAAAACTAACACTGCACATGACCCTGAACACAGCATTACCATTATGAAACATGGTGGTGGCAGCATCATGTTGTGGGGATGCTTTTCTTCAGCAGCAAGGACAGGGAAGCTGAGTTGATGGGAGGATGAATGAAGCCAAATACATGGCAATCTTAGAGTCTGCAAAAGACTTGAGATTGGGGTGGAAGTTCACCTTCCAGCAGGACAAGGATCCTAAACATACAGCCAGAGCTACAATGGAATGGTTTAGATCAAAGCATATTTGTGTGTTAGAATGGCCCAGTCAAAGTCCAGACCTAAATCTAATTTAGAATCTGTGGCAAGACTTGAAAATTTCTGTTCACAGACAGACACTCTCCATCTAATCTGACAGAGCTTAAGCTATTTTGCATAGAAGAATGGGCAAAAATGTCACTCTCTAGATGTGCAAAGCTGGTAGAGACATCCCCAAAAAGACTTGCAGCTGTAATTGCAGCGAAAGGTGGTTCTACAAAGTATTGACTTAGGGGGGCTGAATATAAATGCACGCCACACTTTTCACATATTTATTTGTAAAAAAATTTTGAAAACCATTTATCATTTTCCTTCCACTTCACAATTATGTGCCACTTTGTGTTGGTCTATCACATAAAATCCCATTAAAATACATTTACATTTTTGGTTGTAACATGACAAAATGTGGAAACTTTCAAGGGGTATGAATACTTTTTCAAGGCACTGTAAATGGGCAGAGATGGATGGAATTTGAATTGAAATTCTCAGGAATTTGTCTCATAAAGAACATTTTTCCATCCTCTTTTGAAAATGAGCAGCAATTTGAGCCACTAATGATTAAAAAAATGAACGAATTTAGACCATTCTTTTCCTAAACATTGTTCGAAATTCTACCCATCTATGGCCAGCTGTATCCTCTTTGACTAATTATGCTTGATGCTATGGATTCTATTGGCTGCTTTGGAGAGGACAATGTTGTGATTGGGCAGTCTCTATAAAACTGCAGACCACTGGCCAACTTAGCTTGGGCCTGTATTTCAATAATTTACAAAGAACCAGGGTACAGTGCAAGTTGTAGAGGAATTCCTGGAAGAGACAGTACATTGACAGACATTACAGCTAAAGCAATAATATAACTGTGTGAGTGGGTGGTACATGAGATAATGTTAAGTGGCCCAGGAGGTACACAAACATTTTAATGATAAAAATAGTAGCACATCACCAACCGGAGGCTGAATAAGCTTAAAATAATTTGAAAATATAAATAAATATAAGACAAAATAATTTGTCTTCAGCAGCTGAAACATGAACTGTATTGTAATTTTATGAATCAGGTTCACAGTAGGGGCGGGCTTGATGTTCGAGTCGAATGTAAGTTCGAGTTGAACATCAGCTGTTCCTTTGTTCATAAAACAAACAAACAAATGGGGCACTCGTGGGAAGTTTGCCCACTCCGGAGCGCCCCTTAATGCACTGTGAGATCACAGTGCATTGACGGCTACTGATTGGCCAAAACATGCACATGACCTGTATACTTTGGCCAATCACAGCACAATGTGCTGTGAGAGCCATGATTGGCCAAAGTCAGGGTGCCTTTGACCAATCATGAGTCGGAATATATCACACCCCGCACCTGAATCGGGGACTCGGTACTAACCAGTTTCCGTGGGACTGAAACCGGTTAGTACCGAGAGTGTCGTGTAACACGACACTAACCGGT
>BLSH010511990.1:143756-154667 GCA_018402905.1 Glandirana rugosa | reverse complement strand
AGTTTAGAACAAATAGGGTATAGGGTCCAGAGGTCTACATGAGAGGGGGACATAGAAAGGGAAGGGGGGGGGGGCAAAGAGAAAGAAAGGGAGAGTGGGGGAGGAAAGAAAGAAAGAGAAAAGAAGGGAGAGAGAAAAGGTGAGAGAGGGGAGAGGGAATGGGGAGAGAGTGAGTGAAAGAAAGAGGGAGCTAGAGAGATGGAGAGAAAAAGAGAGACAGAGGGTGGGAAAGAGAGAGAGACAGAGGGAGAAAGAGAGAGAGAGTAAGAGAGAGAAGGAGATGGGGGAGAGAGAGAGAGGAGGAATAGAAGAGGAGTGAGAGAGTTGGGGGAGAAGGGAGAAGGAGGAGAGAGTGGTGGAAGTGGGGAGGGAGGCAGGAGAGAGAGGGAGGATGGAGAGAAAGAGAGAAGGAGGGAGAAGAAGTGGAGGGGGAGAGAGAAAGGGGGATTTGATGAGAAAAAGAATAGAGGGAGGGGCAGAGAGGGAGGGGGGAGGGAAAAGAGGAGGGAAGGGGAGAAAGACAGAGGGGGAGGAAGGTGGTAGAGAGAGAGGGGGGAGGGGGAGAGAAAATACCAGGGGGGAAAGGAGGGGGAAGTGGGGACAGTGGGGGGGGGGGGAGGCATAGATAGGACAGATGGGAGAGAGGGAGGAGGGGAGAGTATGAGCACAGAAGGATGGTTAAAGGTCCCTTCCAGTTGCTGCTACTTCCATGGGTCTCCACAGCTCTGCTAAGGATTCTAGTGGAATCTTTTGCAGCCTTCTGTAATTCCATGCACAGCAGCATTAAGCCTAGGAATGGGAGTGGTGATCAATGAAGATGCTTACAGAAGAGGGCAATATATCCAATCATTGTCTGTGGTGAGTCCTTGACCAGGGTGCCTTGCTTATTTAAAGTGTAGTCTGTATAAAGGTTCAAGACATAGGTGTACTTTCTGGTATGCTTGGAGGGTTCTAGGGTTGGCCATACACTAGACATTCTAACTGTCCAATCTCTGTGAAATCTCATTTTGAGTTAAAAAAATAGAATGTATTATGAGAAAAATCTAAACAATCTATTTGAACTTTACTGAATCGACCCTTGCACTATGTATGTAATGTTAGATTGTTAGAGTTTTTTTAATCTAATTTTTTTTCATAAAAAATTTTTCCAAGAAAATATATAGTGCATGATCAGCTTTAGATTTAACAAAATAATATAGTATCAAGATAAACCTTAGTTTGTTTCCAGTCAGGCATGCCCTTGCAATATATAGTAGTTGGTAGATCCAAACGAGATTATACCATCAGATTGCATAGTGTATAGCTAGCTAAAGAGAGACAAGAACAGAGTTAGGAACCCTTGTGCAGAGATCTCTGAGCTAGATTTCCCAAGAAACAACAAGTGATACTAGCTCACCAGCCTCTACTTTATACATCAGTTTTGTGTGGATAATAATTAAAGCCCAACTGCACAATTGAACTGGGATCCAGATTTTTTCCCTGATCATTTTTATCGTCCTGGGCACTGGTCACTTCACGGCCCGTGAGTTCTCCTGCCTCTCGGCCTATGAAAGAGGACCTGGCCACCAATAAAAGATGTCCAAATCATGTGGGCAATGATGTGAACACCTGAAGAAGGACCCCAGGAAGTAAACAGAAGAAGAGAAGATTGACTGTGACTTCAGGTAAGTAAAATGGGCATATGGATAGGTTTTTTTTCATATCAGCTGTTAGAGGGCGGGTGGAAGGGAGTGGTGGAGGGGGAGGGCAGATGTGCTAATATCTTGGAATTGGGCTTTAAATGAAACCATAGCTGAATGGATAATGAAAACTTTAGGCACTTATGCAAAATAAGACTCTAAGAAAATACAGTGGTATAAAGAAGCGATGGTAAGTGTCAACTAGAATTTAAAATGTATTTCCACCTTTGTGGCCAAATTTGAGAAACCAACACTATATGTTTGTTTGTGTTCCCAATCACATAACATATTTTAGCAGGTTTATACATAGGAGTCCATAGGCAGCTTATTTTACTTTAAATAGATTGCAATGTGGAGCTAGGGGACAAACTCAGGGATAGTGCATTAATTAACATTGCACCACTTAAGTCTGAGATTTTTAATCCTTGGTTAGGACAGGCAGTCCTGCACATAATATACAGTGATAATGAAATCTACCAGCACAGTACAGACAGATTTAAAGTGTTAGTTCACCTTTAAAGAAAAAAATGTAAAGGAGAATTAATACCGTACACCCTAACCCACCCTGCCCCTGGTCCCCCACTCTTTTCCTCTTCTCTGTGCAGCACTTCCAGGAATGATTAGCACAATTCTGATTGGTCAGCATCATCACAGAGCATTGATTTGATCCGTTCCAGAAATGCACAGAGAAGAGGGAGAAGAGCAGACAGCTGGACTGGCTGCATTGACACTGACACCTCAGCATCCCCGAAGGTAAGTACAGCGAGGACCAGGGTAGGTAGGGAGAGTGTACAGTGTTAGTTCACCTCTACATGTTATCTGTATATGTTGATTTACACTTTAATTATGGCAAACAACCCCCTATACAAGTTTTATGTAGAAACAGAGAGCTAAGTAAGATTTTCAGTCCTGGACATTTTAGAATGAAGTTATAAAAAGGTAAGCAGCAAACGTTGAAATATTTTTTTTAAAGCTTTGAAATATTTTTAAAGCTATGCTTTGTTAAAGGCTTTAATACATTTTCCATTTATGTGCTAACCACATAAAATGAGTGTATCTTATCTTTATTTATTTAACCACAACTAGAAATGAGCTTGAGTTCAGTCCAAACCCAGATGGCCACATGATCATGTTAGGTCAATGATATCACACAAGCACCACTGCCTGCAGTTCTGTGGCCCGGCACTAACAGCTTCCTTCCAGTTTCATCCAAGCCTAGGTTTGGATCAAACCCAAGCCAGAATTCAAACACATCCCTAACCACAACACAGCCCCATTTGTTTGTGCTCTGTTAGAAAGGGCACAGAAAGCACCCTTTATGTCTTTTCATACAGAAGAAGCCATGCAAAATAACAAGGGATCTCTAATTACAAAACGTTAAATATTCCTTACCTTGTAATGATGGACTCACAAGTTGTGGCTGCAGTTTTGTAGTGAGTTGTTTGGAATAATCAGTTTTATTGTAAGTTATATTTATTGTCATGTATCAAACTATGATTCCCCTGGTCTTGCTCCTGGGAGTGATCTGCAGTTTTTTTCCTTTAACATTCGATATTGTAAGGTTATATGTCAATCCGGATGCTGTAATTGCATATCTACTTACTTCCTGGTGGTGGAGCGCTTGGCGGGTCATGTGATGCGCTCCACACACAGGAAGTTTGGGGTGCCGTGTCATCCATGTCATTCTGGTGTATCCTATATTTGTTTTAGTGCCTGTTTAGTGGGCCACGTCTCTGACGATGTCCTATAGGACGAAACTGGTCAGGTGGTCCCACTGAACCCAGGCACGCTGCTTCTACTGCGAAATCCTCCAGTTTTTAAACGTACCGCTGCTTTTATCCATCTTGCCCAATGTGAGTGTAAACCTTTTTCTAATAAATGTGTCTTATGCTTCATCTGGCGGGCTTCACCATGTGCATTTATTATAACATTTTATGACACAGTCTTGCTGAGGGAGACAACACTGTGGCTGGGTACAGACTGGATCTGGCTTCCTGGCAGAGAGGAGGTGGTTTTCCCTGCTGTTACCTCTGAGAGCTTGGATTATTAGTATACATGCTCTTCTGTTTCCATTTTCTGGTAAGAATATTGTGGTGTCACAGGGTGCAGTGTGCTGATCCCCTTTCTTGCACAGAAGCTGGTGTAGGTCTTTCTACCTCTTCTTTCATATTGAAAGACTTTTTTATATGCAGTTTTGTAGTGTCATGTCTGATCAATACCCCTATATTCATGGTTTGCAATAGCTAGCTTGCCTCTATTTGCAAAGGGGCAAGAGTGTGTAAGTGTTGATGCTGTGTAGGCCTGGCACCTGTATGAGGCCTAGCACAGAATTCCTCAAGCTGTCCTGCCTGGTCATGGAGAACATACAGTAGCTTCCAAGGTGGCAAAGCCAAAGGATGGAGGTCCTTCTGGAGAGGATTCTGGCACTCCCTTGGATCGAGGATGAGTCCGGCAGAGTCTGGACTTCTATTGCTGAAAGAGAACTCTAGCCTATCCCTCTCTACCTGAGAGCTAAAGCAATAATATTCAGAAAAAAAGACTAAAGTGGCTGGTGCCCTTCATTGTAGTTACAATCTCCACTGCAGCCATGGTTCTACCCTGGGGTAATGTCAGCCCTCTCATTGCACTAGAGGTAAGCTACTTTCTACCCTGGCCAGGGGGAGTGCTTCATGTTCATTTCTTGAATTCACAATTTGCCTGAGGTGCACATATGATTACACAGATGTAGTGGTATATATGTGGAATCTAATACAAATATAGTTTGAATTGAAATACGTATATGTTTCAGCATGTGGATGTACACTATATCCACACACACCCGATGCAGTGGGGCAGTGTTGGGTGACTATCCCAGTGCAGGCTCACCGCATGGACAAGGCAAAGTGCCTTGTCTCCTACGTGTTTGGTTCACACCACTGCATTGTGGTGATGTGTGGGCATGGCACACTGAAAAAAGTACTTCATGCAGTACTTTTTTTCAGAACAATGCTAGGCAATCCACTGCTTCGCACCATGCAGCCAGCAGTTGAACTTTATGAGATGTCTCTGTGACATCTTTGAACTTTATGAGATGTCTCTCTGACATCTCAATAAAGTTTGTTTAAAAAAAAAAAAGAAAGGAAACAGTACGATCTGCCGACCTCAGCACTTCATCACTTCGCTGAGCTCAGTTGAATTGCACTGCACACCAGCCGCTGCACTGCAATGCAGAGGCATGTGTGAACCAGCCCTTACAGCTGTTACCCTTTTTAAATTGACTTACTATGCAGGAACAAAACAGAATTAAGTGGGCACAGCTATAATTAAAGTGGTTGTCAACCCGTGACAACCACTTTAAGCTACAGGTAAGCCTATAATAAGGCTTACCTGTAGGTGCCCTGCATATCTCCCAAACCTGCACGGTTTAGGAAATATACAGTGTACTGGCACTGCCGACATTATGCGACACATGCACAGTGAAAAAACGGGCCGCCGTGCCATTTTTTCACTTCGCTCGTGCTGGCGGCTCCCGTGCGCATGCGCAGGAGTGACGTCACGCGACTCTGGCCAGTCACAGAGCCAGAGTCGTGGCTCCGGAAGGAAGAGGGGCTGAATATGGACACTGCCTGCACAGGGGACAGCGCGGGACATCGCAGGCTTCGTTTGCAGGTAAGTGACAATTAATGGGCTACTATGCAATGCTTTTACTTTGCAGGGGGATATAGAGGAAGTAAACCCCATCAGGGTTTACTTCCTCTTTAAATGAAATTGTAAAGAACCTGAAATTGTAAAAAGTATCAACTAACCATATACAGGACGTCCAACATGTACAGCAAACTAGGAATATGCTGTATAAAATAAACATCAGTGTACAAGTAGCCAGATAGGTTGAGGGATCATGTATGTGAACATCTCTGAGCACAAGCATACCATAATGATAATTCCCTGTTCTTGATAGAGCATGATACCCTTGAATTGCCTTAATCCATATAATCCACATTATTTATAATAAATTATATGTATAGTCAACTTACAGAAGGGAATATACATTATTAAAGGTAAAAGGAAGTTAAGTACTGCACTAATGTAACCAACCCCTAAGAAAGCAGCAGCCAAAAATATGCAATAAACATATCAAACAAATAGAAAATCCAAAAATGGCCACACTAAGAAAGCTACTGTATATACTCGAGCATAAGCCGAGTTTTTCAGCACATTTCTGTGCTGAAAAAGCCCCCCTCGGCTTAAACTCGAGTCAGTGTCTGTGGGTGATGAGTAGATTCACATTGCACAGAGCGCGCTGCTTCTAAGAGCCGCTCTGTGTATGAAACTGTGACCTAATTACATTGGAATGCAGAGAGAGTTGTCAGGTTTTCAACTTGATGTTGGGAGGTGGGTGGGATGCGTGGGTGTTAGCTGTTCAGTCCCGCCCACCTCTGATCTCAGTGAAGATCTGACAACTCTCTCTCTGCATTCTCTGCATTCCAATGTAATTAGCGCACAGTTTCATTCACAGAGCAGCTCTTAGAAGCTTAGAAGCGTGCTCTGTGCATTGTGAATTTACCTTACTCATCTCTTCTGCCAGTGCCAGCCAGTACCATCCAGTGCCAATCAGTGCCACCTGCCAGTACCATCCAGTGCCAATCAGTACACTACAATACCTCTGATCTGGCTACAATCCCTGTGTAATGGCAAAGTCCCTGTGTTCTGGCTACAATACCTGTGTTCTGGCTACAATACCTGTGTTCTGGCTACAATACCTGTGTAATGGCTCCCTGTCCCTGTGTTCTTGCTGCTGCATTTCCCACCCTAGGCTTATACTCAGGTCAATAACTTTTTCCAGTTTTTTGTGGTAAAATTAGGTGTCTCAGCTTATATTTGGGTCGGCTTATACTCGAGTATATACAGTAAATTGTTCTCCCTAATATGCATAAAAATATAAGGATGGAGTATAAATATCATAAGACAGGGCTCATACAATTCAAATATTAAAATATTAAAAGTTCATAGGGCTGTATAGAGCAACCCGCAATTAAATAAATGCTACAATCGATAATCATATCATATCATACCCGCGTCGGGTAGGGCGTGCTGACGTCACTGCTTGGATCCATGTGTGCACGGAAGATACGGGAATTATTTGCTACAGTTGGCCGGCTGACTGTATTATGCTTGATTGACTATTTTACATGTAAGTGCGATACTTTTTATATATTAAATATGCTTGGCAGTATTACACTATTGTGAGTCTGCTTTTATATATGCCTTGGGCGGGAGTGCTGGAGTCCACAATAGTATGGGTGGCCCCCTTTTCCTCTACAGGACGGCTACTGCAGTTACCCGGACATTTCATCAACCTTTTGGGACCCTGACTGGGTAAAGTCGCAAGCGCACCTATAGCTTGCCTCTGGTAAGGGACCATTTCATCTGGTGAAGGCACGTTATATCTACTCAGTGGAGCACTGGGTGCATCTATTTCTGAACATTGTGGTTGTTAGATCATGTGAATAGATTACAGCATTTATCCATATAATGTTTAGGTTCTTCACTGCAACCTTATGAACTTTTAATATTACCACTGGGCATTGTGGAAGTAGTGTCAGATGATTATCGATTGTAACATTTATTTAATTGTGGGTTGCTCTATACTGCCCTATGAAACAATAGTTGAATATTTGAATTGTATGAGCCCTTTCTTATGAGATTATACTCTATCCTTATATTTTTATGCATATTAGGGAGAACAATTTAGCTTTCTTGGTCATTGTTTGATTTTATACATTATTAAAACTTGCTTGGCATCTAGAAAGCATTAAGCTTGTAAGATAAACAGTATTTGGTATTCATGAATGGCTTTAGCCCTCAGGCACATGATCTGCACATGTTTAAATGAGCGCATCCAGATGACAAGTCACATGAAAGGCACATTTTGACACTCTAGACCTGACTCCACAGCCCACACAAATAAAAGAAGTGACTAGACTATCAGCTTGTCAATCATATCACAGGGTAACAATGCGGACACCCTTCTGTGCATAAGATGCAACAAGGCAATGCAAACTGTAGTACAGCAAACATCAAAAGTTAAAGTTTTTGTAAATATTTTATTATATCTTTTCATGCGACAACACTGAAGAAATGATACTTTGCTACAATGTAAAGTGGTGAGTGTACAGCTTGTATAACAGTGTAAATTTGCTGTCCCTCAAAATAACTCAACACACAGCCATTAATGTCTAAACCGCTGGCAACAAAATGAGTACACCCTTAAGTGAAAATGTCCAAATTGGCCCAATTAGCCATTTTCCCTCCCCAGTGTCTTGTGATTCAAAGAGACAAGAAAAGCTGGACGGTTGCACTACATGCAACACCTTCATTGATGATTCATAAAATCCATAAAGTCACATACAGTGCGGGAGCATAGGACAGAAATGCTAACAAGTTTCACGCCACAGGTGGGAGCTTAGTCATAGCTAAAGTCGAACTGTCCACCCCCCCAATATATGTGGGAATCCCCACCCCCCAATCAATAATGAAATGATTGGTGAGGGATGCCCACACACTTGGTGGATAAATCAGATACCACAAACTATACTGTTGGGAGAACTCTGTGCGCTATTTAAATGTACCGTATATTGAGGCAAGAAAGCGATAGAAACAAATTGGGCAGATGATCAAATGATAAAGTAAACTGACACATTGGGGCTAATTCACTATAGCGCGAATATGCAATCACGCGACACCTAAAAAAAAAATAGCGCCCCTTTAAGTCAATTAAGATTTCAACTGGGCAGTCATGTGAATGGAAAATCGTACTATTGCCGCAAATATGCCTTCCTAATCTGCATATATGGGAATAGCTGATGATAATTGTGTTCGAACCTGCAAAATCTATTGAAGGTTTGTATGAAAATTATTTGCTATAAAAAGTGTATGGGGACCTGGGTACTGCCGCAGCAAAATGGCAAATATGCCTTCAAATATTTTAAGCATATAATGCTGAGTACAATGCAAGGTGTGGTGATAACATCTGTAGGATTCAAACCGTAGCTGTAACCTTTGAAGGCAATAGAGGAAACCACTACACTACAGGGTTGACTGCAACCAGCCTTAGAAAATGCATTTACTAATCTTGTATTCTGTTAATTCTACACAAACTCACTGCCTGCACGTTAACTAGTGTGAGATTATTCCAATTCCACACCATAATATTATTGAATATGTACATACTATTGCATGCATTTGCAGAAGCAAGCAAACTGCTGTTCATTGGCGAATATGCCTTAAAATATTTTCAGCATATAATGCTGAGTACAATGCAAGGTGTGGTGATACCATCTGTAAGATTCAAACCTGTAGCTGTAACCTTTGAAGATAACAGAGGAAACCATTACACTACAGAGTTGACCACAACCAGCCATAGAACATACTTTTACTAATCTTGTATTCTGTTAATTCTCCACAAACTAGCAATCAAGGACCAAAGTCCTCATTGAAGGATTGTATGCAAGTTATTTGCTATAAAAAGTGTATGGGGACCTGGGTACTGCCCTGTGGGACATATATCAATTGCTAAAAAAGTTATTAAAACAATTGTTTTTTAAGGAGCAGTGATTTTAATGATGGTTAAAGTGAAACACTAAAAATGGAAAATTCCTTTAAATATCGTGCCAGATGTGCCACTGTAAAGTGGCACATCTGTACAATGCATGAAATATGCCGCAGCAAAAATGGCAAATATGCCTTCACATATTTTAAGCATATAATGCTGAGTAGAATGCAAGGTGTGGTGATAACATCTGTAGGATTCAAACCTGTAGCTGTAACCTTTGAAGGTAACAGAGGAAACCAGTACACTACAGAGTTGACCGCAAGCAGCCATAGAAAATACATTTACTAATCTTGTATTCTGTTATTTCTCCACAAACTAACTGCCTGCACGTTAACTAGTGTGTGATTATTCCAATTCAAAACCATAATATTATTGAATATGTACATACCTTTGCATGCATTTAAAGAGTGCATAGTATGGAAGCAATCAAACTGATGTGCATTGGCTAATTGGCGAATATGTGTTTGCATATTTTCAGCATATAATGCTGAGTACAATGCAAGCTTTCAGAAGGTGATACCATCCATACCATTGAACTACTCTGTGAGTTAGATAGCCTTAAATGTATCACATAGGCTTTCTGATACCATACAAATCATTGTACCAGCCAAACAGTCAGAAGTGTTTGACATTGATGTCAGCTGGGATTACTGCTGATCTGTGATTAGCTTAAGCTAATAATATGGTACAGGTTGTTCAGACAAGCCCAGGTATCATGTGATAGCTGAGGCCCAATCCCAGCTCAACAGTCTAGGTAACCAAGCAGATATTAAAGTGGTGCTCCAGCCCCCAACCCCCCCGAGGGAAAACGTACAAGTCAGCAGCTACACATCCTGCAACTGCTGGCTTGAATTATTAGGATACTGTCCTGGAAGCTATCGATGTTGGTGCCCCAGCCCACGTTTCCATTGGCTCTCAGGTGCTGTCGCATCCATTGTCGTTTCTCTACTGCGAATGCACAAATTGCACTGCGCTTTCTGAATGCCCTGGCAGCAGAAAAGGAGGAGGGGTGACACATTTCTGCCATACCTCACTGCAGTGAGATCCATCAAAAGTGGGGACAGGTATCCGCTCCCCCCACCCCCCCGAAAAGGTGCCAAACATGGCATCACAGGGGGGAGGAGAAAGATAAGTAGAGCTTCCACTTTTGGGTGGAAATCTAAGGCCCCTTTCACAAGTGCAATTTGTCCTGTGATTTGGGACTGCAAAGTCGCCTGTCAGGTCGGACCCTGCAATTTCCAATGAGTAGCATTCATAGCTGTGTGACTTCAAGTGGCACCAACTTCAGACTAGTCCCTGAACTACTTTGGTCTGAGTTTGCTATGACTTGAGGTCCCTAGACCTCAATATTACACAGGCATTGCTTCAAGTCACGTCAAAGTTGCATGACTTTCAAGTCGCACAAGTGCGAATGGGGCCTAAGTCAAATGCGTTATCCTGAAAGTCACTCAGTTTGCCCACGGCATTGCCCCGACTTCAGGAAATGCCTGTGTATTCTTGAGAGTTATGAACCTCAGGTCGCACCAAAGTAGTACAGGGACTACTTTGAAGTTGGTGCTACTTGAAGTAGCACAGATATGAATGGTTTCAGGAAAAGTTGGCCAAGTGTAAAAGGAGCTATATATATATATATATATATAT
>BLSH010511990.1:69949-84744 GCA_018402905.1 Glandirana rugosa | reverse complement strand
AACACTCATGCAGCCCCAGACCTTGACACTCCCATCACAATGCTTGACTGTAGGCAAGGCACACTTGTCTTTGTACTCCTCCCCTGGTTGCCGTGATAACACCAAATGTAACACACCTGCCCCGCATTCACACCTGAGACCTTGTAACATTAACGAGTCACATGACACTGGGGGAGGGAATATGGCTAATTGGCCCCAATTTGGACATTTTCACTTAGGGGTGTACTCACTTTTCGTACCAGTAGTTTAGACATTAATGGCTGTGTGTTGAGTTATTTTCAGGGGACAGCAAATTTACACTGTTATACAAGCTGTACACTCACTACTTTACATTGTAGCAAAGTGTAATTTCTTCAGTGTTGTCACATGAAAAGATATAATAAAATATTTACAAAAAAATGTGAGAGGTGTACTCACTTTTGTCAGATACTGTATATATATATATATATATTTATATATATATATATATATATATATATACATATGTATATCTTATCAAAGTGCTGCGCAAACTGTCGGCGTTATATAAATCCTGAATAATAATAATCTATTCAGCTTTTGCGGTCAAATAATCCATCCACTTCTGCACATCCCCAATATCTGCCATAGGGGAACTTTGGTGGCGTCTCCATTGTGTCCCTGCATATGGGGCCATGGGTAAGCGGCATTGCACTCGCCTTCCCTGTGAGTATGTATTTAATATTTTTTGTATTTCTAACTGTTCTGTTTAATGTTATCTCTCATTTTTAAACATTATCTTCCTTATGAAGGGGTAATTAACTGCAAAAAAATGTAAAGGTTCATATGTCTTGTGAGGATCTATTATATCACTGCCTCCATTTTTGGAGAAGTATCAATAACATATATATATATATATATATATATATATATATATATAGACACCCTCGTGGTTTTATACTGTTTTGTTTGTGAATTTTGCATTTGATGTCCCTAATGTTGTTCAGACATCTTGCTTTTTACCTTTATGTATAAATAAAATTATATTTTTTATTCAGTTATGTACTTTGTCTACCTGGTACCGAGATAGTTCATTCTCTTTTCTTTTAATGGAGCTTAGTTTGGGGAACTGTCTCCACTCCCAGCTTTCCATTTAATTTGAATGATGGTACTCCCCTTTTTGCTCTTTGATTCTATACCGTATGTAACCAAGAGGCCCCCCCCTCTCCTAATTTCAATAAAAACAGTAATAATTGAATGCAGAAGAAAATTATTTACTAGGATAAAGAGTAGATACATTTGTATAGTCGTACAGATAAAACCGACACTTTGAGGGCAACCGTAATGCTGATGCGGCCCGTGATGAAAATGAGTTTGACACCTCTTGTCTAGATATAAATTTTCATTTGTCACATTAAAAGGGTCTACAAAGACATCCAATGCATTTACTATTTAAGCTCCGGAAGATTTTACCCCCTTGATGACCAGGTAATTTTTATGCTCTACAGCGCTGAACTACTTTAACTAACAAGTGCGCGGTCATGCAATACTGTGTCCAAATTAAATTTATATAATTTTTTTCTCACAAATAGAGCTTCTTTTTGGTGTTACTTATTTGATTACTGGGATGTTTATTTTTTGCGCTAAAAACGTTATAAAAAAAGTCCGTAAATTTTGAAAAAAAAGCAATATTTTTTCATTTCTGACATGAAACATGTCCAATATTTTTTTTAAATTCAAATTTCTTTATACATTTAGGCCAAAATGCATTTTGCTACATATTTTCGTTAAAAAAAAAACAATAAGGGCATATTAGTTTGTGTGAAAGTTATAGCATCCACAAACTATAGGATATTTACTGGAATTTTTATTTTTTATATACTAGTAATGGCAGCAATCAGCTACCTATAGCGGGACTGTGATAGTGCGGCGGGCAATCCTACACCAAACTGACACTTTGTGGGCACTGACTTACTGACATTGGCATCACCAGTGACACTAATTTGGGGATCAGTGATAAAAATATGCACTGTCACTGTACAAATGACACTGGCTGGGAAGGGGTTAACATTTAGGGGCAATGAAGGGGTTAATTGTGTGCCTAGCAAGTGTGAATGTGTTTGCTGTGTGCTGCTTTATGCCACAGATTGAGTTATTTATTTTCCCTGCTTAGGGAAAAGAAACAAAGAAATTGATCCCTCTGTGCAGAGCTCTGTGTTGTTTGACAGCACAGAGCTCCAGACTGTAATTTGACTCAGCTGATCAGCAGGTCCCAGCCATGAATCATTGGCCGAAATCTGTTGATGAACTCCTGCTGTATCAAATCACAGGAGAGTAGGTAAGCGGGAACAAACCCAGAAACAGAGAGCGACATACCAGTACATTGTAGTACCTGTGATGAAACGCTTGGCATCCTGCTTGGGTACTTCCGCCAAACTGTGTTTCCTGCCCACCAAACTGTTCCTACAGACCGAGAGCTAATACAGGCCCTTTACCCCCAGCATTGTACACAGACAAGATGTTGAGGTAATACTAAAGGAATAACTGTTTATTGAACAAAAATACAGGTTTTTATACACTAAAAAGTAGGTCAGTCACCACATGAATAATAAAACCAAACATTACCTAAAACTTTACACAATGATTTAGATAACGAGGTAGAGTTGGCACAAGCCTAATCCCATCTTAGCAACCTCCAAGAGTTAGCCAAATTAGCAAACAGACAGAAACAATAGGTGACTCAATTAACAATGGGAATTCACATCTAAGAGGCACACAATGGGAGAGACCTACTAAACAATAAGCACATAGCAAACAGTGATCCCACTGCACCTCAGACTATCCAGCAACAGTCTACAACAGTCTAGGAGACAAACTCATACAATGTTGCAGCAGTCTGAAAAGGTGGAATTCATTTATCTTCATAGATTTCTTAAGGAATAATGTTGATAAATATTTCTGTCCCAAGTGAAGGAGCCTCTCCAACCCAGTCTGCAGGAGGGGCCACCATATTTCCTCTGACCATTAACCTGTACAAGATTAATATCACACCTTCCCATCCACTCCAGAAGGGAAGCTTTATTGTCCTTATTCAGAGTATTAATCCAAGCCTTGCTCTCAAAGTTCATCACATTGTTATCCATCATTGGAGGATGGTCTGCTCTCCATGGGCCATAATAAGTGGGTAGAAGGCTTGTCCCTAGTCCTCTCCAAAAGCCTCTGTCCTGGTTGGGTCTGTTACAGCCTTCTAGATGTGAGTTCCCATTGTTAATTGAGTCACCTATTGTTTTTGTCTGTTGGCTAATTTGGCTAACTCTTGGAGGTCCTTATGATGGGATTAGTCAACTCGACCTCGTTATCTAAACCATTGTATGATGTTTTGGGTAATATTTGGTCTTATTGTTCATTTGGTGACTGACCTACTTTTGAAGTGTATAAAACCCTTTATTTCTTTTCAATAAACAGTCATTCCTTTGGATTTTACTTCAACATCTTGTCTATGTACAATGCTTGGGGTTAAGTGCTGGTATTAGCTCTCGGTCTGCTTGAAAGATTTGGTGGGCAGACGGCACTGTTTGGCAGAAGCACCTAGGCTGGGTGCCAGGCATTCTATCACAGTGCCTGTAGCTGCCATATCGCCACAATAAAAGTACTATGGTGGGTCAAAAAGTAGTTAGAGGCCAGTCCAAAAAATGGTCCTTCCTAGAGAGTACAGTATCATAGAGTCACATGTTATAAAGCAGTTGTCTTGGTAACAAATAATCAAATGGATTTCTCTATTGATACTATACAGCGTGCAGTGAAATCAGAGTAAGCAGCTTCAGTACAGTAGATGAGCAAAGACTGAGGGTAGGTCTGGAGTTCAGCTTTACGGCTTCACTGAACCTTGCTGCTGATGTCAGATCAGCCCAGTTGGTTTAAACCAGGGGTCTCCAAACTTTCCAAACAAAGGGCCAGTTTTCTGTCTTTCAGACTTCAGGGGGGCTGGACCATGGCCATCAGGAGTAGAACAATGCCCCATCTTTGGTGAGAGGAACTGTGCCCCATTCATAATCTCATTGGGAGGAATTGTACCCCATAGTGGGTGTGTCATTGGGAGGAAATGCACCCTTTAGTTGATGTCAGTGGATGAAATAGTGCCCCAAGGGCTGGATGAAAGCAAGCAAAGGGCCACAGTTTGGAGATCCCTGGTTTAAACCATCATTATAGCCATACCCAGCCCAATATGTGAAAGCAGCATGTTAGATTCAAGCATTAATTGCAATATTTAAGTGGTGAGCAAGTTAATTTTAGAGCAATAGCGAGCACTGGTGGTCCTTGGAAATGCTTTTTATCACACAGACTTTCCATCATGTTAGACAGTGGCTGCAATTGTTTATTGGTTATCCCATGTTTTTCATAGTCTGCACTGATGAGGCCTGAAAAGCTATTGCTTAGAGAGACAAATGTAGCAACTCTCATTGTTGTAAATGTTCAGAACTTTGAAAGTCTGTTTGCTATTGTTTTTACATCTAGGCAGACTACTTAGTAACATTACCATTGTTTACTTAAAAGTAATTCAACTTTGTATCTTAAAAATATCTTCCTTGAGTTTTATTATTATAAAGAAAGTGACAAGAAATCAGTCAGAGGTGGAAAAAACGAAAGACTGCTATATTTGGTTTAGGAAGAACTCCTAGTTGTAAAAATAGCCAGATAAGGCATGGTATGTTTAGTAAAATACAGTACATCCTGTGATAGGCACTTCTAGTCTTTGGTGTCTCAATTGCCCTAGCTGCAAAGTTTTCATCTTGCAGTGTATGTGGCCGTTTCTAAAGGCAGCCTTACTTTGGGAAATTTGAAATTCCTCCTATACAGTGGGGCTGTGTTTGCACTGCAAGGGGCAGCTTTTTTTTATTTTAATGCATTCTATGCATTAAGTTAAAAAAGCCTTTTGTGTGCAGCAGCCCCCCTAATACTTACCTGAGGTCCCTCTAGCTCCAGGGATGTTGTAGGAATGTCTCAGCCGTCCGGGACTAACCTCCTCATTGGCTGAGACAGCAGTGCGATGCCATTGGCTCCCACTGCTGTCAATCAAAGGATCCAGGCTGCTCTGTGCAAATCCACTGCACAGAGGAGGTAAGTATAACATATTTGTTATTTTTTTTAACCACTTCAGCCCTGGAAGGATTTCACAATTTAGGACCAGAGCGCTTTTTGCGATTCAGCACTGCGTCGCTTTAACTGACAATTGCGCGGTCGTACGAAGTTGTACCCAAACGAAATTTGCGTCCTTTTTTCCTCACAAATAGAGCTTTCTTTTGGTGGTATTTGATCACCTCTGCATCATTTCTGATCGCTGCTATAAACAAAAGAAGAGCGATAATTTTTAAAAAATACCCAAATTTCTTACTTTTTGCTAAAATGCAAATCCAAAAAAAAAAAAAAATATAAAAAAACTATTTTTTCCATCGGTTTTGGCCGATTCATATTCTTCCTCATATTTTTGGTAAAAAAAAAAATCGCAATCGGCGTTTATTGATTGGTTTGCGCAAAAGTTGCCGCGTTTACTGATGATGAGAATTCATTTCTGGGGTTTTTATTTTTTTTTACTAGTAATGGCGGCGATCTGCAACTTTTAGTGGTACTGCAATTTTGCAGCGGACATGTTGGACCATTTTGACACTTTTTTGGGACCATTGGCATTTATGCAGCGAACAGTGCTATAAAAATACATTAATTACTGTGTAAATGCCATTGGCAGTGAAGGGGTTAACCTGCAGGGGGCGCTCTAAGGGTTAACTGTGTTCCCTGGGCATGTTCTAACTGTATGTGGGCTGCCCTGGCTGGGGGAAGGGGATGATCATGGCTTCCATATACAGGAAGCCTGTGTCCGCCCTACCCGCTCCCTTGCCCCCCCCCCCCGAACACAGTGAGTGCGCGAGCGCGCCTCTGGCTGTGCACGCACGCTCACAGTGAGAGATATCGCAGCCACCGTCATATGACAGCGATTTGTGATATCGAGCCACTTTGCCGCCGTCAGATGCCGGTCGGCTGTCGGCAAGTGGTTAAAGAAAACAAGACCTTACAATCACTTTAACTACTCATTTAGTCTAGTGGAAACAAAAATATTTTTACTTACCTGATCCTCAGCTCCACCGGCAGATGGCGCTCTTCATATTCCAGTGATAAACTGTCCCTCAGCATCATCAGGTCTAATGCAGGTTTATGGACCTTACATCAGCCTTGATGAGAGCATGACCTTAAACAGCTGGAGCATAGGGGAGAAGATGCTGTAGGGACTGGTGGCTGCATGGAGAAGACAACGATTTGTACTGGGAGGAGGGTGAATTTATGCTTAGGGGGTAAGCATGCAGATTAGTGCTCAAAATTTTTGGGGGGATCTTTTCTGACAATGCCCATACATCTTGGGGGGTCACAGTTTGGCATGTTCACCCTGGGCACTGGATGAGCTTGTCCTGGTACTGGTTAATCCTTACAGTTTGGACACAGCCCCAGTTCAAGGGAAATCTTTTACATTTCTTGGAGTTCAAGAAAAAAAAAACATTCCACTGCCACAATGCAATGGAAAGTATGAGAGTATGACACATAATGGAATGCATATCAGCTACTTTTTCATTACAAGCAGAGCAGGTAAAATGTGTCACTCGGTTATATGCTGTGATTCAACACATTTTAAGTTCTTTAACCACTTGAGGACCAGCATGTTACACCCCCTTCTTGTTCAGGACGTGTTTTTCTGTTTTCAGTGCTGTAATAGTTTGACTGACTACCACTCCATCATGCAACACAAATATAGATTTCTTTTGGTTGTACTTAATAACAACTGGATTTTTTTTACTTTTTACTATATAGAGGGTAAAGAGACCAGACATTTTGGGGGAAAAAACTGTTTCTGACTTTCTGTTATAAAACATAGCAAATAAAAATGCTAGGACAGTACATAACCCCCATAAAATGATCTCTTTTTAGAAAGCAGACACTGCAAGGTGATCTGATTTTTTGCCATTTTTCTTTGGAAATGAAGAAACATGCTGGTATTAAAGGGGTAAAAACATGGTACTAAGTAATTGTGTACTAGATACATTTAACTCTGCCAATCAACATTGCCTATTTTTAATCCTCATGCTGCTAGCATTAGTAAATAGATAGGTAAGCATATCATATTTACTTTCTTTACACTTTTCTTTTTTTTTGGTGGTGCTCAGATGCAGTGAAGATCCACTTTAATGTATAGGTCATTTACAGATGGAACAGGAGGTGAAAGGGTTAATGTAAAGGTCACATACAGTGTGAGGATAGAAATGAAGGGGTTAAGGCACAGATGTGAAGGATAAGGGAGGAGAGGCATTGGTCAGATTAGAGACAGGATGAAGCTGACACATACTGTGGAGCAGTGATGACAGTAGCGGGGTAGATGACACTGTTTTGGTACTGGATGACACCAATATAGGTTCACACTGGGTCCAGTCTGCAAACAGGAAGCTTTTTTTTTCCTCTTACAGACTAACAAGTGCATGAGAGGAATGTGAAAGCCAACTACTAACCCCAGTCATTGTTTAATTTGTGTGATAAAGTGACTGGGTACATTTCATTGGCTCTGTACAGTACTTGCTTTTTGTGAGTTGCGTGTCCAACGGGTTGTTCATTCACAGCAATGGTATATGTTAGTAGGTGAGAAAGAGCATATTAGAAAAGTGACATTTTAAGAAGTCACCCTGCCTCCAAAAGTGTGCCATCTGTTCATTTACAGCAACCAAACTTGTGAACAGACCTCCAGTTGCTACACTTTGCAAAATTAACTAAAATGTGGCAACAAATCTGGAGCCCATAGACACCACTACTGTAAAAACATCTGCTGTCATAGAGGTTCCACGGAAATTCAAATAATTAAAGAAAAGAGAAAAAAATGTACTGTATCTGACCCTTATGCAGCTAATGGTTAAAAACATATTTTATTACAAAAATAGAAAATTGTAAAGACACAAAACACATGTAAAAAAACAATGGTATACCTATTAAAACCCACATAACTCCCAAAATGATCTTAAATATATAGATACATCTTAGTATATAAATGAAAAATATCAAAATAGTAAGGATGTGGTTATCTTGTAACAGAAGTGGTGGTACTTTCTCAAAATTGCGACAGTTCATTAAAGAGCTATGTGAGAGGAATTATTAATCCTAGAGTGAAAAGAACAGCTGTAGAATAGCAGGTGCTCGATCATCCTCTTTCTCCAAGGAAGTTATACTAACATACGAGGGAAGGTCAATAAGTTCTTACCCTTACCAAGATCCAGATGTGCTAGGAATCTGAAATGTAGTCCACTGACTCTTCCTTCTCTACATATCCACCTCCTATGGTTACACACTTCTCACATATGTGGGACAGACCTTTAATACCATCTGCGTAGAAGTATGCAGATTTAGAGGAAAACCAGCTATCAACTTCAGGAATGACTGTCTCATCATTGTGGAAATGTCTTCTCCATAAATGTTTCTTCAGATTTGGAAGCAGGAAGAAGGCCGAAGGTGCCAAGTCAGGTGAGTAAGGTGGACGGGGCAGAGATTCATAACCATAATCACAAATAAAAAGCGACAGTTGGAACAGGTCCAAAGCGCTTTGTGTACATTCCACTTGTTGCTGTTTTTGGAAAGGTGTCAGTAACTTGGGAACCGTAAGATATTATGTAATTTGTTTTAAACTGACCCCCTACTAATATTCCCCCCCCTCTAGCTAAGAAATGAATAGTCACACATCTATCTTCAAGCACTAGCTGCTCAACTTTCACCACCACACTTGGTTCTGTGGTAGTTGATGGACGACCTTCCCTTGGGTCATCCTGTATATTTGTGCGAACACACTTGAATTGTCTCTTCCATCGTTTGACAGTCTCATATGATGGACAATCCTCTCCATACACAGCTGACATCTCTTCATGGATTATTTGGACAAATTTCCCTTGAAGATGGAGGAACCTAATCATGGCTCACTATTCAATTTTGTCCAGCAAGACACCTACTTCATTTCTCTTGGCTCTAACTATAATTCACCATGACCTACAAAAACAAAAAGTGACATGCATATTAGATATCCACCTAAAAACCTGCAACATTTCAGATCCCTAGCACATCTAGATCATGGTGAGGGTAGGAACTTATTGGCCTCCCCTCGTATCACCCAGCTTCATTCCAGAAGGGTTTAGTGAATACTTCTTATATTGCTAGAAAAAAAAACATCAGGTAGTTGAAACCAGCACAATAGGGTGACATAGATGCTCTAGCACTGCTATCAAGGAACTTGAATACTCTAAGGCCTGATTCACACCTATTCATTTTTTAGTGCTTTTTGCATTTTGCATATTTGCACTACAGTCCATTTAACATGGTTTCCTATGGAACACATTCTGTAGTGCAAATCTGCAAAATGCAAAAAGCACTAAAAATGCATAGGTGTGAATCCAGCCTTAACATTGAGACAGGCTCAAGGTGGACTTAACCTGTGGTCTTTCAAAGGCAAAAAAAATCTACATACTGTATGTACAATAACAGGGATCACGGAGATAGCATATAAATAGTTGGTGCATCATTATCCAGTCTCCAGGTGGGTTTAACCTGTTATTAGTGGTGCACAGATGTCTGCATGGAACCACTGAGACCATACAGGTGCATCTCATTGTAGCCATGTGCTCCCTTGGGAGTGGCTGGTAGTTTTGGTTCACCTTATAGCTGCCCTCAATCGAACCATATCTCACACATCCAAAGTCACTGAACAAAGGCTTTTGTTTTTGTTTGTTTTATTTAGGGGATTTAACTTGGATGGGGGAAAGGGGTGACTGTGAATTGCCCAAAGAATTGGTTACAGGACCTCCTATATACACGACCGTATAAACACTCTACTTCGACTTCCGGTTCCGGCGCCATATGAGGTAGCAGCTCCCCGCTACAGCTCCCGCTCCGCGGCCAAATAACTGCATAAAAAGCCGATCCAGGGTATTGAAAGGAGCACCCGCCCATCCAGGCAGCCCCCCAAACATCCCCCCTTAATTCAGAAATGGACCGCTACCTCGAAAAAGGCAGCCCGCGGTGCGCTCCAGCCCAGCCGCAAATCGAGGCCGGGGATGTGGCCTACAAGGAGAGCATGCCGATGGCAGCATCTGCAGACATTCAGGTGAGCAATCCACCTACACAGTCCGCCCCATTAGGTGACACAAACACCTATGAAAGAATAGCCCAAGCTGTGGCAGCAATATTAGCGCCCACCATAAAAGACACAGTGGAGAAAGCAATCAGTGAGGGTATGACACAACTCAGGAAAGAACTAGGGGAACACAAAACTCGCATTTCTGAGGGTGAACATAGAATTGCCACCCTAGAGGACGAACTATATCAATGTCACATGACAGAGCAGGCACAAACTAAAACTAATCAGTTCATATTATACAAGCTCGACGACCTAGAGAACCGGTCGCGAAGGAGCAACCTTCGGTTCGTGGGAGTACCAGAGTCCCTCCAACCCTCTGCCCTCATGGACTTCTGCGCCAAACGCATCCCGGAGGCTCTAGGCCTACCCAGGCCCTGCACAGTGGAGCGTGCCCACCGCATAGGGGCCCTACAACCTGACCGCAAGACCAATCGGACAATCATAGCCAAATATCTAAACTATGCTGACAAAGCTGATATCTTGATGAAATATAGACAAGCAAACCAACTCCTGAGATACGGAGTAAAAATCTTAATTTTCGCTGACTATTTCTTAGATGTATCCAAAAGGCGCAAAGCTTTTCAACATGTATGCACCGCCTTACACCAACGCCAGATGAAATTCTCTCTAGCATTCCCGGCAGTCCTGCGACTCAGATCCAGCAACGGAGAACAATTAACTTTCCACGAACCACAAGAAGCAGAAAAATTCTTACTGTCCTTCTCCTCTGACTCGGAGCAGCAACTCAGGAAACCCCAAAGAGCTTTGGCTATTCCCAGATCCCTGAACCAGAGGAGCCCAAGGAAAGACTCTCCAAAATGCCTAAAACCCTCCGAAGCCCACCAAGCGGAGGAGCCCCGCTGATCTACTCAACTTGATCTATGGCTATGCACTAATTATTGCAGGTCAGTGATATTAATAATACTCACACAGTCACCTGCAGCACAGCCCCCTTTCAGAGCTGTCAATTCTGGTCAATCACCAGAACCAACACTTGAACTGTTATTGGTTATTTCTTTTCCTCAAAAGTTTTGTGTGCTTTGATATATACCTGCTAGAACTTGTCTTACCCTCACTTTATGCCCAGCTTTTGAATTTCCGCATATGCTCCACTATAGACGTTTAAGTCTGCCTCCAACACCCCGCCCCTCAATTGGCTATATCCGGTAGTCATTCAATACCCCCTTGGGTCCCGAACACATGGCTGCTTACTGGCCGGCGGTAGGGAGCAATTACAGTCTGTGAGCCCATGCGGAAAAAAGCAAAGCATAGACTTATTGTTGTAAGGAAACTTTATCAGTATATCAATACAGCCATGATTCCTACCCCTATCTCCCGCCTCTCTCCCCCTAATCTTCCCCCTCCCACCTATTTGCATCTCAGGAAATTTATTCACTGGGTTGGAAGACATAAAACATACCCCCTTTGGTACACCTCACTCTCAGCATTCCTGAACTCCACTTTTACATCTTCACATCATGCCCCAGACCTCAACCACATGCCACTTTCATAAAAGTTACCTCATGGAATGTTAAGGGCCTTAGATCTCCCATCAAACGAATGAAAGTCCTAAGACACCTGAAAAGACTCGACACGGACATAGCTCTCCTTCAGGAAACACACCTCACACAATCCGACCTGCACCGTATGAAAAAACTCTGGGTAGGAACAGTTATAGGCTCAGACCCCATAGGAAGGAAGGCTGGAGTAGCCATCTTAATACACAAATCCCTCCCCTGCGAAGTGCTGTCCTCATCCACAACGCTAGAGGGCCGAATTCTCACAGTCAATCTACGCCTAGCAGGCAAAGACATCCAAATCACTAACATATATGCCCCAAACTCACCGAGTCCCTCCTTCTACCAGAACCTGACCTTAAACATACTAAAATCTCCAGGCACTCCCCATATACTAGGTGGAGATTTCAACTCAATCGTACACCCAATAGATGACAGATCGAGCCCAAAAAGGCCACACATTGTCCCTCCTAGCCCGTCAACCACCCCTCTTGCTAACACCCTGGACTCCCTACATCTGACCGATGTATGGCGACACCTACACCCACTGGAGAGGGAATACACCTTCTACTCCTGCCCCCACAACCTCTTCACTATAATTGACTACCTATGCTGCACAGACTCACTGCTACCCTTGGCTAGAGACGCAGAAATCCACGGAATAGCGATCTCCGATCACTTCCCAATCTCCATCTCCTTCCTCGACTCTCTCTCTCAACCCAAACCCCAGGTATGGCGCTTCCCACACTACCTCTCGAAAAATGCCGACTTCCAGCAATATATTCACCTAGCATGGTCAGAATACGCTTCTGACAACGCGCAACATCTAAACAACCCAAACCTATTCTGGGATGCAGGAAAGGCATTTCTCAGAGGCAAAATCATCTCTTATGCCTCCTCCTTTAAAAAACATTCACAATCCAAATACAAAACGGCCAGCAACCGTCTGAAACTAGCCCAAAGAAATCTATCAACCGACAATTCCCCTCAGAATAGGATAGAATGGAAGGTAGCCAAAAATGACTTTGACTCCTGGGTAGAAACGCTGGAACTAACCAAACGGTCACACATTGAAGCACAGTTTTTTAAATTCGGAAATAAATCAGGGAAACTCCTGGCCAGACTAGCACGAGGCCCCTACTCACCCACACATGTCACCTCCCTCAGAAACACCCAGGGAACCATCACCACTATCCCTAAAGAAATCAACAAAATCATGACAGCCTTCTACAAAAACCTGTACGCACCAGATAACACCAACACATTAGCTGAAAGCTTCCTCGATAGCCTAACCCTGCCACAAATCTCCCAAGAAGATCTAGAGACACTGAACGCCCCCATCACTAGCGAGGAAGTCTCATCAGCCATACAACACTTACCACCAAACAAGGCCCCAGGACCGGACGGGTTCTCAGGAGAACTCCTCAAGATCCTACACACATCAATAGAACCCACCCTTGTACAAGTCTACAATGAAATTTGGAAGGGAGGTCCCTACTTACCGTCGGGAAACCAAGCAACCATAAAATTAATACATAAAAAAGGCAAGGACCCCCTGGAACCGGGCTCTTATTGACCCATTTCACTCCTAAATCTAGACATAAAAATTCTCTCCAAGATAATAGCCACCAGATTAGCAGATATTCTACCACTTCTAATACACCCAGTACAATCCGGCTTTGTCAAGGGAAGAACAGCCTCACTTAACATCAGAAAAGTACTAGCAGCTTTGGACCACGCCCACAACCATAAAGAGGGAGACTATGCCATCATCACCCTGGACGCGGAGAAAGCTTTTGATAACGTCAACTTTGACTGGCTCTTTCTCGTGCTAAGACGGATGAACTTCTCCGGCCAGTTTGTACAGCTCATCTGCTCTATGTACTCCTCTCCCGCGGCCAGGCTGGTGGTGGCAGGCGTCCTATCAGAGGAATTTAGACTCTTCAAGGGTACGAGGCAGGGCTGCCCCCTGTCCCCACTTCTCTTTAATTTAGCGATTGAACCCCTCTCCAGACACCTGACCACAATAGCGCCCCTCAACGGAATACAAATAGGACACCATGAATTACGTTCAGCGTTCTTTGCTGATGACGTCCTCATATTTATTGCGAACCCCTCAAAAGACATGCCCCTCATTATCCAAATATTTAATGATTTTAAACAATGTGCAGGTTTGCGAATTAACTATGGCAAGAGCGAAATAATCCCTATAGGCCGCTCCCCACAACGACACTGGTTAGCCCACTCACCCTTCATTATAGCCAAATCACACATCACATATCTGGGAGTAAAAATTGGACACCTGCCATCATCTCTATACACTTTGAATTTCCCACCATTGTTGCAAAAAATTAATCTAGAACTAGACCATTGGATGGATCTACCGCTTTCGCTCCTGGGGAGGTGCCACTTATTTAAAATGGTCAGCTTTGCCCGCCTTCTATACCCCTTACAGACAATCCCCCTCCTGCTCAAACACAAGGATATTCAGATCCTGAACAAAAACATCTCCAAGTTCATCTGGCACCACAAGCGACCAAGAATTGCACTACCTAAACTATACCTCCCCAGACGCGAAGGCGGCGCCTGCTTACCTAACATCAGATTGTATAACCTAGCATGCCTCTTAAGAGTTGGAATGGACTGGACCAGAAATGCATCTAGATATGCAAACACCTCCCTGGAATCAGACATGACATACCCATACCAACTAAAGGCCCTCCTCTTATCGCCTTGGAACTACCTCCCTCCATCACGACAGGTTCCGCTATTCTCCTCCCGGAAATCAACCATACCCATACAGTACAGACTAAGGTCCCTCCACAAACGTATAGATCTACGTAAAGACCAGGTCAGGTAAGGTTGAGAATTCTCCGTACGATCCAATATGTTAGACTACAATCCATTCGTCCGCGGCGGAAGCGCAGACCCCTCCATATCAAATCCATCACGTTAAGAACCAGCGAACACCACGGTCTACTTGAACCTCTACAAAAACAAGTCCTAGACTTATAGGAACACAAACTCGTCCTCCCCCTAACAGACATTCCCCATATCTTCCGCCCGTTTCGACTGGTAAAATTTATTCACCGTGGAGGGGTCCTCGCTTTCGC
>BLSH010511990.1:54175-69158 GCA_018402905.1 Glandirana rugosa | reverse complement strand
CACCTCCCCCCCTCCCTTTCGTCCTCATTCTTAGCAGGAGATCCATCCAATACATAGTTGTTATTGTTATAATTAGTATTGTTACGGATATCAGAAATCATCTGATCTCCCTTTTCAACTACGTTGTCATTCCTAATTGAGATATCTTTTATTCTTCAATGATGTTAATTGGAGTTATTCTCTTACTGTACACCAATGTTTAATGTCATTACAGTCTCCTGTACTATCTACCAAATGCCTAATAAAATCTGATTAAAAAAAAAAAAAAAAACACTCTACTTCCTCCAGCACATTTCTTCTGCAGACTATTGCTCCTTCACTTCTCTCCAGCACATCACTTGCAGACTATTGCTCCTGCACTTCTCTCCAGCACATCCCTTAGTTCCTGACCTGAAGGGAAATTTATCAGGCTCACATAACTCCTTTATCTTCACCACAGCTAGCACATGGTGAGGCCTGCAAACTGGCAGCAGGGCCTCCAGGCCACCCATTACAGGCCAGGGTCTTGGACCCCTCAAAGTGTAGCTCAGTACATTGGTGCTAGCCTTTGATGGACTACAACTCCAAGCCCATCCCTCTTCCAGGTCCCACTGACCTGCTTTCTTCACAGTGACACTCCTTCCCCTGACTGGCTCCCAAGGCTTCCACAGACTGTCCACTATTCCTCTCCCAGTCTGCTGCAGCTTTTCTCTTTCAGCTCCCAGGATCTGTCACTCACAAACTCCAGTGGATACTTTAAAGTGTCCTCAGTAGCACCTCTGCTGTTCTCCTACTCCCTTGTGCTGCTCCAGTAATCAACTCCACTCCTGGCTGCACCCGAGTCTCCAGGCCTCAAGGTCACCCCCCCCAGACTGGGAGCTCCCTCCCGGTAGAGGCCTCCACTGCACCTCTGCTACATCTTCATCACTTCCACCCGACTTCTCCTCCCCCCTGCTGGCAGACTGCTGTATTTAAGGAAGCCTGCCCACTGCCAACCCAGACTATAGATTGGTCAGGGATCCTTGTCATACATCAGGAAGTGACACCTCCTCATCCATCCCCCTCTCCAGAACTTTCTCTGCTCAAGGGGGTGTAAACTCCAAGGGGTGTTACTTCCTTCTGTCTCCAGCCACTCCCTGAGCCACTCCCCAGCTCAGATCAAACATTCAGGCCTGCACTTACAGTCAGGCCTCACTAAATTTTGCCTCTCCTAGCAAAAACTCACTACAAAACGCACCTATCACTATGGGGGCGCTACATCATAAAATTAGAATATCATCAAATCAAACAGTTAATTTATTTCAGTAATTCAATTCAAAAAGTGACCCATATTATAGAGAGGTGTTACACACAGAGTGATATATTTTAAGCATTTCTTTCTTTTAATTTGGATGATTATGGCTTACAGCTAGTGAAAACCCAAGATTCAGTATCTCAAAAAAATAGAATATTACATAAGACTAATAAAAAAAGGATTTTCAATACAGAAATGTTGGCTTACTGAAAAGTATGTCCATGTACAGTATAGTATGCACTCAATACTTGGTCGGGGCTCCTTTTGCATGAATTACTGCATCAATGTGGCATAGCATGGAGGTGATCAGCCTGTGGCACTGCTGAGGTGTTATGGGAGTCCAGTTTGCTTTGATAGCGGCCTTCAGCTCATCTGCATTGTTGGGTCTGGTGTCTCTCATCTTCCTCTTGACAATACCCCACAGATTCTCTATGGGGTTTAGGTCAGGCGAGTTTTCTGGCCAATCAAGCACAGTGATACCATGATCATTAAACCAGGTATGGGTACTTTTGACAGAGTGGGCAGGTACCAAGTCCTGTGAATATACAGAAAATGTGTGTAAAACTACGCCCTCTAAGCGCAAATAAAAATAGTTAGCCGCTGCCTTCAGTTTTTTAGGCTAGGACTTCCTGATGAAATGCATTGAGGTCTGGCAGAAGTTCCAAGTCTCCATTGACGTCACATCCGGCCCAGGTGAAACGTACGGCGGCTCAGAGACACGAGCGGCAGTGATTTTGTCATTATCCAAGGCTCTGAATAGTAGGTGCACTGCTATTTTTACTTATTTTAATCTATTTTAAATAAACATATTGCACGATTATCGTGTATCGGTCTTTTCTATTCTGAGATATCTCTGATGGAAACAGTAAAGGATAAAGACCAGTGAGCGGATAACCAGGATAGATTTATTACAGAAACCTATCCCCCAAAGCTGTGAGGGTCCGGGTGGCCCAAAGTGATCTGGTGAGTGGTCCCCTTACCTTAGGTGGAGGTGCAAATGATTTAAGAAGAGCACACGTTTATTATTCTTTTGCACAGGGTGAATTTTTAAAGGAGAAGAAATCTAATAATATTGGCAAGGACTTATATTATATGTATTCACGTAAACATACTATTGCAGTATTTGTATGCATTAAGATGTAAGTGGTTAACACATTTTTTATGATATTTGTATATATATATATATATATATATATATATTTTTTTTTTTTTTTGTCATAGGGGATTATTGATATATATCACATATATTTGCTGTAACTAATTTATCACTCAGTCAGCGCCTCAACATTTGACATTTAGATACCGAGTCCTTCTGGAAAATTAAATTGGCATCTCCATAAAGCTGGTCAGCAGTGGGAAGCATGAAGTGCTCTAGAATTTCCTGGTAGAGGGTTGCGCTGACTTTGGACTTGATAAAACACAGTGGACCAACACCAGGAGATGACATGGCTCCCCAAATCATCATGAACTGTGGAAAATTTTGCATTTCATTTGGAAATCCGGGTCCCAGAGTCTAAAGGAAGAGTGGAGAGGCAAAGAATAAAAGTTACATGAGGTCTAGTGCGAAGTTTCCACAGTCAGTGATGATTTGGGGAGCCATGTCATCTGCTGGTTCAAGTCCATAGTCTTTGGCATATGTTTAAAACATCCTGGGAAGAGGTAGTATACTGTATACAAAGACATGTCTGATTGTCCTGGACACATTGCTGACCATATATCAGGTCACACTGATTGCTTTCCTTGGCACTCATTTAAGATTTGAAAGCCACTTACATTTATATCCCCTCCTCAAAAATATTTCCTTCAGGGTGGAGGCCTCCTGTTCAAAATCATCAGGTAGAGTGCAATTTGTTTTAGCTCTTAGATACTGACCCACTAAGATCCCTTTGATTAAGGGTCTTGGATGGATACTGGTAGCCCTTAGGAGACTGTTAGGGGATGTAGATTTCCTAAACAGTTTAGGAGTGAGGAACGTATTACCCATATTTTGAATCAAGAGGTCCAAATATGTGATAGACCTAGCATCACAAGTATATGTAAACTTCAAATTAAACTCAACTAGTCCCAATAGAGCCACAAACCTCCCAATATCAGCACACGGAGCTCTCTCAGCTTTCTCCCCAGGATCAAGCTCAAGTGAGATCTCTTCCTGATCATTAAATGCAGGTGGAGAGGGGGTTGAGTGGACCAGAAAGTCCGGGCCAGAACCAGCTCTGCCACGGTGGCCGGCAAAACCCGGGTCGGTCTCCCGGTGGTCGCCTCAAAATGATCGCATGTGAGGGGACAAGTATTGCCCATTCATTGTGGTGCCTCGCATAACGTCACTATATATATATATATATATATATATATATATATATATATATATATACATATATATATATATATATATATATATATATATAGTGCCTTGAAAAAGTATTCTCACTCCTTGAAATGTTCCACATTTTGTCATGTTACAGCCAAAAATGTAAATGTATTTTATGTGGAAGGAAAGTGATAACTGCTTTCCAATTTGTTTTCAAATAAATATCTGAAAAGTGTAGCGTGCATTTGTATTCCGCCCCCTTTACTCTGATACCCCTAACTAAAATCTAGTGGAACCAATTGCTTTCAGAAGTCACCTAATAAGTATATAGAATCCACTTGTGTGTAATTTAATCTCAGTATAAATACAGCTGTTCTGTGAAGAAGCCCTAAGAGGTTTGTTAGAGAACCTTAGTGAACAAACAGCATCATGAAGGCCAAGGAACACACCAAACAGGTCAGGGTAAAGTTGTGGAGATGTTTAAAGCAGGGTTAAAAAAATCCCAAGGTTTGAACAACTCACAGAGCACTGTTCAACCCATCATTCAAAAATGGAATGAGTATGGCATAACTGCAGACCCACCAAGACATGGCCATCCACCTAAATTGACAGACCTGGCAAGGAGAGCAATATTTACAGAAGCAGCCAAGAGGCCCATGGTAACTCTGGAGGAGCTGCAGAGATCCACAGTTGAGGTGGGAGAATAGTTGTCACAGGACAACTATTAGTAGTGCACTCCACAAATCTGGCCTTTATGGAAGAGTGGCAAGAAGAAAGGCATTGTTGAAAGAAAGCCATAAGAAGTCCCATTTGTAGTTTGTGAGAAGCCATGTAGGGGATACAGCAAACATGTGGAAGAAGGTGCTCTGGTTAGATGAGACCAAAATTGAACTTTTTGGCCTAAATGCAAAACGCTATGTGTGGTGGAAAATTAACATTGCACATCACCCTGAACATACCATCCCCACCGTGAAACATGGTGATGGCATCATTATGTTGCGGGAATGCTTCTCTTCAGCAAAGACAGGAAAGCTGGTCAGAGTTGATGGGAAGATGGATGAAGCCAAATGCAGGACAATCTTAGAAGAAAGAAGAAAACCTGCAAAAGACTTGAGACTGGGGTGGAGGTTCACTTTCCAGCAAAACAAGGACCCTAAACATACAGCCAGAACTACAATGGAATGGTTTATAGATCAAAGCATATTCATGTATTAGAAGTCCAGACCCAAATCCCTTTCAAGAATCTGTGGCAAGACTTGAAATTTGCTGTTCAGACTCTTTCCATCCAATCTGACAGAGCTTGATGTGCAAAGCTGATAGAGACATACCCAAAAGAACTTGCAGCTATAATTTCAGCAAAAGGTGGTTCTACAAAGTATTGACTCGGGGGGGGGGGTGGTTCTGAATATAAATGCATGCCACACTTTTCAAATAATTATTTGCAAACATTTTTGAAAAAACATTTATCAGTATCCTTTCACTTGACAATTCTGTGCTACTTTGTGTTTGTCTATCACATAAATACATTTACATTTTTGGTTGTAACATGACAAAATGTGGAAAATTTCAGGGGGTATGAATACTTTTTCAAGGCACTGTATGTATATATATAAAATATAGTATAGCTTTGGTGATTTTTCAGACTTACTTTTAAGAATCTACTGTTAGTAGTAAACATTAGCTTTCTTGTTTGAACATTTCTCAGACAAATACCATTGGAACAATGTTTGCACATTCTGTTCTCTAATACAATGGGGTATAGATACTATTGTTGCATAGTGGGCAAAATATAAATGATTTGCAGTGTACACATTTTGAGCTGCTCCCATTGTTTTAGAGGAGTTCTGGTCGACAATTGCACCCAGGCTACCTCAATAAGTATAAGTCAAAAATAGCTTGGCCTTTCAACTAGAGTTGAGCGAACCCGAACTGTAAAGTTCAGATTCGTACCGAACTTTGCGGTGTTCGGGACCCGAACCCGAACTTTTGAAAAAAAGTTCAGGTTCGGGTTCTGGGTTCTGGTATTTTTTTCACGCTTCTTGAATAGCTGCAGGGCAGCAAATCAACAAGCGTTTCACTGGTTTTCCCTTAGAAGCCATGCCTACTAATGGCATGGCTGTGATTGGCCAGTGCATCATGTGACCCAGCCTCTGTATGAGCTGGAGTCACGTAGTGCTGCATGTCATATGCTCTCAGGCTAGTGTAGGGAGAGGATGCTGCTGGTGCTGTGAGGGACAGATTGCAGATCTAATAACATCTCATCGTGCATTACAGAACGTTCTAATTGTGGACTAGGTAGAGATTACTACTACTACTGCTTTTAGGGACAGATTGCAGATCTAATAACATCTTATCCTGCATTACAGAACAATCTGACTGGACTAGTTAGAGTCTACTGCTTAGAGGGACAGATTATTGTTCTAAAATCATCTCCTAGTTCTATAGGGTCAGGTTCCTACTGTTGCTGTAAGGGACAGATTATTGTTCTAAAATCATCTCCTAGTTCTATGGGGTCAGGTTCCTGCTGTTGCTGTAAGGGACAGATTATTGTTCTAAAATCATCTCCTAGTTCTATAGGGTCAGGTTCCTGCTGTTGCTGTAAGGGACAGATTATTGTTATTTCCCTATCCCCATTTCTTTGTAGGGCACTTGTCCTACTCTTACCACCACTTTTCTTTCTTTTGCAGCCCTCTAGCACTTTCCAGGACTTTTTTACAGCCCTTTTTTGTGCCCAAAAGTTCCAGTCCTCATTGATTTCAATGGGGTTCGGGGTCTGGGGTCAAGTTCGGACCGAACCCGAACTTTTCCACGAAAACCCGAACATCCAGGTGTCCGCTCAACTCTACTTTCAACATATTTGACCTATGGCATGTATAATACGGCAGTGCCATCTAGAGTTTGCGTTAGAAAATACTCTCTTGTCTATGGCCACACTTATTGTGCACTATCTTGTCTGGTCTCAGAAGCTAAATAGGGTCAGGCCTGGTTAGTACTTGGATGGGAGCAAATGCTCTCTCATAGAAACTGATGTAGAAAAGAAGAGGTAAAGTGATACACCCATTTGGAAATCGCTGCCCAAATTTTCTAAATAAAGGGCCAGCAGCATAAGCTGAACTGGGGGCTCCATAAGAGCCAAAAATCTAAGAAGGAAAGTTAGGGGATAATGTAGCTTCTGGTTACCTACAATCACTTGAGTAGACCCTGAAGTTCGGAAATCACAAACTATAACCTGAGCTAACTTTTTAATATTTTTAATATCCCTATTGTATACAGACCATTGTCTATGCTCATTTGCTAGGAAGGTTAGATGGTGAGCGCATGTATCGTATGTATATCTGCAATACTCTGTATGTCTTGCATTGTTTTCCTACAATTGTAGGTAGTTTGTATGTACAGCATTCTTGTTTAGAAAACATATTGAAGTAAAGTTAAACACAAAACTTTTTTAGTTTGGAATACAAAGGGAATAGAATATCTGGCATATTTTTATTACTGTCCTGTTTGTGCAACCATCAGGAAGATTGACCTTATTTATCTGTTACATTTCCCATTATTACTGAAAGCAAAAGTAAAAAGAAAAAAAAAAAAAAAAATCAAAAGTAATAAAGGGCAATTGTTCCAATGGGGACAGAGTTCTGATGACCCTGGTAAGGTATTCCCTCACTTTGGACAGAATTACTCTTGCTTTCTGTTTTGGCTATGGGACAGAATATGAAGAAAAATCCCCCCAATGGAAAATCAATGGCAAACATAAAACTGACAAGGGTTATAATTAGAGATGAGCGAACTTCTAGAAGTCCGGGTTCTGCTGGTTCGGCCGAACTTCGGGACAAAGTCCGGGTTCGGGTCCGGACAGAACCCGAACTTTGTCCCGGACCCCGAACCCCATTGAAATCAATGGGGACACGGACTTTTAGGCACAAAAAAGGCTGTAAAATAGTCCTGGAAGGTCCTAGAGGTCTACAAAAGGAAGGAAATGGGGGTAAGGGTGGGACAAGTGACCTACAAAGAAATGGGGACAGGGAAATAACTTTAAATATTTTTAAAAAATGCAAAAATGGAGATCATCTTCAAAATGGGTCTGAAAAGTATTAATTAATGGTAGAGGCCATAGAACTGTTCTAAAATCATCTTCAAACTGTGTCAAAAAAGTATAAATAAGCCGGGAGAACCCATATCACTGTTCTGCAAAATGTGTGTGTCACTTTAAATGAAGCTGGGAATAAGTGCACATCTGTTCTGAAAACTTATTTAAAGTCTGTGTGTAACTTTAAATGAAACTGTGAATAAGTGCACATCTGTTCTGCAAAATTATTTAAAGTCTTTGTGTCACTTTAAATGAAACCGTGAATAAGTGCACATCTGTTCTGCAAAATTCTTTAAAGTCTGTGTGTCACTTTAAACGAAACCGCTAATAAGTGCACATCTGTTCTTCGCACATCTGTTTAGTCTGTGTCACTTTTATTATAGCCGCTAATAAGTGCACATCTGTTCTTCACACAGAACAGATGTTCTGCACCAGAACAGATGTTCTTCACACAGAACATCTGTTCTGCACACATCTGGAAATAGTTTAGAACACTTTACCTAAAACCAGGGAGGAACCATACACCTGTTCTTCAAACATCTGGAATCTGTGTGTGAAACTACAGCATAGAGAAGAACAGGCATATGGTTCCGCTCTTTACACACTGTTTGCAGATGTTTGAAGAACAGTGATATCATATCAGTGATATAATATCACTGTTCTGAATACATCTGCAAACTGTGTGTGAAGAGCGAAACCATATGCCTGCTCTTATTTAAACTCAGCCAGTGCTCAGGATCAGTGGCTGCTTTGTTTTCAGCCTCCTATGTATTTGTGATCCTGTGAACCTACATCCTGCTTCCAGCTGGTTACCCGGCTTGTCCTGGCTATTCTCTGAACTCCACTTGTATCGACCTCGGCTTGTCCCCTGACCCTGTGCTTCTGCCTGCTCCTTTGGCTCCTCTTCCACTGATCAGTTCCAGACTCAGTTTGTCTCCTGACCATGTTCCTGTCTGTGCCTTGTACCTGATCTTTCCTGTCTGTGTATGACCCAGCCTGCCTGACCTTGCTACCCTGCCTGCTGTCGCCAGCACCAGCTGCCTGCCTGCTTGCCTACTTGCTGAAGCCATCTGACGATTTCTCCTGCTCAGCGAGGACACCTGCCCTGCTGCTAGCAAGACTTCCAGGCACTCATGCCACTCAGCACTCCTGCGTCTCCTGTCCACACTGTCAGAGGTGTAAAAGAGGCCTTCCTCATCATACCAGGCTCTGCTACCAGGTACATGATACTAGTCCACTGCATACTGCTCAATGTCCCCACTTCACACTGCCCCACTACACACTGCCCCACTACACACTGCCCCAATACACACTGCCCCCGCTTTACACTGCCCCCTCTTTATGCTGCCTCCACACTGACCCCACTTCATATTGCCCCAATACATACTGCTTACTGCCCCGCTATGTACTGCCCCTACTTCATACTGCTCACTGCCCCCACTATGTACTGCAATCACTACATACTGCTCACTGCCCCCACTACCTTCTGCCCCACTACCTACTGCTCATTGCCCCAACTGCACACTGCCCCCACTACATACTGCTCACTGCCCCCAGTGCATACTGCCATAAGTACATACTACCCCCACTACATAGTTCCCCCACTGCATACTGCTCACTGCCCCCACTGCATACTGCTCACTGCCCTCACTGCATACTGCTCACTGCCCACTACATACTGCTTACTGCCCCACTACAAACTGCTCACTGCCCCACTACATACTGCCCCCACTACATACAGCTCACTGTCCCCACTGCATACTGCCCAAATACATACTGCATACTGCTCACTGCTCCACTACATAATGAAGGGGGTACACTGACTGCTATACTCCTGGAGGTTAAACATTGTCTTGTTCTTTTAATGCACAAGCCTGGTATTTATTGCAGTGCTGGGAGTTACTATGCCATGCTCTGGTTTATTATTGTGCCTTGCTGGGAGTTAGTTGTTGTGCCATGCTAAGGGGTTAAATATTGTACATTGTTGGAGGTAAATTGTTCTGCAGTGCTGTGGGTATCTTATTTTGCCATGCTGATTATTAAGTGTTGTGCTGTGCTGGAGGTTAATTATTGTTCTGTGCTTGGGGCTAATTATTGTGCTAGGCTGAGAATTTATTTTATTTTTGTTCCATGCCGTTATTTATGCCGTTTTGGCCTTTACGCTTGCTAGGGCGATTGCTGACACTGACACTTGTGGGGGTATCATTGCTGGTCCATTTGCTCTTAATTACTCCAACAATCTATTTAGTGTGCTCCAAGGTCCTATTTTGTATATACAGTAGGATAATCCATGAGAGAACACCCATTTTGACCACTCCCACCATTGACCACATCCACTTTTGCCATGCCTATAAGAGTGCAGTGGGCTACCGCATTAGCTCCCCCACATATACCTTTAGCACCCTCACAGCACCCCCAAAATAATTTGTCTAGAGCCGCCCCTGGTCAGAACCAGTCACAGTGATGCTGCTGTCCAAACTGAATCGATCTGGTCTGTCCCAGAAGCACTGATGGAGAAGAGTGGGGATTTCAAATCCCCAGATGGCTGTAATAAAATGGTTAATTTGCATTTAACTTGTATGTATGAAAGAGAGTAACTATATACTAGTTTTAATAAGAAAACATTAGTAGTTATCTCTGTGTACATTGTAAGGGGATGATTTGATAGGAAAAGAAAATGTAATTTTGCCAAAATAAAAATTCAAGGTCCCCTGAAAATTACAAACAACTTGACCCTAGTTTTCTTAGTTTAAGATGACATCATGGCTAAAATATTTAATTTTCTTTCCATTGTGGACAGTTGAATCTTTTTGGGTGCATATCTTATGAGAACACTCATGTGCTGTAGGAATTTGATATTCGTCCTTTGATGTAAACTGCAAACAAAGAGAAAGTTCTACTCCACTAAAACTGATGATGACACCAGTAATGGAAATTATAAGGATTAAGATGATGCTGACGATAATAATATTAAGCAATGAAGATGATGGTGAATGAAAACAACAATGAATGACTGATAATGATGCAGGAATGATCAATGAAGCAGATTATAATGATGCAGCATTGCTTGCTTTATTGAAAAGCTTGAAATCCTGTGCGTACCTAAATGGTCACTGTGATGTGTAAAAAGTGAGTCATTCAGGTCACTGGTTGGAAACTGATAGTGGTCCCCCAGAGAATACTGGACACGATGAGGCCTTGCTGAGGTTCCAAATCCCAACATTATTTGTCAGTCTGAGCACTTTGGCCAAATTATAATAATAAGCCAATTACAGAATCCTAACTTCAAGACGTACCTAGTAAGCATTATTGCATTTCTTCCAATCAGAAGTCATGAATCATTATACATACATTACATTACATTAACCCTAGGCATTTTAGTTATGTAAATACATTTTCCATCAGAAAGCAAAATTATGTTACTTAAAGGAACCTGTTCCCAGACTAGGCACATATTCTAAGCAAGCAGTAGAACACTTTACATGACCTCATTTACCTCTGTAGTTATAGGTATTGTGAAGAAGTTCAGAATATACAGTTACTTTCTACACTTTCTATGAAGAGGAGAATTGTATCAGTCTGCAAGCCGTTCAATGTAAGCAAACAGTGGGTGTTTCTAAGCTGCTAGAAGCCAATTGAAATCCAAAATTTTGAGTGCACATTTGCACTGACGCATTACTACAATTTATTTTACCACCTGTTACCTGTGATGGTGCATTGCAATGCTTTTCATTCTCAAAGACACCCCAACGCACTAAGGAAACACACAGGAACTTAAATACACTACCATGCATTGCGGTGTATTGCATTGGAAAAAATGTGCCTGACTCTTCTGGAAAATTTGGTTTGTGGAAAACTAATTCAAATGTAATTTGTCACAACATATATTAATGTGCAAAAACGGGGGGGGGCGGAGCCGGCGGCCGGAGCAGATGGCTGTGTGAGAGGAGCGCTCCGACATCCAGGTCCTACTCAGCGACTAAAAGAGACTCCCAACAAGAGATCCTCAGCCACAGAGGGAGCCCAGACCTCCAGGCACCGAACCGCCATGTCCAGCAAGTGGAAAGACCGAGATGTCCCTCGTAAACTGACGGACTTTGTCGTCTCGGCCGGCGGCAGCGGGATCCAAGATGGCTCCGGACACGCTACAGAGGCTGAGCCGGAGGAAGTACGGAGGAGTAAGGAGAATAACGGCACTCACAAAGCACTTACTACAGCAGCCACCCTGAGCTCAAATTGATCCACAAGCAGCCCACTCAAACAAAAATAGCGCTTGCAAGGGGAATAAGACCCGGGGGAACCCGCAGACCTAGCAGGGGAGGAGATGGAGGAATCATCCTCTCATGCAGCACACTTAAACGCATACCCCACCAGAGGCCAGCCGGTCATTTAATACTGCTTTGAAGGAGATGCTGCTATCTCTCAGAGGAGCTATACGGCAGGATATGATGTCTTTTATGCGCTCTACCCACAGAGAAATCGCAGCCACTGGAGATAGAGTGGATTATGTGGAACATAAGATGGGAGATTTTATGCAGGCACATAACGAACTGGTTGACTCCCATTTTGAAATGGAAGAGAAATTACACTCACTAAGGCTTAAAGTGGCCAATTTAGAGGACAGTTCTAGGAGGAACAATGTTAAATTCTGAGGGATCCCCGAATCCATCAAACCTCCTGACTTAAGCACATTCTTACAAAAAATGATGATGGAAATCATGTCCACCCTTTCTATTAATGACGTCATGATTGACAGGGCTCATAGGCTTCCTAAACCGCCATACCTCCCTGAAAAGGTCTCGAGGGATGTGATAGCCAGGATCCACTTCTTTCAGACCAAGAATCAACTATTGCGCTAAGCTAAGCAACGCCCCACACTGCCAGAACCATACGCAGGGATCACCCTCTACACTGACCTGTCCCAAGCCACCATGTCGGTGCGGAATAAGCTAAACCCTATCACAAAAATATTGCGGAATCATAAAATGATCTACAAGTGGGGCTTTCCGGTAAAGCTCCTAATTGACCGGAATGGAGAATCCATCACTGTTACATCCCTGGAAAAAGGTCTTCGCCTCAGACTTGGTTCCGCTGACGGTTAGAGATATGCTTGGTAGAGCGAGGAGCCAGGCCCAAACCCTTACTGCTCTACCAAGCATATCTCTAACCGTCAGTGGAACCAAGTCTGAGGCAAAATAATCATCGCTTTCGCAAGGCACAGGCTCAACTAACACCTTCCCGACCTTGTCCTAGCTCCCCAAAAGAAGTTAATCACAGCTGCGCCAATGGATCTCGACCAAAAAGTAGACCATGAAATACGGCAAGACTAACAAGACTTTTTCACCTTAATCTCTTTTTCATCTTTTGTTTTTCTCTTTTTGTTGATTTTTCCACCGTTCACTTGTTGTTTTGGACCCCCTCGCATTGAATCTTGTACACCAGGTTTTTTTTTTTTGCTGTTTTTGTTCCAGTTTATAATCTCTGGCACGCATCTGTCAAGAATTCCTGTCACTCGGTCCACAGATGGCCCTGTTCATTAACTCTCCTATTCAAGGTCGAAATCACATTCAGACCCGTGCAAATCCCTCTCTTAGTACAGTCTCCAACAATTTCGGCCACTCAGCATTATTTAATGACTGGAATGTCACTTAATATTTTGTCCTTTAATGTGAGAGGTCTTAACAGCCCGTATAAAAGACGGGCTCTATGGCAGGAAGCTTTTTCCCAACGCAGTGACATTGTGTGTATCCAGGAAACCCATTTTAAAGACTCCCATGCGCCCACATGTTCTCATGCTAGATTTCCCCACATCTTCATGGCCAATAACCCCTCGAAAAAGAAGAAAGGGGTATTAATAACAATTAAAGACTCATTTGCCTTTAAACTGATTGAGGTATGCCCGGACGATTTAGGGAGATATATTATTTTAATAGCAGTGTTTAATAACGCTCTGTACACCCTGGTGAACATTTATGCTCCAAACAAGAAACCCTCCAAATTCCTCAAAAGGGTACTCACGCTAGCTAGACAAAAACAAAAAGGTAACATAGTCCTGTGTGGGGATTTTAACATGGTTATCAACACAAGAATGGATTCATCTACTAATACTACAAGGAAAAGGCAGGAACTGGGCCCCTTCTGTTGTAGAGAAGACCTATATGAACCATGGCACTGTCTTCATACTACAGAAAGGGACTTCACCTTTTTCTCTCAGGCCCATAACAGCTACTCTAGAATCAACTTCTTTCTTGTTGATAAACACTTACTACAACGGGTCTCAAAAGCCAGCATACACAACATCTCGTGGTCAGATCATGCCCCAATAACATCAGAATTAACTAGCCCAGGCTCATCCTCTGGAGTATCTCTCTGGAGAAACAATACATTCCTTCTCTCTAGCCCTCAGCACAAAACAACTATAGAAGACAAACTAAAGGAATTGTTTCACCTTAATGACTCTAAAGATATCTCCCCAGCAACAAGATGGTATGCCCATAAAGCCTACATCAGAGGCATCCTTATTCAACTGGCGGCTAGAGAGAAGAGAAAAAAACAACAAACCATAACCAAAGTACTTTCAGAAATAGCACAACTAGAGGCTCAGCATAAAATAGACCATTTGGCTGACCCTAACATCATTACACGTCTTAATGTGTGTAGGGAAGAACTCAGACTTATCCTTATTTCTGATTATGATAAATTCTTTAAATGTCTAAAACTCTCCTATTATTCTCAAGTAGTGTTGAGCGAACCCGGACTGTAACGTTCGGGTCCGTACCGAACTTTTGGGTGTCCGTGGCACGGACCCGGACCCGGACATTTCAAAAATCGTTCGGGTTCGGTCCGGGGTTCTGCTATTTTACTCCACGTGTTACTCCACCTGCAAGCGTTTCACTGGTTTGCCCTTAGAAGCCATCACAGCCATGCCTACTAATGGCATGGCTGTGATTGGCCAGTGCATCATGTGACCCAGCCTCTTTATAAGCTGGAGTGTGCACCTCATTTTATCGTCTTGGGGCCTGGCTTGGGCTTGCTAAAAACTTTACAGGCCCAGGCCCAGGCACGGTGCCTGTGGGTTTTCAAGCCATGCCTGGGCTTGCAATGTCAGGCCCAAGCGAGTTGTGATGAACTCTTATTATCCTCTCAAAATCTGTAAATTTCTTAAATAGTATTAGTCTTTATTCCTATTCAGACTCAAGAAGGGATGTGTGTAATTCTGCACATTACTACAATCCCAGTCGGTTTACCAGATAAAATACGACTCGGAGATCAACACGATAAAGACTTTCATGAAACCAATACCAAACAACAAAAA
>BLSH010511989.1:42374-54219 GCA_018402905.1 Glandirana rugosa | reverse complement strand
GGGGTCTAGATCTGAAGCAACAGGTTGTCGAATCTGGAGGGCATAATGTGTGTGACCCATGGGTGCCAAACCTTGAGAAATTTATCATGTGTGTCCGAAAGGATAGCTGTTAACTTCTCATTTGTCATAAGGTCGTTCATACGATTCTTCACTGCCTCAAAACTAAGTAGAGGGGTTTTCCAGGCCCTCGCTATGGTCAATTTAGTGGCAGTAAGAAGATGCTGGGCCAACTGTCTCTCCGGGCGTAATAACTCTATGATTGTTTTTCCTAATAGGGCCTCATACGGGTCACGTTTTATATTAACCTGAAACATAGTCCTAAGAAGGGCATATATCCTGGTCCACAGCCTACGAACCCTTGGGCATGTCCACCAAATATGGGCCAGTGTCCCTTCCTGGGTGCAGCCCCTGAAGCAGAGTGGAGAATAGGATGGGATAAAGCGTGCAAGTCTAACCGGTGTATAATACCACCTGTACAATACCTTATAGGCATTTTCTAAGAATAATACATTTCTAGAAGTTTTTGATAAGGTAAGAGTCATTGCCTGCCAGTCTTCCGGGTCGAGCTGTCCACCCAATTCCCTCTCCCACTGCAAATGGTAGGTTCTTACTGGGGGTTTTCTCCCAGTTATTATGGATGAGTAAATTAATGATATCAGTCATGATGTGTGGGGCCTAGATCTACAAATGCTTTCAAAGGGAGTCAGGGTATACGGGGTACAGCGGTTTCCGCTGGTTAATTCTTAAGATATGGGCTGGAATTTTAACAGGGAGTACTAAAAGCATATAATAGTTTCAGGAGATAAGTCATCCTTATTGCCACTATCCTCCCAAACCAGGAAAGAGGCAAATTTGACCAGGATTCTAGCAATCCCGACAATTTTTTGAAAAGGGGCGGAAAATTTGCCTTGTAAAGGTCACTGTGTGCTGAAGTCAAACGTACGCCCAAATAAGGTAAAGAAACGGGCCACTGAAAAGGAAATGCCGATTTCAGGTCCATCAAGACTGGCTGCGACAAATTTATAGATAGGGCTCTAGATTTAGATGGATTTACTCACAAACCTGACAATGCCGCAAAAGAATCCAATAAGGAAAATAAGTTCGGTAGTGAAATCCTAGGGGAAGATACCGTTAATAAAATGTCATCTGCAAACATCGTAAGTTTATGAGAAGAGCCAGCCACATCGATTCCCTTAATATTAGAGTTCAATCTGATAGCCTTTGCCAAGGACTCCAGGGCCAAAATAAAGAGGAGAGGCGAGAGTGGACACCCTTGCCGGGTTCCTCTTGCAATAGAAAAGGTGTGTGATTCAAAACCGCAATATCTAACTTTAGCCCTAGGAGAGCTATAAAGAACTGTCATCCATTTAAGAAAAGCGGCTCCGAATCCATAGTGACGGAGAACCACCAAGAGATAAGGCCAAGACAAGGTATCAAATGCCTTGTTCACTTCCAGAGACAGGAGCATTGATTCCAAGGCGCGACTGTGGGCTATTTGTTGTAGCTGCAAAATATGTCTAATAGCATCCCTTGCCTGTCTCTGGGGCACAAATCCTACCTGGTCTTTTTTAATTAAGCGGGGCAAAAAAGAGTTTAATCTGTGGGCTAGGATTTTCGTTAAAATTTTCATATCTACATTGATTAAAGATATGGGTCTGTAGTTGGCCCAAGAGGAATGATCACGGTCAGGCTTGGGAAGCATCACCACATCCGCTGTCATCATGTCGGGTGTAAAGGTTTGGCCATTTTGAATAAAATTAAACATGGATGCTAGATGGGGAGCTATAATATCTACCATTTTTCTATAAAAAAAAGTACTGTATAGCCATCTGGGCCAGGTCTTTTACCCACATTTAACTCCTTGATGCAATGAAGGACTTCTGAGACTTGAATGGGTTTATGCATTAGAGAAACATGGGCAACACGCAAAGTAGGGAGCGATAACCCATCCAGAAAAGATTCTATAGATGCTTCATCTGCCCCCGCTACAGATGAATACAGTCTGGTAAGATGACGACAGAATTCGTCCAGGATCTTTACTGGATTACTAGTAAGTACATTATTTCTGGTTCGTAATGTTATAGGGGTAAATTTAGGTGCAAACGTACGGAGTCTATTGGCTAGCATCCGATTTGGCCTATTGGATTTTGCATACCACCTTTGACGGGACCATCTCAAAGTACGCTCAGCTTCGTCCGTAAAACACAAGTTCAGTTCAGTACTCAGTTGATCCAGTACCCTTCTGTTGGCCTGTGTGGGGGATTTTTTAAATATTACAGAGGCCTGCTCTACATGTGCCTCTAGCTCTTTCTGACAACGGGGCCTTTCCCATTTGCGTTTCAAAGCTCCTTGTATTATGTGGCCCCTCAGGACTGCCTTGTAGGCCTCCCATAACGTTACCAGGGAAGAGACTGAGCCAGTATTAACCCGAAAATATTCCTCCGTGGCCTTCTGAATGCCCGTCTGGATATAATAGATAGAAGTGAATCATTCAGTGTCCAGGGGTAATATTGAGGTTTCTCTAAAATTGAGCGGCAAACTACCAAGACTGGATCATGGTCTGACCACGGTACAGTCAGAATAGTGGCCAAAAGGACCAGGGGGAGATGATTCCGTAACGTAAACATATGATCAATGCTGGAGTGGGAATGATGGGGAGAAGAATAGTACGTATAATCCCTGCCCTGAGGATGTAATTCCCTCCAAATATCTACCAGATCATGCAATTGCAATGACTGGGCAAATCTTACTGCGTCTATAGATGGGGCTGCTTGACTAGCTGCATATTTATCCCTTGAGGGGCTTAATGGAACATTGGAATCTCCAGCCAGCAGTAACATGCCCTTAGAATGAGAAGCCAGAAGATCACAGATATGTGACAGAAAAGGACCCGGGGAAACATTTGGGGCATAGTATGTCAAAATTGTGACATCAGCATCTTGTAGAGCAGTATAGTAGAGAAAAAGAAAGGATCATGTCCACGTGCATAAATGAACTCGATGATGTCCTATACGACAGTGATCCAAGTAATAAAATAAAAAGCAGTGGTGGGACAAAGGGCCCACTAAAGGGTCGAAAGTTGGCCAGGGCAATTACCATGACCAAGGTCCAACACAATTCGGGATGCAGTGGCCTGACGGAACAATCCGGCTCGGATAATCAACATAACTGATAAGAAAAAGAAAACATTAAACAAACAGTACTCAAGATAATGCATACTTAAACCAACACAAACTAAAGGGGGTCGGGCTTCCTCTGGAGCCTAAAAGGCCTAACCAGGCAAGCCTACCCTACCCTATTCCCCTAGCCCGGCCCTCCCACCTAGGCGGGAGCGCCCGAGACCAGGAGTCAGAGAACCCCAAGCCCTTCCCCTTGCACAATATTAAGACCCTGGAAAAAAGTTATTAGGGGCCAGGTGCCCCACCTGCTCCCTCTACCTTGTATCAAAAATAACCCATACAGTCCTAAATAAAGTCTATTTAAACCAGGTAGTAGTTCCATTATGAGGTGGAATGAGCGGAGAAAACATCTAAACGGTTTGTAAAACAAGACATAAGTTCTTTCTCCGTGCAGGAGCAGCTGGGCACCCGTCAAAAGTTCCCCCACTAGTCTCACCTTTAATCCTTACCGATGGAGGCAAAAAAAAAAAGGGGGGAAAGTTTGTTGGGGGGGAAGATGCGCTGTTCCAGTCCCCGTAAGGAGCAGATCACTGCCCAGCGCCACCATCTCTCTAGTGGGGCAGCGAAGGGTATCCACTCCCCCAGGAGCAGGGCCTCCAAAGGAAGCAAATTAAAAAGGAGGGAGTGCGTCCGTCCATCGGGATCCAATGTCTGGGAACAATGTTCAAATAGAAACCATATCCACAGGGTCTGTTGTAGGATAGTAATTGGTCGATTTAAATAAAGGGGAAATCAGCTCAGTACAAAAAAAAAAAGGACAAAAAAAGGACAAATGACCACAATGTGGGTATTACCATCACCGTCACTTATCAGGGACCTCTTGGAAGCATTGCACCTGGAGGGTCTGGAGCGCCTGGGATCCCCGATGCGACCGCTGTGATAGTTCACGGGAAGGCTGTGATGCTCTGGAGCGAGACCCCGAGGATGCTGTAACTTGCTGTGAGGGAGGAAGGTCAAAATGCAGCTCTTGAAATATATGTTTCATATCAGGAGGAGAAAAAGCATGATGAGAGCGACTTTGATGTGTAAAGGACAATTTGAAGGGGAATCCCCACTTGTACCGGATCCCTTGGGATTGCAGCACTTGCAGATAGGGTTTCAGAGCTCTTCTTCTGGCAATTGTGCCAGGGGCGAGATCAGCAAACAGTTGCAGGGGGTTGCCCTGGAGCGACATGTCCTGACATTCCCTAGCCGCCTGCATTCATTTTTCCTTGGTGCGGTGAAAGTGAAATTTAATAATAACATCCCTAGGCGGGCCCTCTGTGGGTTTGGGAGCCAGGGATCTATGAATTCTATCGAATTCCAATCTCTCAGGCGGGATATCAGGAGCAAGCTCTTGGAAAAACGCTGTAGCAGTGCCCAATAAGTCAGTTATTGATTCAGGGATCCCTCGAATGCGTACATTGTCCCTGCGCACCCTATTTTCAGAGTCTTCAAGCTTTTCATGGAGGGAGGCTAGTTCTGCTTGCAATTTGTCCACCTCTTCCTCATGTCCCTCTAATACTGTGGTAGCTAAGTCCATTCACTGTTCTAGCTAGTTAGTGCGATGGCCCAACTCTTTTAAGCCCCTGACCAGGTCCGCAGAAAGCTTGCGGGAGGCCGTGGTGATTTCATCCCTCACAATAGAGCGGAATTTATTTAGCAGAGCCTCAGAGTCCATAGCCTGAGGACTGTGAAAGGCAGAGGGGAATTGTTACAGGCTGTCATCTGAATGCCTCGAGGCGTCATCTGGCTCAGGGGGTTCGGGCGCCATCTTACCTCTGCCTTTGCCTCTCCCTGCTGAGTAGGCTAGCTTCTGCAATCGCTTTCCCCGGGGACTCCGGGGTGTATGGAGCATACGAGACAAATGAAGAGGACCGCACTCCCGAAAGTCCAAAGTTAACGCGTTTCGCGGATCTCAGGTCTCATAGGTTATGACTAAGCGGACCTGAGATCCGCGAAACGCGTTAACCCTTTCACAGCCTGTTGTTCTGTCTGCCTGTTTTTGCACCATGGATTTACAATAAATCAACGATTATTGCTTTGGACTTTCGGGAGTGCGGTCCTCTTCATTTGTCTTGTACTTGGATCTAGATTAGCGGCTACCTGGACCTGCACCTGAAAGCCTAGGCTTTCACCAATAGAACACACCTGAGCGGGCTTGCTCTCTTTCTCATTTTGTATGGAGCATACCACCGGATCGTTGGCGTGCGGGCAACTGGGGGAGCGAGTCCCTTGGTACTGTGTGTTGCTTATTGCGGTGCTAGCTGGAGAATACTGTTCCGTCGGCGCGGAGCGAGGAGGTTAAGCCGCCATCTTCCTCGGTCCCGCACATGCGCCCCCTTTGATAGGTTTTTCAATGTTAAAATGTAATAACCATTGACAACAAAACAGAATTCATCTTCACAGAACACTTTGCCCCTTGGGTTTTTTTTACCTTACCCTTTCCTGTATTAAATTGTGCTTCCTCCCTTTTGGTTAGTGAGGTTGAACATTACTGCTGTGCAGCAAGGTGTATAGCCAAGATTAATTTTCAGAAAAAGTTAAGATCTCTGTTAAATTTCAGCTGTCTAGATATCTGGATCTAATAATTGTTTTGACGTATTTTGACTCTACTTTTATTTTTATTGTTAATAGGAACAGGCAAATCTCCCTGGTTTCAGTTTCCAGCCAGTTTCGCTAAACATCTTCAACTTTCAGAAAATTCACACATGTCCCTGAACTTCAATAAAGTTCATGGGAGGTGCATCTTGATATCGAATTTGTTCCTTTTGTGAGGTCAATAAACACAATATTGTCAATAAAGAAGCATATGATGAGTGTGTGATGATGCTGGATCAACATTCAACCTACACAATGGAGTGAGTCCTTCAAAAAAAAAACTAAGATGCAATGAAAGTAAAAGTGTAAATGGACCTTGTTCTGGTCCCAGGCTGGTACATCTCTGCAAAACACTCAGCAGATGACAAACTCTGGGTTGGGTATTAAGTAGGGCCTAGTACAAAAGTTCATAATAATCAGAGGTCTTTTTGAATTTTTTAATTGGTTAAAAGCATAAAGTAAAGCCAACTCATTTTGGGGGAATTGACTCCTCCTTTCTCAGGGCTAGAAGAGTAGATGTAATTAGAATTAAGCTAAGATGCAATAAGAGACCTATAATATCCACTTTCTGACACGGCCTTTTCTGGAACTTTTTGTTTACAAGTTTAAGTTAGTATTTTTGCTAGAAAATTAGAACCCCAAAACATGATATTTTTTTTAAGCAGAGACCCTAGAGAATAAAATTATTGCAACATTTTATGTTGCACTGTATTTGTGCAGCGGTCTTTTAAACACACTTTTCTGGTGCATCATGGCAGCATACACATGGGTTGTGGCTCCGCCCCCACAACATGATAGGACTGGTTAACTATAAATCAAAGACAGACCCAGCTCACCGCATTCTCCTTTTTTTCCTCACTTGATCATGACTGGAGTCGCGAGGTATACCTTACCGTTTGTCGCCCCAGCCAAGTTCAGCCTCTCTTGGGTGGAAGTCCTTCCTGTACAGTCTCTAAATGAGCTATATGGTTGGAGCCCCATTATGGTGGTCTGGGGGCATATTTCAGCTTCTCCTGGGTGGATATCCTTCCTGTACAGTCTCTAAATGAGCTATATGGTTGGAGCCCTGGGTGGAAGTCCTTCCTGTACAGTCTCTAAATGAGCTATATGGTTGGAGCCCGATTCTGGTGGTGCAGGCCTCTCAAAGAAAGCTTTAAACAAGCTTTGACATAAGTGACAGCGTTTTCCCTTTGCTTTAACTTCTTTTCTCTGTTTTGTGGGTGTTTGCCATTTCTAAGATGGCTGCAGCAGTGCAAGTACACTCTCAGCATGAGAGGCAGGAAGTGATGCAGCCTCTGTGACCAGTTTCCTTGCTAGAACTTTTCCAAGATGATGATCTGGGCATGCTCAGGCACTGATCTCACTAATGGCAAAATGTGACAGTTTTAAATGGTTTATGACATTTTTGGGCAACACACGGTGGAGCTCTCACTCATGCATGCTGGATGCTTATGTGTTCATTGTTTGCAGGTATGTTTTCCCTTTGTATGGTATTCATCTGGACTTTTCCTATCTCTTTCTCAGTGTTGCTCTGGGATCAGTGTACTCTTTATGGCATTCACCTGGGCTCTTCCTATCCCCTTCTCAATGCTTGCTCTGGGATCACTGTGCTATGCTGTTTTTTAATTTAAGTCTGCTGCTTGCTCTGTTTCTATTGGGAACGCTGTCCAGTCAGACCACCCATTGCTTTTAAGGTAAAGGGATTAGGTAAGTAGTGAAGATTGAGAAAAAGAGAGCTAATATCTATAGTCCTGTAAAGACCACAAGATGGAGGGAGCCTTCTAAAGGTCAAGGCAAGTCACCATCTAAAGAACAGACATCCAGGCAATGTTTATTAAGGTCACCGCCTTACCCCCTCATTGTCATTTCTCCCCATTTACAAATATCACAAGTTACCAGACCTAATAGGTACTGCATTTGTGGTAGAAAGTCATTGCCTGCCAAGCTAGTATGTCAAATATGCCTAGAACAATCAGGATACGGCCCTGCAAGGACCTCAAGATGAAGGTAGCCTTCTAAAAGCCAGAACAGTCACCATTTAGGCACAGACATTCAGGCAACATTGACCAAGGTCATCATCTCACCTCTCATTATTATTGCTTTCTGTTTACAAACCTCACAGTTTACCAGCCCTAATGGTGGCTGCATTTGTGGTGGAGAGTCATTGTTTGACAAGCTAGTATGTCAAGTCCGCTTGGAGGAAGCGACAACTGACAAATAAGGGGATGTCTGGAAAGTAGCTGCCTTGATTAAAGAATCAGCCAAGGAGTTGATACATGAAGTCTGTACACCCCAGTTGGTGGCTAAATTGCCTAGCACTTCCAACCAGAGCCAGTAGGTGGTGTCCAAATTGGAAAGCTTGTCAGAGGAAGAAAGTGTTAAAGGGGCCACATGCTTTGAAGCATGCCCAATAGAGCCTTTTTGTAAGGCAAGTGCCTGGGGTGAAGTGGAGGAAACTCTCCACAAGGTTAGAAAGTATTCATTCCTTTTATTGAACTGGAGGAGTTAATCCAGGAAGAATGGAAGGGTCAGAGAAAAAGGCCAGTTTAAACAGGTTGTCAAAACTGTATACTCTGAAAAAGCTAACGTGGGAATCTGCTGCAGTCTCCTTCAATGAGGGATGCATCATTAATGTAGCTGGCAAGACATGTCAACCTGCTGTTATGTTCAAGGAGGCTCTAGTCTGAAAATTAGATCTAGATCTGAAGTGCTCCTGCATACTGTAGCATTTGCAGGTGGTAGCAGACAAGCAATAACCAGCCCCTGTGCTGAGTGGGTCTAATGGGAGTGGTTTCATAATTATCAACCAGCTGTTGCACCTGCCAGACTCTGAAGAAGGTGGCAGGGTCTGCATCCCTTTAGACATGATTTTTCTATTGGGAGTATCTTACCAAAATTACTTTTTTGTTGCAGTGGATGCCAAAAATCTGACTTTTATCTTGTTGCAGACTTCTGAGAATGTCAGTGAGTCAGTCACACAAACAGGAAGTGATGTTGTGGGGGGGGTGTTCCGTACACATTCTGGGTACAGAACACCTCCAGATAGTCACATTGCATTTTACAGAAAATGACAGCCCTGAAGATTGAAAGTGGAGTAACCGTTTAACCACTTCAGCCCCGGAAGGATTTCCAGCTTTAGGACCGGAGCCCTTTTTGCGATTCGGCGCTGCGTCGCTTTAACTGACAATTGCGCGGTCGTGCGACGTTGTACCCAAACGAAATTTGTGTCCTTTTTTTCCCACAAATAGAGCTTTCTTTTGGTGGTATTTGATCACCGCTGCGTCATTTCTGATCGCCGCTATAAACAAAAGAAGAGCGACAATTTTGCAAAAAAAAACTAATTTCTTACTTTTTGCTAACATACAAATCCAAAAAAAAATATAAAAAAACATTTTTTTTCATCGGTTTTGGCCGATTTATATTCTTCCTCATATTTGTGATAAAAAAAATTGAAATCGGCGTTCATTGATTGGTTTGCGCAAAAGTGGTCGCGTTTACGGATGATGAGAATTCATTTTTGGGGTTTTTATTTTTTTTTTTTTTTACTAGTAATGGCGGTGATCTGCGATTTTTAGCGGTACTGCGATATTTCAGCGGACATGTCGGACCATTTTGACACTTTTTTGGGACCATTGGCATTTATACAGCGATCAGTGCTATAAAAATGCACTGATTACTGTGTAAATGCCATTGGCAGTGAAGGGGTTAACCTGCAGGGGGCGCTCTAAGGGTTAACTATGTTCCCTGGGCGTGTTCTAACTGTGGGGGACTGTCCTAGCAGGGGAAGGGAAGTGGTCACAGCCTCCACGTACAGGAAGGCTGTGATCACAGCCCTTCCCCCTTCACAGAACGGAGGTCCGTGTTTACATACACGGACCTCCGTTCCTTCGCTCCGGGGGGGCCATCACGGGTAGCCGGCGGCAATCGAAGCCACCGCACCCGCTCCCTGGCCCTCCCCGAACACAGTGAGCGTGCGGGTGCGCCTCTGGCGGCGCGCGCGCGCTCACTAGGCTCGTGATCGCGGCCGCCGTCATATGACGCTGGTTTGTGCTCACCAGCCACCTTGTCGCCGTCAGATGCCGATCGGCGGTCGGCAAGGGGATAAAGAAGCCCTTCTGGAAGAAGTGAAGAGACAAGGTGGTAACGGCTTTGTAAGAGCTGAAATTCGTTCTTTTCCTTTTAGGTTTGTGTCAGTAGACGTCAATTGATGTTTTTCAAGAGCGGTGTTCCCTGGGGTCACAGCAAGAAGGGTATTATAGCTGAAGCCATGGTTGGTGAATTGCCTTAAAAATAAATAAATAAAACGGGTACAAGATACCAGACAACAGATCCAATCCATTTGGGAGTAGACAGGATACAGCCCCCTCAAGGGTGACCGCTGGCAGGTCAGGGCGAATATCATCTGACAAAAAATAGAAAATTCTGAAAGGTCCAGCATACAGGCGGAAACTCCCAAATAGATACAAGAAGGCAAAAGACTGGGGAAAAGATTGGTGAAGGAACTGGAGAACTACCCAATCTTCATTATTAAAGGCTTAAAAACTCTAAGGCACCTGTCTTGGGAGAACAGCGAAAGTCTTTTTAAGGGTGCACTTATACAAGGGGGTGCCTGTGTGAAGCTTTGCGCACACACCTGGATTGAAAATATTCAGGATCAGTGGGCCATATCAGCTATATTGGCGTGACATTGGTGGAAGTTTAAGGGATGTCCACCTTCAGGTACAATAATTTTTATTAAAAAAGTATAACATCATGACAAACGTTCACTCATGCAGGGGCGTAATTCAATGAGCATTACGAGCATATAAAATTGATAGTTGGGATGTCCACCTTTCAATCTCTTCCAGTCAGCCAGGCTACCAGAATTAATGGAAAATTAAAAAAATTCTGGTCAAGTTTTGTAGCCGGATTAAATAAATGAGCAATCTTAAAGGCTCCACTTGCCTAGAGGAGATGTGGATTCGGTTCGCCTCTGTTCTAAAAAAAAAAAAAAACCCTCAGCAAGCACAGGAAGTTGGAGGCATGCAAGATAGAAAACCTCCAATCCATTATATTATTGATAAATCTGGGAGACTGGATGTTCTGTAGGTTTATCAGACACCTACATGTCCCAATTCATCCTCAATACCTCTGCCAGCTTCAGTACCTCCCCTTCGGTCTGTACATCTTCCCCCAGGGCATTCACAAAGGTCTCACTGCAATAGCAACAGGGGAAAATCAGTAGAACTTCCACAATGGAATAGCCATTCTCTGATAGAGAAAGTCAAAGATGCTTTGGGAGTGAAGTCTCTCCAGCAGAACAGTGACGGAGTATCCTTGGTTCTTTGTAACTGACCAATTGTTTTGAATGGAACATTATCACATCAGACATCAGCTAGAAAGGTTGGGGGATGCATTTCAAAGAGCAGGCTGCTCGAGGTCATGGGATGTTCAGCTTATGAGGCATAGTATTGAATGCTCTTGAACTGAGAGTAGTGTTCAAAGCCCTTCTGTCATTCACTCCTTTAGAAGAGGAGCAAGATTTATACCGTGCATAGACAGAAGTGGAAGGGTAGGATTCTTAGGCTGTCAGTGGAACTTCCTGTATCAATAATTGCAAATATACCATTTTGGCTTAGGAGTAGTGTTGAGCGAACCCGGACTGTAACGTTCGGGTCCGTACCGAACTTTCAGGTGTCCGGGGCACGGACCAGGACCCGGACATTTCAAAAATCGTTCGGGTTCGGTCCGGGGTTCTGCTATTTTACTCCACGTGTTGAGAAGCTGCAGGGCAGCCAATCAACTGCCTGGGCTTGCAATGTCAGGCCCAAGCGAGTTGTGATGAGGATTCGGTTTTACCATATAAACGTTAATAACTATGTCCTTCAAGGTGACTGTCGGATTCTTAGGATGGGAAGGTGAAGACAGATACGTGCCATATTTAGAACGAGGAGAAGATTTCCTCACTTACTGTCTTCCCGAAACTTGTGATGAGAGTCAAGTTCTCGTAAGTTATGATACGGAGTATTCGACTTGTAGGGTACTGGAGCTCGTCGGACGAGAAACTTTACGTAGGGGGTTGGAAAGATCGACTACAGACTACACTA
>BLSH010511941.1:0-21246 GCA_018402905.1 Glandirana rugosa | reverse complement strand
GACAATAGATAGGACAGAGGAGGTGTCAGTAAGGTTTGAGCAGATGCCAAGTCAGGGATGTGAAGGGCTCACCATAGTGGGGTGAGGGGCAGGAGGAGGATAGCTGGACTGAATGGAGCTGCTCTCTGATGACAGCAGACAATGGTATGGGGGATCTGGATAGGATGGGATCTGTTCCTGCAGACAATGCAACTTTGAAGCGGACAATGGCGGTGATTCGGAACTGACCTGGAATCGGGATATGGATAGGATAGCTGCGGGGAAGATGCTGTGGTTGCTGACAATCGCAGCAATCAACCCAGCAGCAACCTGGATGGATGCCCGCCCCTGGCACCAGCAATGTCATTGTTCCCCCCCCCCCCCCACCTCACAAGAGCTCAGTTACACATTTGCGGGGATGATTCAGTGCAGCCGTGCTGCCCGGAGAATTGCACGGTCACTTTTAATTAGAAAAGCTGGGTTTTGGTATTAGAAGTGACAGCAGTGAGAGGAAGGCCTCATTTACACTGCTGCTGGTAAACGGACGTTTAGAGGCATTTGGGCGTTTTTTTCAGCTGCCCCTGAACGTTCCTTTATGTTATCTTATCAGTGCATGTACACAGGGGGGTCGTTTAAGGTCGTTTCCAGGCAGTTGAGTTTAAAGGCTTTTTTTGGAACGCAAAAAACATGGGTTCAGGCGCCAGTTCAGAGGCATTTGAAACGCCAAACAGCTTGTAAACGCCGCTAAATGCGGTAACTGGCGTCTAGGACCGTTTCGTTTACAGGCCTTTCCATTTTTAAAAATATATATATATTATATATAAGAAAACGATCCTAGACACGAACGCGGCTAAACGCGGCATGCAAAACGGCCGTTTTAGACGCCGGCTTCTAGCTGTCAAAAAAATAGTTCAGAGGAGGTTGAAACAGCGTCACGTGTAAATGGAGCCTAAGACATGGGGCTAGCGCCGGCTGAAAAAAGAAAAGCCCTGCCCCTGGGACGCTCTCCACCCTCGGAACGGTGTCACCCCTTTGGTGGGTGTCACCCATGTGCGACCCGCACCCTCCGCACCCCCATAGCAACGCCATTGTTCACAACTGCAAGGAGTGTGAAAATCATGTCTATTCTCAACTACAGAGGTAGCTTGGGCTGTAACTAGATGTAATGAAATAAATCCCTGGCTAGATGAATGAGACTTAAGCCTCGAACACACGATGTGAATGTCGGAGGACAGAACCTCTGTTTTTTGTTGGATGTCGAAAGTGAAGAGCGTACTAACAATACGACAAATTCTCGCATGACCAAATTCCACGTCAGAAGGGACGTAATGTGTTGAATATTTTTGTATGTATTTTTTTTCTTTTTGTTTCTGAGCATGCGTAGTCGTGTTCGTATTCTTTCTTTCGTACGAAAATCGGACGATGAGTTGCCGTATGAAAAAAAATGTTCTAGTCTGGCACAACCAGTTTTTGTCTTCCAAAAAATCAAAACGGGCTGTCGAAAGGAGCATAATAACGGTAAGAATTTAGGCCGTTGAACGGAAATTCCCGTCCGAAATTTGCATCGTGTGTGCGGGCCTTTGGTCCAGGCCAAGGACCACCATTTATGAATATATACTACAAATGCAAGCGTTCTTATGTATATGTACTATTCCTGTCCGAAATTTGCATCGCGTGTAATCATTCGCATCGTGTGTAAAAAAAAAATGTTTTCAAGACATCAATCTGCCCTTTTTGGATTGTGTAATGGAACAACATCATCTGATTTCCACCAACAACTGAAAAACAAATTGGGGGTCATTAGAACCCCACAGCACCTGAATGAGAGCATGTCAACCAAGTATAAGGACAATGAAGGCAAATATATGCATACGTTCTAAACTTTTTCTTTTTTGTATAGTGCTAGATACTCTATGGGTGGCTTAAGTCCCTGATGAAGCCTTATCTAGGCGAAACATGTAGGATGTATACCATCGAACAGCACCAGCATTTATGAATATATACTACAAATGCAAGCATTCTTATGTATATGTACTATTCCTGTCCGAAATTTGTCTCGTGTGTACGGGCCTTTGGTCCGGGCCAAGTATGTTCTTTGCTGGAACTGTCTGTCCAATACCTACGGGAAGCACAATAATTATTTCTATAGATAGAAATTCAACTGTGCCCTGGGTTCACTGGTGTCTGCCATTGTAACCAAGCCTGAGAGAGAAGAAGTGATCACACAGGTCAAGGTTAAAAAAAAAGTGGCCTGCAAACCTTCACTAGACGTGAGCTCAGTGGACAAAAAACAAGACATCAATCTGCCCTTTTTGGATTGTGTAATGGAACAACATCATCTGATTTCCACCAACAACTGGAAAACAAATTGGGGGTCATAAGAACCTCATAGCACCTGAATGAGAGCATGTCAACCAAGTATAAGGACAATGAAGGCAAATATATGCATACGTTCTAAACTTTTTTTCTTTTTTGTATAGTGCTAGATACTCTATGGGTGGCTTAAGTCCCTGATGAAGCCTTATCTAGGTGAAACATGTAGGATGTATACCATCAAACAGCACCACCATTTATGAATATATACTACAAATGCAAGCGTTCTTATGTATATGTACTATTCCCATCTGAAATTTGCATCGTGTGTAATCGTTCGCATCGTGTGTAAAAAAATAAAATTGTTTTCAAGACATCAATCTGCCCTTTTTGGATTGTGTAATGGAACAACATCATCTGATTTCCACCAACAACTGGAAAACAAATTGGGGGTCATAAGAACCTCACAGCACCTGAATGAGAGCATGTCAACCAAGTATAAGGACAATGAAGGCAAATATATGCATACGTTCTAAACTTTTTCTTTTTTGTATAGTGCTAGATACTGTAGTGGCTTAAGTCCCTGATGAAGCCTTATCTAGGCGAAACATGTAGGATGTATACCATCGAACAGCGCCAGCATTTATGAATATATACTACAAATGCAAGCGTTCTTATGTATATGTACTATTCCTGTCCGAAATTTGTCTCGTGTGTACGGGCCTTTAGTCCGGGCCAAGTATGTTCTTTGCTGGAACTGTCTGTCCAATACCTACGGGAAGCACAAGAATTATTTCTATAGATAGAAATTCAACTGTGCCCTGGGTTCACCTTTTAAAGTGGTTGTCAAGTCATGACAACCACTTTAAACTACAGCTAAGCCTATATCCAGTCCCAGGTCCCAGGAATATCTCCTAAATTGTACCGTTTAGGAGATATTCCCTGTATCTGCATGTGCTGATGTCGTCGGCCCGTCTGGGCCGTTTCTTCACTAAGTGTCCCGTAAATGACGGCTCCCATGCGCATTCGCGGGAGTGACGTCAGCGAGGCTCCTGCCAATCACAACGCTGGAGTCCGCGCTGTGATTGGTCGGCGCCCGGGATCCCGGAAGATGACGGACACATGTCGCCGGTCACATCGGTGCCCGGGGACCGCTGCTACAGCGTGGATCTAAGGTAAGCATTTCATAATGAGCTAGTATGCGATGCATACTAGCTCATTATGCCTTTCTCTTGCAGGTGTTTTGTTTTTTTTTAAATAGACTTCACAACCACTTTAACAGCACTGTGCTATTGTGCACTTTTTAATCTTTACCAATAAAATATTACTATTTTTATGTATTTCTTTGTTAGTCTACGAATGTGTTGGGCACCGTGATAATCTCATTTCAATCCATCCTAGCTCCTAGTCCCCCCCCCTCCCCTCCCCTTTCTTGCGATTATAACCTTTTATAATAGCTGTGAAAACAAGGTGCAGCAAGAGCACTGGACAGAGAGGAGAAGCAAAACAGCTGGAATCATAGGCGTGCGCACAGGGTATGCCAGGTGTGCCTGGGCACAGCCTAATCACCCAGTGCTGTGCATATTTCCCCTGCTGATTGGCTACACAGAAAGGGACAGGGGAATCTCTGTCCCAAAAGTGAGAAATCAGAAGTCTGTTTAGACCCCTGATATTTCACCAAAGCCCCCCTAAAAAAAATTGTAAAAAAATAATGAATAAAAAATTATTGTAAAAAGGTAATAATAAAAATATAAATAATAAAGAGCTACTAATACCAATCTCTGCCCTACTGACACCATCCACTGTTCTGCTGACATCAACCTCTGCACTGTCCATTGCCCTACTGCTATATACAGTATCTAACAAAAGTAAGTACACCCCTCACATTTGTGTAAATATTTTCTTCTATCTTTTCCTGTGACAACACTGAGGAAATGACACTTTGCTACAATGTAAAGTAGTGAGTGTACAGCTTGTATAACAGTGTAAATTTACTGTCCCCTCAAAATAACTCAACACACAGCCATTAATGTCTAAACCGCTGGCAACAAAAGTGAAAATGTCCAAATTGGGCCCAAAGTGTCAATATTTTCTGTGGCCACCATTATTTTCCAGCACTGCCTTAACCCTCCTGGGCATGGAGTTCACCAGAGCTTCACAGGTTGGCACTGGAGTCCTCTTCCCCTCCTCCATGGGGACATCACAGAGCTGGTGGATGGTAGAGACCTTGCGCTCCTCCACCTTCCGTTTGAGGAGGCCTCACAGATGCTCAATAGGGTTTAGGTCTGGAGCAGGCCTGTACTGGCCATCGGGACTACCAGGAGTTTCTGGTGGGTCAATGGCTCAGTGGGCCGGCCTCGTCCTCACAGGGGTTCCCGCCATCTACTCGTCATTCAAAGGCAGTCAGTTGACGCCTGACTGGTAGATCGGGGATTCAACTGCAGAGAAGCGCAGGGAGTGGCTGTGTATGAAGTTCTCATTCATGTCACTTTGCTCCCCGGCAGTCCCGTCCCCTCCTCTCTCCTCGTCCATTCCAATTCCAATGCTTGTGACATCAACTGGGATGGACGAAGAGAGAGGGGGGGCGGGGCCGCCGGGGAGCAGCGTGACATGAATGAGAACTTAATACATAGCCGCTTCCCGCGCTACGCTGGTAAACAATGTGCTCTAATGTGCCCTTATGTGTCAGATGTGCCCCCTGTGCCCTAATGTACCCTGATGTGCTCTCATGTGCCCTAATGTACCCTGATGTGCCCTCATGTGCCTGATATGCCCACTGTACCCTTATGTATCTGATGTGCCCGCTGTGTCCTAATGTACCCATATGTGCCCTAATGTGCCCTGATGTGCCCTAATGTGCCCTGGTGTTCCCTGATGTGCCTAATGTGCCCTTAAGTGTCTGATGTGCCCTAAGGTGCCCTGATGTGCCCTAATGTGCCCCCTGTGCCCTGATGTGCCCTTATGTGTCTGATATGCCCTGATGTGCCCTAATGTGCCCTGATATGCCCTAATGTGCCCTGCTGTGCCCTAATGTGCCTGATGTGCCCTAATGTGCCCCATGTGCCTGTTGTGCCCTGATGTACCCTAATGTGCCTGATGTGCCCTAATGTGCCCCATGTGTCCTGATGTGCCCTGATGTGCTCCATGTGCCCCATGTGCTGTACTCTGATGTGCTGTGCCCTGATGTGTCCTGTGCCCTTTGCCCTGATGTGCACTGTACCCTGATGTGCCCTGGGCCGGTATGGATGAAGTCCAGGGCCAAATTTTTGTCCCAGTCCAGCCCTGGTATGGAGACATGCTTGGCTGGTCCCTCAGCTACTTTAGCAAGGCAGTGGTCCTCTTGGAGGGGTGTTTGGGGTCATTATGTTGAAATACTGCCCTGCGGCCCAGTCTCTGAAGGGAGGGGAAGCTCTGCTTCAGTATGTCACAGTACATGTTGGCATTCATGGTTCCCTCAATGAACTGTAGCTCCCCAGTGCCGGCAGCACTCATGCAGCCCCAGACCATGACACTCCCACCACCATGCTTGACTGTAGGCAAGACACACTTGTCTTTGTACTCCTCACCTGGTTGCCACCACACACGCTTGGCACCATCTGAACCAAATAAGTTTATCTTGGTCTCATCAGACCACAGGACGTGGTTCCAGTAATCCATGTCCTTAGTCTGCTTGTCTTCAGCAAACTGTTTGCAGGCTTTCTTGTGCATCATCTTTAGAAGAGGCTTCCTTCTGGGATGACAGCCATGCAGACCAATTCTGAGCACTGAGAGGCTGACCCCCCACCCCTTGAACCTCTGCAGCAATGCTGGCAGCACTCATACGTCTATTTCCCAAAGACAACCTCTGGATATGACGCTGAGCACGGCACTCAACTTCTTTGGTCGACCATGGTGAGGCGCTGTTCTGAGTGGAACCTCTCCTGTTATACCGCTGTACGGTCTTGGCCACCGTGCTGCAACTCAGTTTCAGGGTCGTGGCAATCTTCTTATAGCCTAGGCCATCTTTATGTAGAGCAACAATTCTTTTTTTCAGATCCTCACCTGTGCTCCTCACCTGGTTGCCGCCACACACGCTTGACACCATCTGAACCAATTAAGTTTATCTTGGTCTCATCAGACCACAGGGCGTGGTTCCAGTAATCCATGTCCTTAGTCTGCTTGTCTTCAGCAAACTGTTTGCAGGCTTTCTTGTGCATCATCTTTAGAAGAGGCTTCCTTCTGGGACGACAGCCATGCAGACCAATTTGATGCAGTGTGCGGCGTATGGTGTGAGCACTGACAGGCTGACCCCCCCACCCCTTCAACCTCTGCAGCAATGCTGGCAGCACTCATACGTCTATTTCCCAAAGACAACCTCTGGATATGACGCTGAGCACTGCACTCAACTTCTTTGGTTGACCATGGTGAGGCACTGTTCTGAGTGGAACCTGTGCAATCTTCTTATAGCCTAGAGGCCATCTTTGTGTAGAGCAACAATTCTTTTTTTCAGATCCTCAGAGAGTTCTTTGTCATGAGGTGCCATGTTGAACTTCCGGTGACCAGTATGAGAGAGTGAGAGCGATAACACCAAATTTAACACACCTGCTCCCCATTCACTCCTGAGACCATGTAACACTAATGAGTCACATGACACCCGGGAGGGAAAATGGCTAATTGGGCCCAATTTGGACATTTTCACTTTTGTTGCCAGCGGTTTAGACATTAATGGTTGTGTGTTGAGTTACTTTGAGGGGACAGCAAATTTACACTGTTATACAAGCTGTACACTCACTACTTTACATTGTAGCAAAGTGTCATTTCTTCAGTGTTGTCACATGAAAAGATAGAATAAAATATTTACACAAATGTGAGGGGTGCACTTACTTTTGTGAGATACTGTATACTGTATATATATCTCACATGCATTATTGTTTGCACTTTGGGATGCACACCCTATTGCAATAGGCTGCGCACACCTATGGCTGGAATAAGGTAGTCAACCATGTGCATGGCATGCTGGTTTTACTCCTACCGGATATCTTAAAGATAGGATGAGCCAAAACCATCAATGCCAAGCTAGGCAAGTACATCTGCCAATACCTAAGATGGTATTAGGATGGTGTTCTTGATATGGTATTTTCAGGTCCTATTAGCTGTTATTTCTTATCCCCCACATGCCCAGCATGGGTGCACTTTTCATGGCCTGAAGTGTTTTATTAAAGGGGATGCAAATCCCAGCAATGGTCTTCTGTTCTTTTCTCCCTTTCAGTCTGTTAAATATTCCATCAAAAATGTTTTATTGTATCTGCTCCAAAAGTACAAAAATAATACCTGTTGATCCTGCCAGAAACCCAGTGAGCTGTTAAAATTCTGTGCTCTCTTCATGTGCTGCACTCCTATTAGCTACATTGTTGCCTGCTATCTCCACAGAACTTCTACCTCTATGTTATAGAGAAGAGCAGGGGGTGTTCTCATGGGCGTCCGCAGGTAGGGGCAAGGGGGGGCAAGTGACCCCCCCTGGAATCAGGGATCGCAAGGTGTCTGCGCAGATTGTGAGCAGGCGCTGGAACACTCCATGTAGCAGCTCCCGGCACAGGAAGGAAGATTACACTGTGGACGGCGGCCGGCAGGGCTTTCCATCGTCCGGTGTTAAGACAGCACTGACCTGCAGAACCAGCAGAAGCCTGACTGCCAATGTGAGTTATAGACAATTCTTTTCTGTGGGGGGAAGAGAGCTCTGTGCGGGGGATTGGATATGCATACTGGCATAGCACACTCCTGGAATCTGCACCCTGTACATAGCACATGCCTGGAATCTGCACCCTGTACATAGCACAGGCCTGGAATCTGCACCCTGTTCATAGCACACTCCTGGAATCTGCACCCTGTACATAGCACACGCCTGGAATGTGCACCCTGTACATAGCACACTCCTGGAATCTGCACCCTGTACATAGCACACGCCTGGAATGTGCACCCTGTACATAGCACACTCCTGGAATCTGCACCCTGTACATAGCACATGCCTGGAATCTGCACCCTGTACATAGTACACGCCTGGAATCTGCACCCTGTACATAGCACATGCCTGGAATCTGCACCCTGTACATAGCACACGCCTGGAATCTGCACCCTGTACATAGCACATGCCTGGAATCTGCACCCTGTACATAGCACACGCCTGGAATCTGCACTCTGTACATAGCACATGCCTGGAATTTATTGTAGGTAGATTGTTGTTTTATTGTAGGTAGATGCTGGTAAAGTGACTTCTCTTATCTTCTGCAATTTCAACCTACAATGGAGACAGGAAGTGTTATCACTGCAATGACACTTCTGAAGAATTACACATCTTGGGGGAAATTCCTGGCAACAGGACAATATCCTTCCTGGTGAGGGTAGTATGCGATTATTGCGCTGGTGGTAGAAAGCAACAAATAGCCGCAGACAACAACACGAGAGAACATTTGTGTAAAGCAAATATTAAAAAAAAAGATGCCGCGCTAAAACATATGATAAATGAGGTCCCAAAAATTCATATTAAATATGCAAATCCTGATGTCTGGTGTGAAGATCTGGGTGAATAAAACCACTCAATGTGCACCTTCCACCGTGAAAGTAAAAGATGTGCCCTTCCCGGATGATGAGGCTCCACATCATAAGAGCCTGTGCAAGCATTGAGCCGTGAGCAGTCCTCTTAGCAAGATATATGCCAACCATACAGGATGGCTGTCACTTCTGGTTCACTTCCCAGCCGGTGGGACTCCATGCAATCCACGGAGAAACGGGCTTTAAGAAATGGATGTCACCTCTTCTAAATTTGAAGCGGTGTGGGAGCCTTGGATAAGGTTCCTCAACGTGTCCTACTGACGTTAAAAATGGTATGACTTCGGTGGTATCTCCCCGATGCCTTTCTTTGCCTTTCTTTGCCTTTCTTTATTTCTTTATTTCTTCATCTCTTTACTTTTCCTTCCCGTTGTTCCTTTTTTCCCCCCTTCCCTGTCTTCCCTTTTCTTATCCTTTTGCCGCTTTCTTCTAGTATTTTATTGTAATATTGGTATTTTGTTTTACTAAATCTTCCACTCGGAGGTCTCGAAGGCCATTCTGGTTCCATAATTCTCCTTAACGAGCTGGTCAATGATGCTGTCACGTAATTTAGGAAGGGGAGACTCTTTTCCCTGGGGGATCTTGGCCCTTGACCTGGCACAGTTTGGTCCCATTAGGGGTGCTGAGTGGAGGTGCGAGGCCCCCTTCCTTGTCATTGAAGATGTTTTGTTATTAGACTGACTTCTTCTTGCTCGATGCTATACTTTGTATGTTTGTTTATCTTTTTATTGGGATGCCTTCCCTTCTCCACTGTGTTTGTTTTTTTCTGTAATTGTGAAAACCCAATAAAAACCTTTTTAAAAAAGAAATGGATGTCAATCCTGCTCCGTTTACTCTGTTAGATTCCCATCAATGTGGATGGAAAAAAGAAAAAAAGGTTGCCTCACAGCGTGAAAACCTTGGGGTTTAATGAAATAGCAAGTTCCAAAAAAATACAATAAAAAGTCTGCAGATCTGTACAAAAACAGCGTGGTGTGTCTCAAGCTCGAACTCCACCCTACTTCGTTATAAATAACGTCATCCACATTGATGGGAATCTAACAGAGTAAACGGAGCAGGATTGACATCCATTTCTTAAAGCCTGTTTCTCCGTGGATTGCATGGAGTCCCACCGGCTGGGAAGTGAACCAGAAGTGACAGCCATCCTGTATGGTTGGCATATATCTTGCTAAGAGGACTGCTCACGGCTCAATGCTTGCACAGGCTCTTATGATGTGGAGCCTCATCATCCGGTAAGGGCACATCTTTTACTTTCACGGTGGAAGGTGCACATTGAGTGGTTTTATTCCCCAGATCTTCACACCAGACATCAGGATTTGCATATTCAATATGAATTTTTGGGATTTCATTTATCATATGTTTTAGTCCAATATTTTTCCTGGCCACCAGACAACGTCCTTCCTGGCAACCAATGTTCTTCCTGGTTACCATACCACCTTTTTTGGCCACCAGGCAACATCCTTTCTGGCCACCAAATATATTTTTTCTGGACACAGAATAGTGTCCTTTTTGACCACCAAACTACATCCCTCTTGGTCACAGAACAATTTATTTCCTGACCACTGCATAATACCTTTCCTGACCACCGGATAATATTCTTCTTGGACACTGGGCAATATCCTTTCTGGCAACAAGAAAACATCCTTCCTAGACACAGAATAATATCCTTCCTGGCCATCAGACATTATCCTTCCTGACCTCTGCATAATGTTCTTCTTGGCCACCTGACAATACCCTTTCAGGCCACAAGACAATATCCTTCTTGATTATATGGCAATATTTATTCTGGCCACCAGACAATGTCCTTCCTGGCCTCAACACTGTATCCTTCCTGGCTAAAAGACATACAGTTTATCCTTCCTGGCCAATGGACCATAGGTGTGCGCACAGGGTGTGCCAGGTGTGCCCAGGCACACCCTAATCACCCCATGGGATGCAGATTCCCCCTACTGCCCTGCTTCCTCCCAGCTGCTGGCTTTCCTCCTCTCCTCTCCTCTGCCACCAACTGTTGCTGTGGGGATGTTTTAGGAAGGGAAGCAACATGGTAAATATGTAATTTACTGGCCCCTTCCCTTTTTGAATGAACATCGTGAATGACCGGTAGTGTGTGTTTGAGATTTGGGGTGCACACCCTAATGCAATAGGCTGCGCACACCTAAGCAATGGACAATATCCTTCTTGGCCGCAAAACATTATCATTCATGGCCACCTGACAATACCATTTCAGGCTACAGGACAACATCCTTCCTGGCTATAAGGCAATATTTATCCTGGCCTCAACACTGTATCCTTCCTGGCCAAAAGACATACTGTTTATCCTTCCTGGCCAATGGGCAATATCCTTCCTAGCTACCAGACAATATCTTTCTGGCCACAAGACAATATCCTGTGCCTCCAGTGATTTCAATGATTTTTGTCTCGTGTTTTATATGTGCATAATGTGTAGTTTGTTGGTTCAGTTACTAAGGTTCAATACAAAATTTAAACAAATCATATATATATATATCTACACATTACTTAGTATTATAAATGAAAAAATGTAACCATTACACAATGTAACAAACTGAGGCTGATTGTATGAATAATTCATTTTTATTGAATATTTCTGCTCTTGTCCACAGATAAGCCTGAAGTGGTTGCGTCCCTCTATGACACTGTCATCCTCCGGTGCTCGTTTCCCTTTATACGGAAGCCGGAAGGTCTGTCAGTGGTCTGGGAGAAGAATGATGGGGATGGAAGAAAATTGATTGCACACAAGTTTACAAATGGCCAGGATAATCTCAAAGATCAAGATATAAACTACACGGGACGCACAGAATTGTCTGAAGATTTCTCCCATGGAACAGTGGACCTGATACTGCGAGAGGTCAATTTCAACGACGAAGGAACTTATTACTGCAGAGCAGCCAATGGAAGAGGTCATGGGGACAAGAAGGTGGATTTAACTATATACAGTAAGTTCTGATCTATGCAGTCTATGGCCTAAAATGCACAGCTTTTCTAGCTTCCCATTTCATCAACTCTATACTGTCATATATGGCTGGGGATTGTGGGTCCACCATACAGCCTGCACATATAATAGCTGTGTGTTTAAGGTGCAGAGTCTAATGAACGCTCGCTGTTCACCAGAGCACCCTGAAGTGATGGGCAGAACAGCTCCCAGGTTACGTCCCTCAAATGCACCCATGCATGCTACAGCTGACCAGTTATCACAAAGGAAGTAGGGATCTTGGAGGTACTGAGGTACTTAACACACAGGAGTGCACTATGGAATAGCAGTACTTAGAAAACTGGGGGGCTAAACACATGGAAAGGCAGGCGTGCAAGGGTCTCTGGGAGCGCTGGGATCTTGGGATTACAGGAAGGCAGGAATCAGAGTCTCATGCAGCAGTGGGATGCCGGGAACACAGAAAGCTCACTAGAAATTCAAAGACATAGGTGCAGGAAAGCTAGAACTTCACAGGGCGTATACAAAATCCACAATGCTGTAATGCAAGAATCTCTCTGGGAGTGTACAGGCCTCACGGATGCAAGGAAGTTGGAACACGTGGTAGCAGAAATGCAAGGGATTAAACTTAAACCAGGAAGATACTCAGTATTACTGGAGCATACAGAGTTGCTGGAGGCCACAGAATTCTGGGGGTCACTGAAGACCTACAAAGCGGCACTTGGAAGATACAGATGTCGCAGAAGATGCAAGCAGACTGGAATGCCGGAGACAGGTGGAGTACACAAGGGTCACCCTGGAGTCACACAGAAAACAGGGTAACTTGGAACTGGGGATCACAAGGAACTAGGAACACTCTTAGTATAACTCAGAATACTCTTGGAGGAACTTGGAAGACTCTCGGGGTAACTGTGAATACTCTCATGATAGCTCAGAACACTCAGAGTAAGTTGTAATTTTCACATTTTTGGGGTAACTTGCAACACTGTCAGGATAACTTGGAACTTGAAATTACCTTGGGGTAACTCAGTACACTCTCAGGGTAACTTGGAACACTTTCAGAATAACTTGGAATTCGGATTTCTCTTGGGGTAACTCAGAACACACCTCAGCCCTGACCACAGCTCTCATCCCTGTGCAGCATACAGACAGAATCAGGCATTCATTCAGTGGGATTACAGGTAATGGTCTGCTTTTCATGTCTGTTGCACGATAGGTAACAGATTAGTTTATTCGATTATTCTGACCCTTATGTATCAATGGGTGAAATCAGGCTTGACGCAAATATCTTTCTCACTTCCAGATGTCTCCCTCCTTCTTGCTGATAATCCCCACGTTTCATGCAAAAACCAAATATACCACAACCATAGTGCAGTATATCATATTAACCAGTGTAAAACAAAAAAACAAAATGATTACATTACTTATAAACACAGCGCTCCCAATAGTGCTACATGGGCAAATCTACTCCATAAAAACCATTGTATTGGAACCCCATGCAGATGGATTCTCATCAGAAGAATATGTGACCCATAGTTCTTATAGGGTCCAAACAGGCTCAATATATAGAGACACAACCACAACTTGCTCACTTCCTGTGCTCCAAGCTCACTCCAGCTGTTTCAAAGGCCCTTCAGAGTACTCAAGAGAATAGTATGGGAAAACACAGCTCATAGTGTAGTAGGATTGAAGCCACTATCCAGTGTTGCCAACCCCCCGCAGTGTTTTTTACTGGCAAAACATGGAAAATTTACTGGCGGAGCACATTTTTTTACTGGCAACCTGAAAAATAACAGAACTCCTATTAAAAACTAAGACAATTGATATTTAAACACAACATGGAAACACTGACAATACCCATATCAAGTAGTTTGCCCGGTTTACACTTAAAAAGTCAGCACAGCATGACAAATTATCAAACCCTGATATTTATAGACAGTTGTAAAAATCACTGATTTTTGCAGACTGTCAGTAAATTTACTGGCGGTTGGCAACACTGCCACTATCTATTTAATAAAAGATGCGGTTACATGATTTCAGAAGACAAAACTGCATGTAATACTAAAAACAAAGACGGTGGATCCCCAACATCGGGTTCCAGCCTGTGTGTCTGACAAGTCCTTGACATGTTTCGTCATGTGACTTTTTTCAAGAGGAACAAGTGAACACCACATAAATACACCTGCTGAAAGGCCCCAGAGTGTTAGACATGGATAAATACACAGCATTGCAAATACCCAGGATAGAGAAGGACTAATTGAGGTAGATTCACCACTGAATCCATTATCAAAAACCAGGAAAGAATACGGCACAATTGTGTCTACATAGCGAAGGCTTGCTATACAAAATACATAAGTGGACATGCAGGACATTAATCTGGCATATGGACAAGAGGTTTTTTGTAACTCTGGAGTAGCTGTGAGAGAAACCATCCATGGAGGGCAAGATGGATGCAACCAATACACAGCAATTCTAGAGGAAAGCCTGTTTCAGTCTGCAAGAGACCTTATGCTGGGACAGTGATTAAAGTTCCAGAGTGACAAGGAATCTAAACTCACATCTGATGTTACACTGGAGTACTTTAAAACCAAAAACTTGAATGCATTGTGAGGGCCAGTTAAAGCCTAGACTTCAGTCCATTTGCGAATCGGAGGCTTGCTGTTAGAAGAAGACTGTTCTGAGGGTTAACTGCATTTGATTGTGGTTTCCTCTAGTTGCTGAGAAGCAGCTCTATTTAAACTTCCTGTTTCCTGTAACAAGTGCTGTCCGTTCTACAGCGTCTGAGTACCTGTGAGCCTCAGCTCTCCTACCTGAAACCTGCTTCCTGTGTAGTTCCTGTTCCTGTGTACCGACCCAGCTTGCTCTGACCTGCTACCTATCTGCCAGCACCGACCCCGGCTATCCACGACCATCTGTTTGCCTGACCCTTCTATACCTTTGCTGCCAGTCTGTTAACGAACCCTGCTTGGACTTGACCACTCTCCGCCTGAACCCCTTGTACCTTGCCTGCCTGCCAGTTGCTGACCCAGCCTGAACGACCACTCTTCTGACTTGCACAACCATCCGGAGCCTCAGAGACCCCTGAATCGGGTGCGCAAGAGTGGTTGTTCCCTGCACACGCCAGACTCCACAACCAGGACCGTGACACTTGCACTTTGAAATTCAGCAACGGTCTCCATCAGCTCATCGGAGTTATATCAATTTGGATATGGTAACTGGTAAAAGAAAATCAGGATCTAAATGTACAAAGCTGGTGCCTCAAAGAACACTAGCCCTAGAGAGCTTAACCACTTCCACACTGCCTACAGTATATTTACTGCGGCAGTGTGGACATGTCCCGCGAATCGGAGGAGTGTGCCCGCAGCTCGGGAGGACCTGATGTCCGCCGGCGAGCCGCGATGAGCGGCCACAGCCAAAGAGCGGGGAACCACCGATGTAAACACGGCGGTTCCCCTCTCTGTCAGTGCGGGCATAGGAGATCTACTGATCCCTGTCACTGGGATCAGTTAGATCTCTCATGCCCATTACAGCCCCCCCACAGTTAGAACACGCCTAGGGAACACAGTTAACACCTAGATCTCCCCCCCCCAGGTTAACCCCTTCACTGCCAATGACATTTATACAGTAATCAGTGGATATTTAAATTTCCGATCACTGTATAAATGTCACTGGTCCCAAAAAAGTGTCAAAAATGTCCGATATTTCCGCCCCAATATCACAGTCCCCATACAGATCGCCGCCATTACTAGTAAAAAATTAAAAAAAAATAAAAACCCCAGAAATTAATACTCATCATCCATAAACGCGGCAACTTTTGCGCAAACAAATCAATAAACACCAATTTCGATTTTTTTTTTTTAACAAAAATATGAGGAAGAATATAAATTGGCCAAAACCGATGACATAAAATGTTTTTTTATATTTTTTTTTGGATTTGTATTTTTTTTTTTGCAAAATTGTTGCTCTTTTTTTGTGTATAGCGGCGATCAGAAATGACGCAGCGGTGATCAAATGGCACCAAAAGAAATCTCTATTTGTGGGAAAAAAAGGATGCAAATTTTGTTTGGGTGCAACGTTGCATGACCGCGCAATTGTCAGTTAAAGCGATGCAGTGCCGAATCGCAAAAAGTGCTCTGGTCCTAACCTGGGAAATCCTTCCGGGGCTGAAGTGGTTAAATTAAAACCAATGCTAGTTCTACTAAGTACTGATTCCAAGCAATCAATAAGCATTATGTAATTTAAGTTTAACTTTACCATCAAAAGAAAAGAATTCCCCCATTTCCCTGCTGGAGCACCCTCCCCTTGGGCTTTATTTTCAATACTGCATGTCAGGGGCGTTGCTAGGGGGTGGCTATTGGGGCTATAGCCCCGAGTCTGGGGCCCATAGCCCCGAGTCTCTTACCGGGTGGGTGCAGTTCTGCAATTAGCAAGTATGTCTGGGGACACTGATGTAAGGGGAATCCACACTCAGGTATGTAACAATATCTATATATATATATATATATATATATATATATACACACACATGTATATTATATAAATGTGAATGCCCACTCAAGCGTATGACTTTACTTTGCTGCTATGGGCTCTAGCCCCAGATCTTTTGTAGACCTTGCAACGCCCCTGCTGCATGTTATGGCATCAGCAAAGTTCTCAGCAGTATTGTACTGTGAGTCCAGAGTGACCTTGCGACACACCCCTAGGGTTATTGATGCTGGCATTCAACCCAAAAGAGGATTGGCAGGAAAGAGGGGACTTTCTTCAGGGGAAACACCTGAGCAATATATTATTTAAAGAATGTATATCTGAAGTGATATTGTAACTTTAAGTTTCTTTTATTTTTAGATTTAAATGCAGAAGCTCCTAAATTTACTTCCATTCACACTGATGGGAAAAAGTGTCTGAAGTGTATCGATATCGGTGTGTTCAAAAATCCATGGATCAGGTGGTTTGACGAGCAGGGCACGGATCTGTCTGAACTTGGAAATCATAAGATAACTGACATCGGCAATGGCCGGAAGATGGTGGAGTCTGTGCTAAACATGGATGTGGAAAAAAATAAACCATACTTCTGTCTGGTGAAAGAGGGGAGACTGAAGAGGACTGCCCGGGCTGTGATATCAGGTATTATAACCTAAGAAAGTCTAATGTAATGGGGGAATTACAACAAAGCAACCAGAGAGAAAGACCAGAGGTGCAACTAGAAGATCCGGACACCACCAGCACAGATATGAAGGAATATCTCTAGGAAACTATTTTTTGTCTCAGTTTTGGATAGAGAGTGAAGGGTTAAGCCCTCTGTTAGGTTTTTGTTCCTATCTGTGTTCCCATTGGGAGGATTCACCCCTTTGTACTGGTGACCATTGTCAATAAAAAAAGAAAGTGAGGGGAAACCCAAAATGTTAGTTGTCCCCAGAACGCGAGGAGAGGGGAAATCTTCCGGTGGGGGTGCTTGTAACAGGGGCAACTATCTAAGAGATGAATTGCTATCACTATCTTTGTTCTAACTTCCTGTTGCGTTTCACAAAAGTAAAACCGAATGTAAGAAGATCAGTTGGCAGGAGTTTTAATCCTCACTAACTCTATCCAAAATGACAAAAAAGTGTTTATACATAAACTTTAATTATATTAATCAAAGGGATTACTAATTTCACACTGGAGAGTGTAAAATCTGGAGCAGCTCTGCATAGAAACCAAATCAGCTTTCAATTTTTTTATTTTTTTGTCAAAGCTTAATTGAAGAAGCTGAAGTTAGAAGCTGATTGGCTCCCATGCACAGCTGCACCAGATTTTGAACTCTCCAGTTTTAGTAAATCAAGCCCTAAGTTCCATTATCCAATTTTCGCAAGAGGTCACCAGGGGTTCTGCCACTGGCCACCATTACGGCTGATTTAGATCTGCTCAGTGGTGGCATCTGTAGGTAGGGTCCAGCGTGGTGTGGCGGCAATAACACAGTCCAAGTGCGATGAATGAACTATTATAATAATGCAGGGACAGTTAACAATAAACCCAGTGGGAAGACAACCCAACCAGGAACACTCACAGGTCCAGCAGCATGTAGAGAGCAGGTTTTAGCCGATCTGTTAGGAGGGGCAGAATGCAGCCTGGCCATCTTGTGGCCAAGCAGGAAGATGTCCAGAGAAGTTGTAAGCCCTACAATTTCCCTGCCGCTAGTTCAGTCCCTACCAGGCGGGGTACCTATCCGTACTTTACCCATTTGCAAAATCTTCACCAAGCTTGGGAAAGGTGGTCTTAATTAATCTCTGCCTGACTCAAGATGACCACCAGAGTCATATGGGGCAATGCCGCTGCGGAAGAGTGCCCCCTGCAGGGGAGGCAGTAGACTGCACCTGCCTACACCCCCCCCCCCCTTAACAGATGATGTCCTCGGCATCACAACAACATGAAAACAACAATAGCAATGGGGATAAAAGCACCATCAGAGTATGGTTAAGGCAGAACAAAAAACAATTTCAAACAACATAGTCCTAGTTTCTTGCAGGGAGCTGTGTGCAGTTGGACCAAAAAGGGCGTTGGCTCTCAGCTCTCAACTGCAGACAAGGACTTGAGGCCTTCAGGTGACATCTTCAGGGGACATCTTCTTCTATTTTCTCTTCACCTAAGCATATGGTTGAATCCCCTGATAAGTCAGTACAGTCTGTGGTACTGAACGGGGGGGATGGGCCTTCTGGACTCCCAATTCCAACATAGCAGGTTCGGTAGGCCAGGGATTCGAGCACAAGAGGCGGCAAGAACCAGTCAGTTGGGGTTTCACACAACAGGGGAAAAGAGGATATCATCGAGGTAAACGAACAGTCTCGAAATTGAAGTCTCCAAGACCTCTTTCTATTAGGAGTTTGAAGGTGCTGGGGTGTTACTGAGGGCATGCGATAACATTCAAATAGTCCCAAGGGCCTGATGAAGGTGGTCTCCTCTCAGTCCTGGTCCTGCACTGGGACTTGCCATTAGCCAGATCCAAGGTGGAAAAGAACTCGTCCAAGGGCCATTAAGGCCATCGTTTTTTCACATCAGGATGACAGGAGTGGCCGATGGACTGCAGCTTTCCTTGATCACTCCACTCTGAAGCATGTTCCAGATTAACGCCTTAAACTCTTGGTACAATGCTGGAAGGAATGTAATGGTACTGCTCTGGGATGGGTGGTGCATCCCCCATGTGTATGGAGATGGTCGATGGTTTCGTCAAACCTATAGTCCTCTGGACTGGTGGCAAACACCAGCAGGTGTTTTTCCAGCAGCTGGTGAAGCAATCTTTGTTGGGGTAGAGAAAAGTCTTTAAAGGGGATATCCAGCTCCTCTAGTAGGGACCTGTAGGGTTTTCATTCTAGGAGGCCATAGCTGCTTGTAGAGGGGCACAGATCGCTTACACCCTGGGTTGGGCCTCAGAGATACAATGGCAAAGCACTGCATGGAGATCAGCCAAGATGGGGTGTCTGGGCAATGATATTGGCGTAGCTTCCAGGTTGACGAATTGCACCAAGACTCTTCCCTGATGGACCTTGGATAGGGTACGGTCCACCAACCACTCCTCTAATGTCATGGGATCCTTGTGGGGTTCTACCATAACCGTGGCCCCCTGTCATTTCTGGTGGACCCCAACAGGGAGTTACCAGACCACCTCTTGCACGGGTGTGCTTTTTGCTTGGGGGGTGTACGGACTACTTCTGCTTGCTCCGGTTGCTTCTTAGCTGTCCTGTGCTGGGCCTCATAAGCATGGAGCACTCGGAGCCAAACATTTCACAGGCCACAGCCAAGCGCCCACCAGCCTAAATGTTCAGATTTAGCCAACGCGAGGTAAGTCCAGGTTTTTCAAGACATTCATGGCCACCGCAACAGGCGCTGCTGGGTCTCGGGTCACCACTACCCCTACCCACTCTACCACCTGGTCTACAATTTGAATCCTCACCCAGATGATGCCCTCGACCAGGATGGATAGATTATTGTCCACTCTGAGGGACAGCCAGCAAGAATCTAACTGTTCTTGTGCTCCACACTTCTTCACATAGAAATCATACTCCATGATCGTGATCTCTGACCCGGTGCCAGTCAGGTATAGGAATTCTTGCCTGTTAACTAAGGCAGCTACCGCTTGGTTTAGTCCGACCATGTCCTCTGACTTGCTGGGACTTTGGATTGTTGGTCTCGGGGTTATCTCTCTGCCCCGGGAGTCAGTAGTTTAAAAATAACCTGGAAGTGTTCAGACCACCCCACAGTTATATGTCCATAGTGGCCGCACCTCTAGCATCTTCGGTCTTCTTCAGGGTCCCTGTGCAGTGGGTTCTCGCCTCGATGGGGTTGGAGTGAGTCCATCTTAGAGGATTCTACCTCCTGTTTCAAGGAGGCCAGATCTTGAACTAGCTTTGCCAAGTGGTTTTCATAGCTGAAAGGAGTGTAGGTGCTAGGGCCAGCTCTTTGCAGGTCCAAATTTCTTGGCCATTGCCATTGTTGCATCTGTCTCTTCCTGTTCCCACCCAACCATATCCACCACTGCATTATAGAAGGAGGTGGAGGGTTGGGCTTTAACTTTCTCTTGATTCTGATTCCTTAGTATATAGTCTGAGTCAGTGACGTCAGCGCTGACACCCACATCTCTCTTCTCCAGGTGCCTACAGAGGTTCTGCATGGCTACTGCATAATGGGTGAGGTTCTCTCGTCGTCCTGATCTTTCCTTAAGAATAACCTTCATCGCAGCTCTGGGAATCTTCTCTCTAAACAGGCCCTCCAAGTGTGACACAATCTGTTCTAGAGTAGCTCACCGTCCTCTGGCAACGCCATCACCACATGGCGGGCATCATCCTCTAAGGCGTTAATAGCCAGCTCCGCCACCAATCGGGCCAGGACCTGATACAGGTGCACGGCACTCTCCAGTCTCTCCTCTCACTCTGCCATGGAGATGTTACTTTGGTACTTCGGTATTAGGTCTCAGGCCAATCCTAGCTGAGCCATGCTGGATACCAGTGCTCCTTCTGCACCCACTGCAAAGGATAAGTCCTGCGGAATGTCCCCAAGTGTAGGTGGGGTGCAGCGTGGTGTGGCAGCAATAACACACACAGTCCAAATGTGACAAAAAAACTTTTATTAGAATAATGTAAAGACAGTTCACAATAAACCTGGTGGGAAGACAACCCAATCTGGAACACCCACAGGTCCAGCAGTGTGCAGAGAGCAGGTTTCAGCCAAGCTGACAGCGGGCAGAATGCTGCCTGGCTGCCTTGTGCCCAATCTTCCCCAGTGACCGAGGGAACCATGTTCCTCTTGACTTCCTTTCAAACTGCAATGCCACAGTGGACAAAGTAGACTGCACCTGCCTACACACCAGTAGTCCCCTTATAGGCTTCAGCCACCAGGTGGATTGATATCCGCTCAATAGTTATTTCCGAGTTCCAGTGCCTGACCTGACTATT
>BLSH010511887.1:177981-202965 GCA_018402905.1 Glandirana rugosa | reverse complement strand
CTCCTAGTAGGATGAGCATAACCCCCATGTGTCATAAGAAGGCTGCGTCTGTCAGTGAACTCAGAGAAAAGGATTTTACGGTAAGTTATACAAAAAATCCATTTTTTTGGCTTTCAGCGCTGTCGCATTTTGAATGAGAATTGCGCGTTCGTGCGACGTTGTACCCAAATAAAATTTATATCATTTTTTTTCCCACAAATAGAGTTTTATTTTGGTGGTATTTGATCCCCTCTGCGTCAATTCTGATCGCCGCTATAAACAAAGAGTGATGATTTTGAAAAAAAAACTATATTTTTTCCTTTTTGCTATAATAAATATCCAATAAAAAAATAAAAATGATTCAACAGTTTTGGCCGATATATATTCTTCTACATATTTTTGGTAAAAAAAAAAAAATCACAATCGGCGTATATTGATTGGTTTGCGCAACAGTTACCGCGTCTACAAACTATGGGAATTGATTTATGGCGTTTTTATTATTTTATTTTTTTAACTAGCAATGGCGGCGATCTGCGATTTTTATCGGGACTGCGATATTGGGGCGGTTATGTCGGACTTTTTTGGGACCAATGACATTTATACAGCGATCAGAAATTTAAATGTCCACTGATTACTATATAAATGTCATTGGCAGTGAAGGGGTTAACCAGCAGGGGGCAGTGAAGGGGTTAACAATGTTCCCTGGGTGTGTTCTAACTGGGGGGGGGCGGGGCTGGTTGGGACATAACAGGTCTAACTGATCCCAGTGACAGGGATCAGTAGATCTGTTATGTCCCCTGTCACAGAACTGAGAACCGCCGTGTTTACAACGGCGGTTCCCCGTTCTGCAGGTCTGACGGGATCGCGGGTCTCAGGCGGACATCGAGTCCGCCCGACCCGCGGGCATGGCCACGCGCCGCCGCCTGTGAGTGCGCGCCAGGAGTGCGCACATGGCCAGGACGTCCACCCCGCATTTCAGATCTGCGCTGGAGCCGTACTTTGGCTATAGCGCGGATCTGGACGGGTTAAACTAATTTTTCTCCTCAGTATTCACAAAGGAAATGGGGGGCTCAATTATTCAGAACTACAATGCTGATCCTCCTGACACATCACAGGAAGCACCCTTGTTGCTGACTGAGGATGAAATCAGGAATAGGCTTGAAAAACTGAACACCAATAAGTAAGTAAGATGGCTTACACCCAAGGGTCCTTAAGGAACTTAGCCAAGTTATTGCCAGACCTTTGTACCAAATCTTTAAGAGCAGTTTTCTAACTGGTATGATACCAGCTGACTGGAGGAAAGCCAATGTGGTACCAATATATAAAAAAGGACCAAGATCTATCCCTGGGAACTACAGACCAGTTAGCTTAACATCAATAATTTGCAAGCTCTTGGAGGGAATAATAAGGGATTATATATATGATTATTGTAACAAGAACGGTATCATTAGTGGTAATCAACATGGGTTCATGAAGAATCGTTCTTGCCAAACCAATCTATTAACCTTCTATGAGGAGGTGAGCTGCCACCTAGATAAAGGAAGGCCTGTAGATGTGGTGTATCTGGACTTTGCAAAATCATTTGATACAGCCCCCCATAAACGTTTACTGTACAAACTAAGATCCCTCAACATGGATCAAAGGGTGAGTACCTGGATTGAAAACTGGCTGCAGGAGAGAGTCCAGAGGGTGGTGATAAATGGGGAATACTCAGAATGGTCTGGTGTAGAAAGTGGGGTTTCCCAAGGTTCTGTCCTGGGACCAATCCTATTCAATTTATTCATAAATGATTTGGAGGATGGGGTGAAGCGCTCAATCTCAATATTTGCGAATGATACCAAGCTAAGCAGGGCAATAAATTCTCCACAGGATGTGGAAACCTTGCAAGAAGGTCTGAATAAATTAATGAGGTGGGCAGACAAATGGCAAATGAGATTTAACGTAGAAAAATGTAAGATAATGCATTTGGGTACCAAGAACATGAACGCAAACTACTCACTAGGGGGAGAGCCCCTGGGGGAAACTAGGATGGAAAAAGACCTAGGGGGTCCTAGTAGAGAACAGTCTCAGCAGTGGCATGCAATGCCAAGCTGCTGCAAGCAAGCTAACAAAGTGTTGGCATGCATCAAGAAAGGGATTAACTTCAGGGATAAATCAATAATTTTCCCACTATACAAGTCTCTGGTGGGGCCGCACCTGGAGTATGCCGTCCAGTTCTGGGCGCCAGGTCTCAGGAAGGATGTCCAGGTATTGGAAAGGGTTCAGAGAAGGGCCACAAAGCTAATTAAGGGATTGGAGGACCTTAGTTATGAGGGAAGATTACAAGCACTGAAATTATTCTCTCTGGAGAAGAGACGCTTGAGAAGGGGATATGATTTCAATGTACAAATACTGTACTGGTGACCCCACTATAGGGACAAAACTATTCAGCGCAAGGGAGTACACAAAGACACGTGGCCATTCACTAAGAATAGAAGAAAGGTGGTTTAACCTTAAAATGCATAGAGGTTTCTTTACGGTAAGAGCAGTGAGAATGTGGAATTCTCTTCCACAAGTAGTAGTTTCTGTTGGTAGTATAGATAAATTCAAAAAACTACTAGATGCACACCTAAGGGACCACAGCATTGAGGGATATACAATGTAATACTGACATAAAAGCACACACATAGGTTGGACTTGTGTCTTTTTTTTTTCAACCTCGCTGACTATGTAACTATGTAAAAGTGTGTGCATTTGTATTCAGCCCCCTTTACTCTGATATCCCTAACTAAAATCTAGTTGAACCAATTGCTTTCAGAAGTCACCTAATTAGTAAATAGAGCTCACCTGTGTGTAATTTCATATTTAAATATTTTTACTGAAAGAAATTTCGTACAGAAGTCACAAAATAACAGTAAGGCGAGATAAGGCATATGCGGTGCACATGGTCCCAGAACAGAACATAAACTGGGGAAAGTGGTTACAAAAATCTGCGTAGGAGCACAACCTTGAGACAAGAATTCAAAGATAAATGGTTGCATAAATCGTGAAAGTCAGTGTACCAATGAGGAATGCATAACTAAATTCCTAGTAACTGAGGAATGAGGGAGGTGCGGGACCCCCACCCGGCCACCCCAATAGGGATGATCGAGCTGTGGCCGGGGGTATAGCCCCAAAGGGGCCCCCCCCCCACACATAACCATGACCCTGGATTTGTCTGGACTCGGCATAGGCGTTCAAGGTATGAGCCCCCCCCCCCCCCCCAATGTACATGGAGTACGTAATCAAATGCTTAAAGATGGTTGGTGGATGCCTAACGAATGGATAACCCTACGTCCTAGAGTGTCCAGGGTAAACCATACAAAAACTTCAGCTAGCGTTAGATACTGGTTCCTGTTAGTGGAAGAGAAAAAAAAGGGGGGAAAGACCCAGGAAATGAGATAAAGAAAAGAGAGTGAAATAAAGAACAAGGAGGAGGATGGCTACTTGCGTTGGCTAAAAGGCACAGTTCTGACAATATAAACCTGGGGCGGAAATGGAAGGGCCTTCATAGCTGGACACCCATGTATTGGGCCCACAGTTCCCATATGCTTTCGAATTTTGCAACCTTATCTAGGATAATGCTTGAGATCTTTTCTTGAGACATTATCCAGGACACCTTATGTTTAACTGACTGAATATAAACCGAGTGAGATGTCCACGCCCGGGCGATTGTCAGCTTTGCCCCTAATAAAATAAAGAAAACTAGTACTTGGGTGTGTTTGGACAAGGTAGGTGTGGGCTGATTAAGAAGAGCTATCTGGGGGCTCTGAAGAATGTCCACATTGGTGATTTTGAGTAGTGGAATAGTCGATTCCAGAAGCTTCTGACTCTGGGACATTTCCAAAAAATGTGTAAAAGGGAACCCGCTTGCCCACAATCTCTAAAGCAAAGAGGGGAGGAGGATGGGCACATCTTAACCAAGCGGAGAGGGACCGGAGACCATCTTGTCATGAGCTTAATATTCACCTCTATCAGAGAAGTGTTTAAAATACCTTTTGAAGGATCTAGCGAAAGTCCGATGCCAAGTTTTGATATCCCAGTCCATTCCAAGGTCCTCCTCCCAGGCCCGCATATATGAGGCCTTTTCCTGTGGGTCGACCAGGCCAGAGTAGATTATTCCTCCCCTCACATCTGAGATTCCAGAACTCTCAACGTTCGAAAGGGGGTGGCCGTCAAGGGAATTGACTTGTCTAACCAGATGGAATGTAAAAAGTGTGAGATTTGAGAGAAGCGGAACTTATCAGCGGGGGGCGTTTCCAATTGAGCAGAGCAGTGTTAGAGGGCCCCTTGAGTTGAAATAGTTTCCGATCCTTAGTAAGCCTTTGTTTACCCACCATGCAAAGGCCCTGATGTCCTGACGAGGTGGAAAAAGGGGATTATTAAATATATGTGACATGGGGTGCCAAGGAGATGTAATTAGGTTGGATTTGTGGATCCTATGACAGAGTTGAATGGAGTGTAAGAGCGTTGGGACGAGAATGGGGGGTCTAACTCTAGAGGGACACTAGGCTAGGTAGTCCAGGGTGTAAGAGGGGGTGGCCTCTCTCTCCATAGAGACCCACTCTGGTTTAGGGCCTTTGGCATAAATAATGAAAAATTGGGCCAGTTGTGCTGCTACGTAGGAAAACCAAAGATTAGGAAGGCCTAGACCCCCCTTAGTCTGGGTCGGAACAGGACATGCTTGGGAAGACGATGACCCTTGTAAGGGCAATTATAATACCTTGTGTGCATTATATTCTGCCTGCGCTAATAAGCGCACTTTTCAGCTCTTTTGCTTAATGCATTTGAGTGCACTCGTGTTAAAGCAAGTAAAACAGACACCATAGCTGTTCTCACATTGCAAGCTCGAAAAGCAGTCCTGCCTTTCAATGCTTGGTGCTTTAATTTTTTATTTTTTTTATTTATATAATCTTTATTTAAAGAATTTCCAGTACAGACATCAATAGTCGCATGAGAATATTCATTGGAAAATTCAGTACAAATTTCTAGTATGTTACGGGAATGGGGAAGAGGGGAATAGGGGGAGAGGGATCACATAATATAGCCCTGCATTGCATGAGTGAACAACCGGTGCTACGGGTTCCGGGCTCCACGACCGCTCCCGCCTGCCCGACCCCGGGGGAAGCGCCCCACCCCAGACTTTCGGTCTCTATGGGTTCGAGCAATCCCCCCGGGTCCGGCCCTCCAGTCCCGTGCACCCACTCAAGGGGAAAGAAATTTGCATATAAAACTGGGCTGTACTGTCAGAAATATTCAGGATCAGGTTCTTTCAGAAACATCTAAATCATGTTAGCAATTACATTAGGTTACATTTGTCACACAAGGCCTGTAGCTCCCCCCTGAGCAGCTCCACACCGCTATCCCATCCCTAGGTCAATGGTTATTCCTGCCCTTCTTGCAAATTGGGGGTCAGCCAGAGCCAGGAGAGCTAAGTCCAGGCTGGATACCACTGGGGCTGAAGCAGTGACATGATCCCTCCAGGATGCCCACGCTGCATTAAAACGTTGCAGGGTGCCTCTGCAGGTGGCCACCCACTCCTCTGCTGCCATAATCTCCCCCACCTTCCCAATCCATTCTGACTCCGTCGGGATTCGATTGCTCTTCCAGTACAGCGGGATAAGGCGTTTAGCAGCATTGAGAAGGTGGGGAAGGGCGCTCCTCTTATATTTGGTTAAAGATGTCGTCCGGAGGTGTAATAGGAAATGTTTAGGGGAGTCAGGCAGGTGCACCCCCAGTCCGTCCGACACATGCTTCCTATCTGCCAAAAAGGCTGCAGAACGGGGCACTCCCACCAAATGTGTAGGAGTGTCCCCTCTAGTCCACAGCCCCGCCAGCAGAGCCCCGATGTAGAGGGGTAGATCTTTGCCAATACTGCCGGCACCCTGTACCACCGGGCTAATAGTTTATAACTGTTTTCCTGTGGCTTGGACTCTACCGAGCCGGCATGCGTCAGAAGGCAGGTGAGGTGCCCAACCTGCTCCTCCGTAAACTCACACTGTAGATCTTTTTCCCACTCTTTTATGAAGTGTGGTTCGCTATGTGGCTTGGCTCCCTCGAGAAGTTTGTACAATACCGAGATCATGTGAGGCGGGGGGTCCTGCTCTACCCACAGAGTTTCAAACCCCGTGAGGGTGGACCTAATCCGCATCCCAAGCTGCCTTGATTTTAAAAAATCTGACAGTTGTCGGTGTCTCCAAAAGTCAAATGGGAAACTCCAATATTGTTCTCTTAGTGTTGACAGTGGCTATATAGCTTGTCCCTGCAGAAAACGCGCCAGACTGAGGGTGCCATCCCCCACCCAGGAGCCCATAGCCGCCAGCTGTTCCCCTGGGGGGAACCAGGGGAATCCACACACTGGGGCCAGTGGTGAGGTGGTGGGTGCCAATGAGAGGCTAGCATTCAATCTGCCCCATGTCCTCAGGGCGTGGGTTGTCAGGGGGGATACCCAGACAGATAGGCCTCTGTCTTTTCCGGGAACCCAGGGGCATATGCCAAATTCCTGCCTGCTATGACCTTTTCCATTTGTACCCACAACTTGTCTGCGGTGTGAAATCGCCAATCAAGAATTCTTTGTAGCGCTATTGCTCTATAATACTGGAGGATGTTGGGTATACCAAGTGCCCCCGCTCTCTTGGGTCTCTGCAAGGTTGTCATGGCTATCCTAGGCCTCTTGTTTCTCCACACAAACCCTATGAACATGCTACGTAGTGCCTTGAAGAAGCGGTTTGGCAGTGGAATAGGTAACATCTGTAGCAGAAATAGTATACGCGGCAAGGTCACCATCTTAAGGATATTCGTCCGTCCCACCCAAGTGAACGTGTCCCTATCCCAGGAACGCAAGTCTTGATTGATTTGCTTGAGCAAGGGGTCGTAATTGGTTAAATAAAGGTTAGTCAAAGTGCTAGTCAAGTGAATGCCCAAATATTTTAGAGAGGTGGTCGTCCACGTAAAAGGGAAGCTACTTTGCAAGGAAGCGATTTGGTTCTGTGGGACGGTGATTGGCAAAATCTCCGAATTGGAGTAGTTTATCTGAAAGTTGGAGACCTGGCTGTAAGCAGTCAGTTCCCTCATCAGGCTCGGCAACAAAACCACGGGGTTCACCACATGAAACAGAATGTCGTCTGCGTAAGCGGACAATTTATGCTCAGTGCCTCCTACTCTGACCCCCCTGATATCCGGGTTCGCCCGTATCTTCCTGAGGAGCGGTTCCAAAGCCAGAGCGAACAGCAGGGGGGACAGCCCTGCCTTGTGCCGTTCCTGATGAACGCCGATGACAGCCCCCCATTAACTTTTACCTGTGCAGTCGGTGATGTGTAAAGCCCCATTATCCATCTCATCATATGTGGGCCCAACCCCAGTTTCTCCGGGACCATCCTAAGAAAGTCCCAATCCACGCGATCGAATGCCTTCTCAGCATCCGTGGAAAGGATCAGATACTGTGGCATTCGATCGCGTGTATTTGCCCAATGGATTAGTTGCACAGCCCTGTTGGAATTATCTCGCGCTTCCCTCGTGCTGATAAAACCCGTTTGGTCAGGGTGGACAGCTTCTATAATCAGGCGCTGAAGTCTGTGTGCTATTATCTTGGCAACAATTTTTAAGTCCGTGTTCAGTAGGGATATCGGGTGGTAGTTCTGGGGGAGTGTGGGGTCTTTGCCTTCCTTTGGGAGGACTGTTATGTGGGCCCGTAGTGCATCTGCGTGGAAATTACCATCTTTGGCTAAATCGTTGAAAAAAGAGCACCTATGGGGTTGGAGCTGTTTGAGGAATCGTGCATAATACGCCTTCGTCAGGCCGTCGGGTCCTGGACTCTTCTGGGCCGGGAGGGACCGTATCGTGGCCAATAGTTCCGCGGGCGTAATGGGTAGTTCCAGGTCTGTTATTTGCTCAGGTGACAGCGTGTGGAACCTCCTGCGGGGGTGAGTTTGCATGTAAATCATATAGCGTCGCATAGTAGTCACGGAAGATCTATGCCATCTTCGTTGTGTGTTGGGTCATATCCCCATTGGCCCCTCGTAGTTTGTGGACATGTGTGGCAATTTGACGCTTGCGCAGCGCCCTCGCCATCATTCGTCCACATTTGTTTCCGTGCTCATAATATCTATGGGCCACCCATCGTAGTCGTTTGTTTATGCGTCTGTCTACCATTTTGGAGAATAATGAGTGTAGTTTGGTTAAGCGGGCGTGTGTTACGGGGTCAGCTGTCTGTTTGTGGTGTAACTCTGCCTTTTGTAATTCCTTCAAGACCCTGTCAAAATCAGCCTGCCTTTCTTTCTTTATTTTAGAGCCCCACATAATTAGTGCGCCCCTAACGATCGCTTTGTGACATTCCCATACAGTCCCTTCGTTCGTCTCCCCATTGCCATTCTCCTCAAAGTAGTGGGCCAAAGCCTCCCCCACCCCCTTCTCCACCCTCGGGTCATCCAGTAAGTTTTCGTTCAGTTTCCAGAGCCACGCTCTGCTATGTCCGGCGGACAGAGTAACCGAGAGAGTGATCGGGGCATGGTCAGATACAGTTATCTGCTCAATCGAGGAGTCTTCCAATAGGTCAAGGGAGGTCTGGTCTATAAGGAGGAGGCCAATACGGGTGTATACTCTATGTACACTGGAGTAGTAGCTGTAGTCTTTTTCAGAGGCATGCTGGGCACGCCAACAGTCCACCAGAGCATGGGATTGTAGGGTTTTGCGAAAATGCCGTAGGAAAGCGTGAGAATGTGTTGAATGTCCCGTCGACGCATCTAAGATGGGGTCGGGGCATACATTAAAATCGCCGCCGAGGATCAGACGCCGTTCCCGAAAGCTAGCTAATTCCTCCAAAGTTTTGTCAATGAAGGTGAGTTGATGCGTATTAGGGGCGTACAGTGTGGCAAATGTGTACATCTGTCCAGCTAGTGTGCCTTTAAGGAATACATACCTCCCCTGGGCATCAATCTTGTGATCTGTAGGGACCAACGGGCACGTCTTGTGGATCGCTATAGCAGTCCCCCTGGATTTAGAGCCAGGGGAGTTGCTCAGGAACCAGTGGGGGAAGAGATGGGTGGGTAGTCTAGGGGCCGAAGTGTCGGTGAAGTGTGTTTCCTGTAGGAATACCACTTGTGCCTTTAATCGTTTCAGTTCTAGCCAAAGCCTGTTGCGTTTGTGTGGAGAACAGAGACCTCTTACATTATAGGATATTACCTTAAGGGATGCCATGATGCAGATTCGTCAATGAGCCCAAGCGAATTACGGAAGGGAGCCAGGCCTCGTGTGAACAACTGGAGAACCATGATCTAGAGAAAAAACATAGAATCTTAAGAACCATAGAAAAAAGGGGGTGTAGAGGACAGGGTAGGGTAGAAAACAAATAAACAGTGAACATAAGCTGTGGCCGATGGTAATAACCACCGTACGCGGGTCCAGGAGCCCCTGAGACCCGAATCAACTGCATGCTCCGTGGCAGCAGCCCCCCCAAAAAGGGGGCACCCCTGCCCCGCAGCACATTGCCCTGAGCGGTGCCAATGCCTTCTAAAGGCCATCCTAAGGGGGGAACGTGGCAACACATGAGCCGTGTCGGAATGCCAACCCCCCACTGGTCAGAAATCTGGAAAAGTTTGGGGTGTTATATACCATCAAAACTCTTACTAATACCATATTTTGCTATCTGCTTACATCTTTGCGTGATAGTCGGGCGTAGCCCCCGGGGCCCCACAGCTACAACCAAAAAACAAAAAACTATGCAACCATAACAAGAAGCTGCAGCCCCAGAAGGACACGCCCGCCCGCCACAACCAACTCAATAGTGTCAGGTCACTTTAGATCTAGTATACTAGGTTATGCAGCCAGCAGGCCCTAAGTGTCCCAATTTCCCCCAACCTCCGGGTGGGGGGATATGTCTCTATCTGCGCGCCTTTTCCCTCTGGATCTTCTTTTGGGCCTGGCAGGTAACCAAGCCTGAGCAGCCGGTATCGGCATGGCCTCCACTGCCACTCGCCAGTCCGGGAAGTCCACAGGATCTAGGCCCAGCTGTGAAAGGAAGATGGAAAAGTCGTCTTTGGTGCGTAATGTAGCTGTCTTCCCATCCCTTTGTGCCTGAAGTTGAAAGGGAAAGCCCCACCGGTATGTGATGCCCTCAGATCTCATCGCCTCTAGGAGGGGGTGGACCGCCCTGTGTTGCATTAAGGTGCGTCGCGACAAGTCCTGGTAGAAGGAAAGGTGTGCACCATCGAAGTCAAAAAAGGAGCGTTTGCGCATACGTTGCATTATCTGTTCTTTCACAGTATATTTGTGCAATTTACAAATAATGTCCCGGGGGTTGTCAGCATCTTGAGATGGCGGTCTTAAAGCTCTGGGCCCTATCGATTTCGATGCACATATCCGGGGGAGCGCCCAGGATTTCTTTAAAGATGCTCTGGGGTGTGGGGACAATGTCCTTAGCTGCCGTGGCTTCAGGGAGTCCTTTTATACGTATGTTAGAGCGGCGACTGCGATTTTCGTAGTCATCAAGTTGGTTGATCAGTGCTTCTATCTTATGGTCTTGTGCAGTACACCTGTCCGCTAGGCGTGCAATAGATGGCAGTGAATCTTCGACCCTCTGCTCCAAAGTCTCCAATCTGGAGCCCAAGTGATTAGTGTCCGTTTTAAGTTGTGCAATGTCCTGTTGTAGGGCTTTCTCTACTCTGCTTGCGAACCTTTCCAGGTCCTCTTTTGTGGGGAGGGCCCAAATGTGCTTCCTGAGGTCTCGGTCCCCTTGCAGATCAGAAAAGTCTGACCCCAGATCCTGCGAGACACTGGATCCCGGGGAAGCCGGGGGAGCCGTGATGCTTGCCAGTTTGGGTGATGCTATTGGTGAAGCTTCCAATTGCGAGGCAGGGTGCTCTACCCCCGGTGAGGGCTCTGCTCCCATTTTGTTCCTGTTCGGCGTCATCTTGGCCCCAGCCCCCTGCAGTTCTCCTAGTCCAAAGTAATTGTTGATGGGTCCTTGGCTTAATTTTGTGGGGTTACGCGGTTGTGACTGTGCCCTGCGGCGTTGGGACATCTCTTCTGTGATGGTATAGCAATAATGCCCCCTGAGTGCTGAGTATATTATTGTTCAGTGGGGGGTATGGGCAGCATGCCTCATACTTTCATCCTATGCTAGGATCTTTCAGTGCCCCTGCGGCCTGGGAGCTGTTGTGATGTGGGTCTGGGGGTGAGGGTTGTGTGGTGCGGCTGCCTTCCTCACCCACCTCCTCTCTGCTGGCTTTATGTAGCTATACTGCGGGTTGCTGGAAGGCCCCCCAGCACCAGTAGGCCGCCCATGCCTCCACCTCTCTTTCAGCTGCCTTCGGTCACTGCGGGTTTTCTGCTCCGGTCTGTGGGGGATATTAATATTATCCCCCTCTGTCTGGAGGCTCACAGAGGTGCTGCTAGCACCTCAGCTAGGTCCCTGGGTCCCGTAGGCCTCGCGGCCCGCTCCGGCGCCGGTAGGCCTCAGAAGCCTCGGGCTCGATTTCTGCCCGCCCCGGATCGCTGCCACCGATCCGCGCCAGCAAGGGGTCAATCTGTGGCTGGGAGGCCGGGGAGACAGATGATGGCTTAGATGTCTCTTACCCGTGCCTCCAGCGCCCGGATTCCTTCAGATGGTGCAGAGGTTGTCAGGAGCTCCTCCAGCGTGCGTCCTATTGCGCTCGCGTCCAGGCCACGTCCCCTTGGTGCTTTAATTTATATCATTCAGACATGGATAACAAAAGGACTTAGTGGCTTCACAATCAGCCTCCAAGGCACAGTCACATGACATGAGCTCAATACAAACCACCAACCAATGACACACTTGTTTATATTCAAACGATACAATAGAAGAGGCTTGCATGCATGTGGATTGGCCAGCCTGTATGAGCAACAGCTGTTAGGTGGGTGGAGATGAACACTCCAGATAACAATGGAAGCCATGTGGAAACATGGCTTCCATTGAAACCAATGCGTTATCTCACAGAGGCCCTCCAAGCAAAACGCCACGCATGCAAAGCCCCGAACTGCCATTACAATGAATCACTATCAAATACAGCTCTATGAACTATATCTCATAGCGATTATACTACTGTTCCTTTAAAGGGTAAATTATGCACAAAGGAATATAGCTGTAGATTTCTGTCACATTGATCAGATGCGACAGAAAGCTTACAGATCATTATCCTTACAGAAAAGGCAATGCTGATTCCATACCGCAAGTACATCGCCGCCAAGCAGATCAATCTGTACATAATACAGGGGCCCCCTGAGTGACGGTAATACACCCGCGCCACAGAACGTGCATTGCACCTCAAAGATCCGGACCGGCGTTTGCTGCAGCGTTAACCGCTCAGGGCGCATGCTGGCCGGGATGATCGGGCGGGTAGCGTGTGGTTACCAAATAATGGAAGGTTTCCATTGTAAAGGGCCTGTCTGCAATATCGGTTAAAGCCATATTCGCTGTACACAGAGGATACTGGGAGACACTGGCAATACATAATAAACACATCCTAAATTTCTACAACAGTTCCTCCTCTTGTCATATGCTCCCATATGTCCCTCGATGAATCTTGATCATCTTCTAAACACGAACACCAGTCCAATCAAAAAGAAAAAAACGAAACAAAAAAGAAAACCATAGTTGACACGTATTCTTCGGGAGGGATGACTCAGAGGGAAAGCATGATGTGGGGGTTATAGCGATCGCTGAAATCCTCAGCATCTGGTACATGGGCTGGACTTCAGGGGACCTCTTGTCTTGGCTAGGAAAATGTGGTCATCTGCTCGGGCTTTGGTGACTTGATCGATCAGGCAGCAGGAACATCTCAGCATGGCATATAGAGGGAATAGAAACAAAACAACATGAGTATATATACCCCTACTTCCTTCAACCAGGATCCGATGAAAAAAACAAGAACTCCCCAAAATCTCCCAACCTCTTTAGAAAGGATTCCAACCTTCACTGGCTATAGCTTTGACTCTCCCTAGCAGGAACCTAACTTTATCTATATGGACTTGGACCTTGTCACTAGTGCCTGTCATCCAGGTACAACAGTCTTCTGCTATGAACTCACAGAAACCCCCCTTTTGTGCTAAAAGATAATCAAGGGTCATCTTTTCCTGTAATAGACCCTGTCGCTGTTCCTGTGAGATCTCCCTCACAGCTTCAACGGTTTCATTGAACACCCCATCCACAATGGATGAGAAATTGTTCAATCGTTTCCTAAGTTCAACCCTCACCCTGTCCAAGCAGGAAACCATGCCCAGGCCTTGTTGGAGTTGGTTAACAATTCCCTTTGAGCTGTCCCTGCCATTCTTACCTTCTCTCACGCCATCAGATCATAACGATCGGCCACGACGTAAGATGCTGGGACGAGTTTCACCATGCTTGCATTAGGGGGTATTTACTTATAGGCTGTGGTACGGCATAAGAAGTAGTAGGGGCCTGTTAGAGTCGCACAGGGGGACTGTAACGGTCCCCTGCATTGCGCAATAACAGGACAGTCTGGGGGATTCCTCCCTCAGTCTGTATGTCACACTTCCTACCAACAGATGTAATCTAGTCTATTGGTGCTACTAGAAAAGGCTGGGGGTCTAATTCATAAGATTCACTGTTATACCTTTCTCACAAACCGTGGATGCTACAAAACCACTCCTCTTACCAAACTTAAAGTTAAAGCACACTTGTGGGCCATTTATTTGTCCGGATACCTATACTGGTTTTGTGAGGGAGGGGCAGGAACCAGAGCTAATGTTGAAACTGTAACTAATTTTATCTTCTAGAAACGTAGAAGTTAGTTTGTGTCTTTTTGAGATCTTTGCTAGTTTTTTTCTTCTGTTTTCTTTTACCAATATGAACATCATGTATGTATATATATATATACATATACATATATACACACACACACACACACACACACACACACACACACACACACATATCTATACATGTACATACACATTCATGTCATGTACTGCTGCCACTGCCGGGTTATTGAGGCTTGGTGGAGGCCTAGAGCGTACCCAGCAGTGGATCCTGTTCACTGTTTTAGCTAGTTGGAGGTGCATTTAAAAAAAACAAGTTGCATGTTTTATCGTTACCCCTGCTAAAATACATTAAGCTAAATAATATAAATAAAAAGATACTCCTCAGTCGTTGATGTGGTTGAGCAGCTTCTTGCAGTGGCTGGCATGGATACAGTTGTCTTGTCCCTCAAGCTTTAGGGAGGTTGGTGTCGTCAGCTGAACCTGGTATGGTCCATGTTGTCCTACTAGGTCACAAACTTGGTTAGAATTAGATAGGTTAGTAATGTTAGTTTGAAAATTGACATTCTCACCACCATTATCTCCCCCCTTTTCTTTCTCATTACAAAGAGGAAGAAAAGACGCACTGTTTAGAATGACGCAATAAAAAAAAAAAAAAACACAACAAAATAATGGCCACTGAGATCCCCACTTTGATTTAATGAAACAAAAAATGCAATTTTCCGAATTTCCAGCTCCCTTGTTGTCTCCTCAGGTTTACCATCAGGACTGCTCTGGAACTCCCTATCCTAGTATGTCTAGCCAGGCTCTAGCCTTTTCACCAATAAGTGACCCTCGAAAATTAATTTACTCAGGGACACTGAATCCCTGGGAGTAAATTGAGATGCATGGTGACACTGGGCAGGAAGCAGGTGTGAAATACACTTGGAGACACACAGATAGTCTGCCAAGTACATTAACATACCTTAGTCTGGGGCGATGAGCTAGATTTGAAAAGAAAGGGATGGCTGGGCGAGTATCAAATTGAATTACCCATGGGGGTCTACTTAGTCTTGAACACAACTCTTGTGGGCTACTTGCAAGTTAAAGTTCCACTTTGACCAAAATAAGAATATCACCATTTGTACATTTCCTAACCCCAATAACAAACCTCTGTAACTCTTACTTTCACGTTCCTACAAAAATAACGTATTATTACATACAAACAATGAGAATAAGACATAAGACAAACATTTAGATACAAATGCAAAGGGAGATATTTCATAGTTACCATGCTACTTAAAAAAACTTAAGCAAAACAAAGATGAAACCAGACGGAGTAAACACACAATTGGTTAGGTTGGGCTTTACCCATCAACGTTCTTTCCAAGGGCTAACACGATACATTCCACAATGACCAGAAAATGATGTAATACACATCCAATCCTTTCCCGGCTTCCCTTAGTGGATCATGTAACTATGGCTTTCCCCTCTGGCCAGGTATACAAAATGCGCTTCGCCTGGACTGAAAGCGCACTCTGCATATCCTGTTAATACACCATAATAGATTTCTGAAGCCACAATATCACTATATCCAACGTCTTTGTTGTCTGGAGCCTGGTCCTAATTCAGTAATGAACTTCTCCCACCTCCAGACATCAAAGGAACATCCACTTTTTGAGGGGTCACATGGCCCGAGCCCCAAACACAGACTTTATGTACCGCAAAGCTGTTTGACTAGATTGAGAGGCCTCACTTCCCCCCTCAGACATGGACGGCCCATTGCCCATGACGATTCGAATCGACTTTTGCACCAAGTTTAGTAGCAACACTGCCGGGTGCCTTCTTTCGCAGTGCTAGCTTGCTTCCGACTCCGATTAGTATACATGGCTTCCCCATCGGTCAGCTAGAAACCTCAACCCGGTGGATTTGTACGACTATACAGTTCAGCAACTACCACTCGCTCCCCACCCCCGGTACTGACACGGTAACACGTGGAGCGGGTTTCAGAATCTGCTCCTCACACGTTGAAGGCTGAAAGAAACGTGACGCTTTCTCCTGTTTCACGTAGACCGGCCCAAAGTACACACATTTGTTCCGACCTAACCCGTGCAGCCAAACAGCCACAGAAGTACAATTAAATCCTCACTATACAAACCTTGGCTTCAGTCTATTTCCTGATGTTATACTAAAGAAATTGAGATGCCGATTACTGATTACACACAAAGTATAATGTCTCTACCTGGAACACAAACTATGTAGAAAACACTATCCCTATAACACTAACCGCAAATTAGTCCAAAACAAACCTGATTTTAAACAAAACTGACTCCAATACAAGAATGGATCAGTTATACTCCACACTGTAGTCTATAATTGGAAATCAATGGTTATACAACAATTGGGCAGAACCCTATGAAAAAGCTGCTTAAACATAAACATAAATGCCTACATAAAACTGAAAAAGTTATAAAACCAAAACTGCCATATCCAAAAACAAAGATAAAACACGAAAACAGATGAATTGTATAAAGACGCTAAATCTGAAAAAGTCAAACAAAACTGGCTAAAACAGATGCAAAAATCCTGTAAAAACGTCCCTCAATACTGGGTTTAAACTAAAAACGGAGAGACTCCGTTCAAAACAGTACACAAAATCACGTAATGACTCTTATAAGAAGTTGCCTTTCAAAACAAAAAGTGTAACAATAGTTAAACACGAAAAAACAAAAATGATGCTATGGAATTCAATATGACATCTCAGCCATGTGGCCCTTTGTCAGTACTCCAAGATGGCGGCCACATCATGTGGGTTTCAATCACCACAACACAAAATGTCAGTAAGTGAAGCAACATTACAACCCCATGGCCCTCTTTACCAGGAGAAAATGACGCCAAACACGTGATGGAAGGGGGCGTGGCTACGCACGGCATGGAGTAAGACGCTTTGGAGACAGCTCCGCTAATCATCCTGCACAATCCTGATAGCACCGCCATCTTGCGTTTCCCTGACCTGAGATGACTCTCTAAGTCATCTGTACCGCAGCTCTTACTGCTAGGCAGGTCCGGTGAGGAGGCAACGATGGCTAGACGTGAAGCAGGATCTAAGGCATTGCCGGACATCCCGAGTCAAGATGGCGCCCTCCGTCCCCGCTCGGCCAAGGAAGCCACACAGAGGTTGTTTGCCAAAAATTGGAAAGATCCCCCGCTGCCTACTATGCTGGATACTGGGGACGAGATGGAGGATGAACAGAGGTCACTGGATGGAGTCCCGCGGATGTTCGGCGAAGACCTGGCAACCCCACATGTGAGTACACCGGCACAGGCCCGAACGCCTAGCATGGCGGCAGCACCAGAGCGGGAGGGAGGTGAAACGGAGCCCACATTACTGGACATTTTCAGAGCTGTTACAGCCTGCAATGATTCCATCACAGGTCTGTCTGGGGAAATGAAGGGAATTAAATTCGAAATCTCCTTGATACGCCATGACATGCAGAAACTTCGGGAACGCACGACGGCCTTGGAGGGCCGCCTGGGTTCCCTGGAGGATGATTGGTAGCCATTGCAGAGGGATGTTCGCCATATACAATCAGTATCTGCAGCTAATGCGGCTAGATTGGAAGACATGGAAAATCGCCTACGCAGGAACAATATTAGGGCCGTGGGAATCCCTGAACGGGCCGAAGGTAAACATCCTGTTGCCTTCATTGAGGCCTGGCTCACTGAAGTGTTTGGAAGAGAAACATTTTCCCCAATGTTTGCAGTGAAGAGGGCCCATAGGGTCCCCGCGCGCCCTCCGCCACAGGGCGCACCACCACGACCCTTCCTGTTCAAACTGTTAAACTACAAGGGCAGGGATGCCATTCTAGCTAAAGCACGAATATCTGCAGAGCTCAAAGTGGATAATATGAAGGTGTCCCTGTTCCCAGATTTTTCAGCGGAATTGCAGAGGCAACACCAAAAGTTCTTAGATATCAAAAGGAGACTTTGGTCGCTTAATGTTCAGTACTTCATGCTATATCCTGCTAAGCTAAAAGTTATTGCAAATGGCAGTTCTCATTTTTTTGAGAATCCAGCGACGGCCTTGCATTGGCTGGATTCAGAAGAAGGTAACTTGAGACAACAGCGTACCTGAGGATAAAGAAGCTGTCTTATGCTATACAAAGGTGCCTTATAATTCTCAATTTCCTGGGCAGGGATGTGATACCTGGTTCTGACAGACTTGCCAAGGCTATTGTATTAAGATGGGATTGATTTGTTTACTTAGCTGGAGCGCATGAATAAATGATTCCTTATATTAACCGTTTTTGTTCAAGTCACAATCTCTTCTCAGCAAAGCTACATTACAGCCCCCCGGATATTATCCTGAGAGGACTCTACCCCTTCTCACTTGGGGAAGGGCTGGGATTCTGGAGGACCCCTAAAGCCAGATTAGGACTGGGACTGCCCTGTTGGCTAGAGGTTGCGCGGTATGGTTTTTTTTCTTTTTTCTGTTTGTTTTTTGTTTTCCCAAATGGGACTTTGGCACATATGTCCGCAGGGGGCTGAGAGAGGTTTCCCAACTAACTGGTACAGTAAATATCTGAGGTTCACTCTGAATATTTGGACTGAAGCAGGAGCTCAGGGGCTATATGACCTGGAGAGGCTACTTTGTGCTGCAGATTGGTATGAGATGGACGGTGGGGAATGGGACTGGTTATATCCGAATATAAATACAGTTTTATGGGAGGTATGGCTCAATGTATGCACAAAGAAATAAGACTTTTCACCTGGAATATAAGGGGGCTAGGAGATAGAGTTAAACGAACTGCAATGTTTAAATATTTTGCTAAACTGCAACCTGAGGTTATATGCCTACAAGAGACACATTTAATGCCAGACACCGTCCTTCTGCTGCGTTCCCGTAAATATCCAAACCAATTCCACTCTACGTATTCCTCCTATTCTGGGGGAACAAGTGTTCCCCTGTTGGGTTCCAGTGTTGGCCCTGGGAGATTATAATAATGTCCTTGATCCCCAATTAGACCGATTCTCGCTTAACAGAAACACAGTTTCCTCAAGGAGGGGAAGTAGAACATTTGCTTTATTGATAGAAGAAATGGGTCTCCGAGATGTATGGAGGGAGAGACATGGGGATGAGAAATGTTATTCCTGTCATTCGGCTACACATGATGGCCTTTCACGTATAGATATGGGTCTGGGTAATGATGCCATGTTGCTGCTTGTACATGATTCAGCGTATGAACCTAGGCTGCTCTCTGACCACTCTTTGTTCCGGGTGGTACTGAGGGGTGCTGGAGGATCCCCCCGACCGTTGTGGAGGCTAAATCCATTCTGGCTGACACTATTCCCATCTGAAGATGGTGTACTTGGGGAGCTGAGGGAGTTTGTCCTCCGCAACGACCGGGCGGCTAGTGCTTCCTTGGTGTGGGACACTCTTAAGGCTTTCCTGAGAGGACTCCTGATTAGATAGATTACTGGGGTTAAGCGTAGGTCCAGAGAATGGGAAGATACTGTGAGGGGCAACTTGCAGGATAGGGGAAGGAAGATGATAGCTAATCCCAATCAGCACACCAGGGCGGCATGGACTGAGGCATCCTCGCTTTATAATTCAGTTATTAGGTCAGCCGCTGAAAAGAAACGATACTTCCTTCAGCAGGAAAATTTTGAGGAAGGTGAGAATACGGGACATATGCTGGCACTTATTGCCAAATTGCAAATTCGGCAATAACAGCCATAGAGACGGCCTCTGGGGACATAGTTACTTCTACGCCTGAAATAATTAGAGCATTCTCTAGTTTTTATGCTGACTTATATGATTCTAAAACACAAACCACAGTGGAAGATCTGCAGGGATTTTTGGAGGGCTGTCCTATTCCACGGTTGACAGATGAGGACAGGGCGATTTTGAACTCACCAATTACCATAGAAGAATTGACTGATGCACTGACGGGGGACCCAGAAACATAAGGCTCCAGGGTCTGATGGTCTTCCGGCAGAGGTATATTCACGATACGGGGGAGTTCTCTTGCCTGTGTTGTTGAAAACCTTTGCTGAAGCAACCAGGGGGGGGGCAGATTGACGGATACTATGAATGAGGCTATTATAGTAGTGATACCGAAACCCGGAAAAAACATTCTCTACCCTGACTCGTATAGACCCATTTCTTTGTTGAATTTGGATGTGAAATTGATTGCTAGAGTCCTGGCTACCAGACTATCCAAAGTAATAGGTAAACTGATTGATCCAGATCAATCAGGGTTCATACCTACCAGATCTACAGCGGATAATATCAGAAGGTTATTCCTTAATTTACAGATACCCAAGGATGATCCGGGGAATAGGGCCATACTCTCGCTCGATGCTGCCAAAGCGTTTGACAGCGTGGAATGGCCCTACCTCTGGGAGACACTGGAGAGATTTGGTCTGGGTAGATCGTTTATCGAGTGGGTTAAAATTGTATATTCTGCTCCTACATCTAGAATTTGAATTAATAACGCATTGTCCCCTCCTATATCTCTGTGCAGGGGCACACGTCAGGGGTGCCCATTGCCCCCCCTGCTTTTTGCCCTAGTGGTGGAGCCGCTGGCCATTATGGTACGCAACAGAACTGATATAGTAGGATTTCGTAGAGGAACCATGGAAGATAAAATTTCGCTTTATGCGGATGATACACTGTTATACCTTGACGATACAGATTGTTCCCTTAAAGCAGTGATGCAGCTAATTGTAAATTTTGGTCGATTCTCTGGATTTAGTATTAATTGGTCAAAGTCAATTCTCATGCCTGTAGACCCCCTGAGGACTGTCTTACCACAAGGGGCGGAACAAATCATGATTGCCAGTTCTTTTAAATATCTAGGAGTTATAGTAACTCCGGAACCGAAGGGATACCTTAGTTTAAACCTAAAACCCTTACTAGCTAGGCAAAAAGACAAATGTCAGACCTGGTGTAAACTTCCCCTATCGGTGGTTGGGAGAGTTAATTTAATAAAGATGGTGTGGGCCCCACAGCTCCTTTACATTCTTTACAACTCTCCAGTATGGATCCCTAAAAAAAGAAAAAAGCAAGAATTAGTTTAATGTCATTACAATATGGAAAGGATCGGGGGGGTTGGCAGTCCCACACTCTAAAACGTATTTTCTAGCCTCGCAATTGCAGCAGATGGCGGGATGGGGAATAGTGGACAACCCAGATCCCATTGTACAGTTACTAACTAGGTCAAACACCCAGATTGACAGCGGCCTCCCACTTAGAAATGGATCTTCCGGCTATACAGACTTCGGATCCGACAGCGGATCTACTTAAGAGGGTATGGAGGGCGGCTAAGGAGTTATTGAGTGTGGATGGACCCCTCTGCTTTACTCCAGTGTGGGATAACCCGAGCTGAATAAATTGGAAGGCTTCTCTAATTGGAGGAGTGCAGGTACCTGGTTCTTCTCTCAACTATATGGTGAGGGGGGCCTGAGATCGTTTGCACAATTAGGTCAGGAATATTGCTTATCCTCTAAACTATGGCCCTCCAGTTGTTCAGGAACTACAATTCCCATCATGCCTAGTCATGTCTGTGAATGTCAGAGTTTTACAATGCCTAATGGGATGTGTAGTTCCACAACAGCTGGAGGGCCGTTGTTTGAGGATGCCTGCTCTAAACAGTTCTATCAATATCTTCAACTCCGACACGCCCTACAGACCCAAGAACGAAATGGCAAATTAGCCACTGCAGTATCACCTCTGCTAGGGGACATTATTAAGACTAAAATTAAAAGAGGACTGATTTCTAAAACATATTTAACACTACTGACGTCCATACAGAGCCGTACAGAGCTTAGATGCAAGGTGCAGTGGGCGGAGGATCTGGGAGAGATAGATGCGGATCAGTGGGACATGGTGCTGGAATCTACCCCGGCGGTATCGGTTTCAGCATCTCATAAGCTATCTCAGCTATTTATCCTACACAGAGCATATCGTACGCCTGTTAAACTCCTTGAATGGGGATTGAGGGAATCATCATTGTGCCCGAAGTGTAAGGTGCATCCGGGAGATTTCATTCATCTGCTTTGGAGATGCCCGGAACTTAAAAGCTATTGGGAGGAGGTTACGCAGGTTATAGCTGAATTATCCAGGATGCCAGTGTCCTTCACCCCCTTGGTGTGTTTGCTGGGGGCAATTGATATTGAAACATATCAAGTTGGCACATATACTATGATCACAAGGTTGTTATATTTGGCAAGAAAGTTGATTGCTAGACACTGGATGGCACCTACGGTCCCAACTAAGGGACAGTGGATAGCCCATGTTAACTCCTTTCTATTAAGGAAACAATTGCCATACTCCCACAGAGGTGCCCCTCACAAATTGGAATTAATATGGCAAGATTGGTTGAAGGATAGCAGACTTGCGCCTCCTCAGCTACTTGTGGACAGATTGTTAAGACTCTAACCCATCTGGAGTCGACAAATTTTACTAGTTTGATTTGTTTATTTTATGTTGTTTTCTTTATGACCTTATTACTCTAATACTCTATTCTGAAGGTCAGACAGGAATATCAATCTATGACATATTCATATACCTTTAAAGCTGGTCAATACCATTTTCACGGTGTGGGATTAGTCAGAGGACCTATGGAAAGATGATCCTGTCTTCAGTATATGTGTATTCTGTACCCAGGGGTATGTGACAGAGCAAACGGGCCCTGTTAAAAATGTTGACTCTGGTGAAACTGGTATAGCCTCTTATAATTCTTTCTATCTGTACTGGTCTTCTAATAATATGTTTCTGTTGTACTGCTCAGATTGATTTTACGTCTGTAACAATGTCTCACTATGACGAAAATTATAATAAAACGTTTCTTGACTGAAAAAAAAAACACGTGATGGAAACAAAACGACTGCACCGAGAACCACCAACCACAGTACAAATACGGGGATTTCGGTGTTAGAACACTAAAAACGCATAACACAGAGTTTATGAAGTGGATTTGAAATACAGCGTAGAAATTAACCATCCTCACTGAATGCTGATTTTCAGCTGCACGGCGCCATTCGCCACTAGAAACTCAGTCCAAAACCGGGATAGCCATGTGCCACTCAAACTTCAGCATCTAAAACAACCAACGGTTTCATTAACAAATAAGTTGTACTATAAACAAACAGAACCAGAGGTGAATTACAGTGTAAAAAGCACAAAACCACTTTATGATTACAATACTGTGTCTAAACGAAATTTGCCGCCAAAAAATCAAAACTCTGCACATACACATGCTTTATGAAAAAGGCGCAATCCGTAAGCAAACACAGCACAAAAAGACCTCTATACACTGTAATGTTAACTCGGTTTCACACTTAAAGCTGAATAGCCGTCTAACAACAGATTGTCTCTACCAAAAACTGAATTACAGCTGGGACTCCGCAAAACAACAGAACAACATTACAACAAAATGATTCTGCTGGAAATGGACTTCAGTACAATAACAAACTATTTTCACTTGAGACTGAAATATTGCACAAAAACAAAGCAATTAAAACCAGAAACTGAATTTCCTGCAGACAATTACTTAATTCCACAAAATGCTGAAATTCGGTCCAAAAGCAAGTTCAGCAGAAACAAAATTGAAATTGTAACAATTTTACAACAAAATGGTGGTAACTTACGCCATTCCTGCCAAAAGCAGCACAAACTGAAATCTCTCCCCTTACAGACTGACTATACAATCTGAGACTCCAAACGAACGCTTAAACAAATTACCGCCAAAATTACAACATAACACACACAATTACTAAGCACAACACTGATATAGATCATGGATTCAAAGCATATCCATAATCATACACATAGCGAAGCATATTCATAATCATACACACCGATCACGCACTCAAAGCATACAGTTACTCATAACACACACTTTAGGTGTATTGATTAGGACCTATAGAGAACAAGTATAGGTTATCTTCCTAATCAATAGACCAAACTATAATGATAACAAACAATTAAAAACCCCGCCATTATGTAAAAAAAAGGAAAAACAGGTTCTTTTAGCAAAGCAGAATTTACCTGACACAGCGGACAGAGAAAACAACATCCTGGACTCAGGACAACAAAAGATTTCAAAAATTAAAATAAAATTGTTTTTACCAATAGCCGGCTGTTTTGATGTCCTGTCTGGATCACTTCCTCCCTTCGGTCCGCTGTGACGGAAATTTCTGTAGGCTCCTAAAATTCTCTGGCTCGCCATCTGTAAGGGCAATTATAATACCTTGTGTGCATTATATTTTGCCTGCGCTAATAAGCACACTTTTCAGCTCTTTTGCATAATGCATTTGAGTGCACTCGTGTTAAAGCAAGTAAAACAGACACCATAGCTGTTCTCACATTGCAAGCTCGAAAAGCAGGCCTGCCTTTCAATGCTTGGTGCTTTAATTTATATCATTCAGACATGGATAACAAAAGGACTTTGTGGCTTCACAATCAGCCAATCAGCCTCCAAGGCACAGTCGCATGACATGAGCTCAATACAAACCACCAACCAATGACACACTTGTTTATATTCAAACGATACAATAGAAGAGGCGTGAATGCAGGTGGATTGGCCAGCCTGTATGAGCAACAGCTTTTAGGTGGGTGGAGATGAACACTCCAGATAACAATGGAAGCCATGTGGAAACATGGCTTCCATTGAAACCAATGCGTTATCTCACAGAGGCCCTCCAAGCAAAACGCCATGCATGCAAAGCCCCGAACTGCCATTACAACGAATCACTATCAAATACAGCTCTATGAACTATGGGGTTTATTTACTATACCGCTCAGGCGCGCACATTTGCGCAACTGTGCGCTATTTAACGGCAGATATGCGCAAATAGCGGTAAATAGCGCACATATGGAATTCACTATAACGGCTGGCGTTAAATAACGGCCAAACTCTCAACCGGCAATAGACACTGGACCCTCGAAATCACTTAAGGTCAAACCGGCAATAAATTGCGGTCGGCAATATCACTTAAGGTATACACGCGATAAATGGCGATAAACGCGTATAGACGGCAATTTATCGCGTGTCAACGCGTTTACACGCGCGGACTCGCCATATCATTTATTTGGGGTATCAAGTATCTCGACATAAACTATCACTAAGCAACATTACCGTCAAGCCCCGAAACGTACGTACCGCAAAACGAACCTCCCGGAGACACTCTATTGCGTAACCAAAGTTACCTTCGGTACAAAGGTGTACCGAAGGTAACAATAGACCTCACAAGTAGAGGTGGGTGGAT
>BLSH010511887.1:133363-160032 GCA_018402905.1 Glandirana rugosa | reverse complement strand
GCGGAGGTCCGGGCTAAAAAAAAAATTAAAAGTCAGCAGCTACACATACAGTAGCTGCTGACTTTTAATATTAGGACACTTACCTGTCCTGGAGTCCAGCGATGTCGGCACCCGCCGCCGATCTTCGGATCGGGGGACGGGTGCAGCCGCCTCCATCGCGGGTAAGGGAACCCGGACGTGTAAGCAGTACAGCTTCACGCCGGGCACCTTACCGCGCATGCGCGAGCTCTGCCACGCTCTGCTACTGGCCAGGCGGCCAGTAGCAGAGCGAGCAGGGAGGAGGGAGCCGGGCTTCTGACGTCAGCGGCCGCGTCCGCCGGCCAGAGCTCCCGGAAGTGTGGAAAAGGACACCTGTCTAAAGACAGGTGTCCTCTTCCCCCTCCCCCCCGAAAGGTGCCAAATGTGACACCTGAGGGGGGGAGGAATCCAACCAGCGGAAGTTCCACTTTAGGGTGGAACTCCGCTTTAAAGTCTGTGTGTGCGCTGAACAAGCACACACACATAGTCTGATTGGCTGCCCCCTGAGCCATCAGAGCCAATGACTCTTCTGTCATTATAGAAAAAAAAATCCTGCGCTTGGGCCGGGAAGAAGTGTGAAAGTATATATTGTAAATGCGACTCCGCAGATAGGTCTTTGGTACAACCCTCTAGTCAAACTGAAACATAAAACTGCAGCGCAAAAAGTTCACACAAAACAAGGGAGTCCATGCAAAGAAAATCTTGAACGGGGTCCTGTGTGTTCAGCAAACAGCCCACCACCAGAGGCACCACCACACCAAGCTCCTTACCAGATGTCAATGACCCCCTATTACGGAGGGTCAAAAAACGCCTTGATATGATAAGCTCCTGCAAGGGACTTTAGACTCAGACTTTCAGATAGGAGGACTCCACATCAGCACATTTCTCAATAGGATCCAGGCTCATTCATGTAAAGAACATAAGCATACAATAGTGCAGATGGTACAAACAAGAGCTTTAATAGTATGCTAAAAACAAATGGTCACTCACATTTGTGTAGTATAAAGACAGCATTTGGAAGCATGTGACAGCACAACTCAAGATCACTGCGCCTGGATGCACCGCATGGATGGTCCGGCGTCCAGGAAGAAAGATGGCGTCCGCGATTCAGGTTATCCGGTCATGTGCAGAAAGTACGTCTCCTGGCATCCACCCAACGCGTTTCGTCATCAACTGACGTCGTCGGGGGTGTGGCTGCCAGGAGACGCCAGCAACTTATGACCGGATCAGGCGGAAATGATCTGCGCTCCAAAGCCACTCGTACAGAAACCAGCATGACAGGAAGCGCAGTACTTGGTTTGCTGATCAATAGCCGTAGCTAGAGCAACTTTAGACACAAACATCTATCTGCTGACAGCGAATACACTTAAAAATATTTGAGTTAAGTCCTAATAAGAAAGACTCAATTAAAAACCTCTTCATTCAAGAAGTGTTTCTAAACGGAAATCCTATTAAAATATATGTAAAAATAAAATTAAAAGATTTATTCCCCGCACTGACCGGAGAAACTGAACGCGCACGCCATCTAGTGACCAGAAACAATTACACATCTCTAGCATCAAAAATATAATACAATAGAAAGTTATCTTTAATCGAAGACTCTACGCATTGTTTATAAAGGCATTCACATCCCATTCTATATTCAGTCCATGAGGGGCATATGAACGCAAGGAATATATGCAGAATGTTTCCATTTTAGAGATTTCTCTCCTGATATTATTTACCCGCCACATGGGCACATAATGGTCGATTGCCATGATTTTAGTACCTACAGGATTCCTCCCGTGGCATAGATCATAATGGCGTGACACACTGTGGTTGGGATATCCCTTATGGATATTGGTCAGATGTTCTCCCACTCTGATCTGCAGGGTACGTATTGTGCGCCCCACATAATAATGTCCACATGGACAGATCAATATATAGACTATGTTTTTAGTAGAAAAAGAAATGAAAGAAGTGATAGAGTGAGATTTACCATCATGTATTGAGGAGAAAGTGGTACATTTTGATTTTATAGAATTAACTTTACACATCTTGCATTTTCTGCAAGGGTAAAACCCTTTCATATTTTGAAAGAACATACATTTTTTTGTTGGAGGTTCAATGACATTTGGAGCCACTGTTAATCTAAGTGGAGGTGCTCCCTTAAATAGTACAGTAGGTCTGTCCCCTAATATGGGAGCCAGCACCCGATCATTAGTCAATATATTCCAATGTTTATTTAGAATCCTAGTCACTTGTTGGTGTTGGAAACTATAGGTGGTAATCATGGGGCAATTAAACCTAGTTTCCACAGATTTTTGTCTTGGGGCCAAGAGGGTATTTCTGTCCATCAACTGGACTTCCTTATAAGCTTTATCAATCAATGAATTGGTGTAGCCCTTTTCCCTAAATCTAGTTTTTAGGATAGTGGCCTCCTTCTCAATGCTGGTTTCTGCACTAGCGGCTTTGGAGCGCAGATCATTTCCGCCTGTTCCGGTCATAAGGTGCTGGCGTCTCCTGGCAGCCACACCCCCGACGACGTCAGTAGATGACGAAACGAATATAGAATGGGATGTGAATGCCTTTATAAACAATGCGTAGAGTCTTCGATTAAAGATAACTTTTTATTGTATTATATTTTAATTTTTGATGTTAAAGATGTGTAATTGTTTCTGGTCACTAGATGGCGTACGCGTTCAGTTTCTCCGGTCAGTGCGGGGAATAGTTTTTATTTTTATTTTTTTGCATATATTTTAATATGATTTCCTCTAGGAACACTTCTTGAATGAAGAGGTTTTTATATATAAAGTCTTTTATTTTAGGACTTAACTTAAATATTTTTATTTTTAAGTGCATTCGCTGTCAGCAGATAAATGTTTTTGTCTAAAGTTGCTCTAGCTACGGCTATTGATCAGCAAACCAAGTAACGCGCTTCCTGTCATGCTGGTTTCTGCACTAGCGGCTTTGGAGCGCAGATCATTTCCGCCTGTTCCGGTCATAAGGTGCTGGCGTCTCCTGGCAGCCACACCCCCGACGACGTCAGTAGATGATGAAACGCGTTGGGTGGATGCCAGGAGACGTACGTTCTGCACATGACCGGACAACCTGAATTGCGGACGCCATCTTTCTTCCTGGACGCCGGACCATCCATGCGGTGTATCCAGGCGTAGTGATCTTGAGTCGTGCTTCCATACGCTTCCAAATGCTGTCTTTTTACTACATAAATGTGAGTGACCATTTGTTTTTAGCATACTATTAAAGCTCATTTTTGTACCATCTGCACTATTGTATGCTTATGTTCTTTACATGAACGAGCCTGGATCCTATTGAGGAATGTGCTGATGTGGAGTCCTTTTATCTGAACGTCTGAGTCTAAGTCCCTTGCTGGAGCCTATTATATCAAGGCGTTTTTTGACGCTCCGTAATAGGGGGTCATTGACATCTGGTAAGGAGCTTGGTGTGGTGGTGCCTCTGGTGGTGGGCTGTTTGCTGAACACACAGGACCCCGTTCAAGATTTTCTTTGCATGGACTCCCTTGTTTTGTGTGAACTTTTTGCGCTGCAGTTTTATGTTTCAGTTTGACTAGAGGGTTGTACCAAAGACCTATCTGCGGAGTCGCATTCATAATATAGACTTTCACAATTCTTCCCGGCCCAAGCGCAGGATTTTTTCCTATATTCATATTCCTCTTTGCCATCCACCGTAACTGGCTCAGGTGGGGCCAATCTCCTCCCCGGAAAGTAGTCCTTAGTTACAGGTTTTAGCAGGGATACGTGAAACACCGGGTGTATTCAGAGAAAAGGAGGAAGACTCAGCTCATACACCACCCTGTTGATCTTTTTCTTGACCGTGAAGGGGCCAATAAACTTTGGTCCCAGCTTCTTTGACGGGCAGGATAGCTTCAAGTTTTTAGTGGATGACCAAGCCTGATCGCCCGGCTGCAGGTCCAGCTCCCCTTGTCGAAGGCTCGCTTGATAGATTCCTGCGACCGGAATAGTGTCTCCCACAGGAGCTTGTTGTTTTCCACCAGGAAGGCTGCCATATCCTTTCTGGGACCAGGTCAGGCAAGAACGAAGGATGGTAGCCGAGGTTCACACAGAATGGTGGCTGAATGAACAAAGTTATTGTAGGCGAACTCGGCTACGGGCAGCAGAGAGGCCCAGTCGTCCTGAGAGAACGAAGAATAGCACCTGAGATACTGCTCTAACGTTTGGTTCGTTCTCTCCATCTGGCCATTGGTCTGGGGATGATAAGCGGAGGAGAACGCCAACTCAATTCCCAAGAAAGAGCAGAGAGTCTTCCAGACCGAGAGGATTAACTGTACTCCTTAATCAGATACGATATTGGCCGGGATTCCGTGGAGGTGGACAATCTCCCTGACGAAGGCTTCTGCGGTTTGTGTAGCCATGGGGGTGCCCTTCATGGGGATGAAATGTGCCATCTTAGTGAGACGGTCTACTACCACAAAGTTGGTGGAGAACCCTGCAGATGGGGGCAGTTCTGCGATGAAATCCATCGACACATGGGACCATGGCCTTTCCGGGACAGGCAGCGGATTTAGCAACCTCCAGGCCTTGGTCTTGTCGCCCTTGTTGCTGGCACAGGTGGGGCAGGCCTTAACATATTCCTTACAGTCTTTGTCCACCAGGGGCCACCAGAAAGCGTGTGCAAGAAGTTCCGCCGTCTTACGGCTCCCAAAATGTCCTGCTAATTTTTTATCATGGCATAGTTCCAGGAATGCCAGAAAACTCTTGCACCTAGCCACCATAATCCGTCATGCTGGGTCCGCCTGGGACCATCTGATTTGGGAAAGAAGATCCTTCTGGGTTAACAAGAAACTCCAGGATGGGAGGATAGTGTCTGGTGAAGGGGTCTCCCCTGTCTTGTGAAACATTCTGGAGAGAGCGTCCGGTTTCATATTTTTCGACCCAGGCCTGTACGTGATATGGAGCTGCAATCTTGAAAAGAAGAGGGCCCAGTGGGCCTGACGGGTTTACAGTCTCTTAGCAGTGCGTAGGTATTCCAGATTCTTGTGGTCGGTATACACAAGAACCGGGTGCGTGGCTCCCTCCAGCAGGTACCGCCATTCCTGCAGGGCGGCTTTGATAGCCAGCAATTCTCTGTCTCACACATCATAGTTCCGCTCAGGGGGAGTCAGCTTCTTGGAGAAGAAGGCAATTTGGTGAAGAGCGGCTATAGACCCCTGCCTCTGAGAGAGTAGCGCTCCCACCGCTGTTTATATAAGGTAGGGTAGGATCCGGATGCTTTAGGATGGGCGCAGAAGTGAAGAGGCGCTTAAGTTGTTGGAATGCCTCCTGGGCTTCGGGGGTCCACAGAAAGCGTGTGTTCTGTTTAGTAAGCTGGGTGATGGGAGCGATGAGAGCAGAGAACCCCTTGATAAACTTTCTGTAGAAATTGGCGAAGCCAATGAAGCGTAGGACCGCCTTTCTATCAGTAGGTGCTGGCCATTCCACAATAGCGGAGACCTTTTGGGGGTCCATGGTGATACCAAACACAGAGAGGATGAACCCCAGGAAGGAATCTTCTTACTGCCGTCACCACTGCTTCCCACAGCCTTGGGATCTTGCCCTCACGATGCCTTGCTCAGATCCTGATGCCGATACGGAAACCCGTCAGGCAGTCCCCACGGAATACCATGAATTCCTGGATGTTTTTAGCAGGAAGGGAGCGGATACCCTGCCGCCACACCGGTCGTACGATTGCCCTATCGAATTGCTACCAGGGGCAGAGGTGCCTTTCGGCCAAATTTATCCTCTTTCTGAATTGGAGCTCTCAGCCCTCAAGGCATACCTGGATGACAACCTGAAGAAAGGGTTCATTCGACCCTCTACCTCTCCCGCTGGTGCCGGGATCTTCTTTGTTGAAAAGAAAGATAAGACTTTAAGACCCTGTATCGATTACCGGGATCTCAATAAGATCACGGTTAAGAACCGATTTCCCGGTAATCGATACAGGGTCTTAAAGTCTTATCTTTCTTTTCAACAAAGAAGATCCCGGCACCAGCGGGAGAGGTAGAGGGTCGAATGAACCCTTTCTTCAGGTTGTCATCCAGGTATGCCTTGAGGGCTGAGAGCTCCAATTCAGAAAGAGGATAAATTTGGCCGAAAGGCACCTCTGCCCCTGGTAGCAATTCGATAGGGCAATCGTACGACCGGTGTGGCGGCAGGGTATCCGCTCCCTTCCTGCTAAAAACATCCAGCAATTCATGGTATTCCGTGGGGACTGCCTGACGGGTTTCCGTATCGGCATCAGGATCTGAGCAAGGCATCGTGAGGGCAAGATCCAGAGGCTATGGGAAGCAGTGGTGACGGCAGTAAGAAGATGTGAATTGCACATAACCGGTGACCCAGTCGATTTGTGGGCAGTGTGCCCGGAGCCAAGGATGACGGGGAAAAGAGGGGACGCAATGGTGTCCAGTACAAGTAGCCCCGATTGACCATCTGATGTGTGAGCAGGAATAGGGACAGTCTCCTGGGTCACGGTGCCCGATTTAATGGTGGACCCGTCGGCCAGGTGGATGGTCATTTGGTGGGCTTTGGTGAAGGGAACCTGGTGCTGGGCTGCGAAGTTCAGGTCCACGAAGAAACAGCAGGCCCCAGAGTCTATAATTGCCCGGACTGGTATGCCTCCACTGGGCAGCTGCGGAGAGACAAAGTCCCAGGTGGGTCTTATGACTGGGCATAGACAGGATCTCTCCCTTAACGGGGTAGGGACCCGAACCCGCTTGGCTGGGCAGGAACGCACCATGTGTCCGGGATCCCCACAGTAAAGGCACAGTTCGTGGTTCCTGCGCCTTAGTCTCTCCTCTGGGGTGAGGACTGGGCGCAGGGAGGTGACCAGCCGTTCAGAGCTACGTTCCTGTAAACGAAGGTCGATCTGGATGGCCAGATCCATCAGAGCATCCAAGGTCGGGGGGGAACATCGACATGAGCTAACTCATCCTTGAGTGGCTCGGACAGGCCCAACCGGAACTGGAAGCAAAGGGCCGCGGAGTTCCAGGCAGTGTCAGCGCTCCAGCGCCGGAAATCGGCCACATAATCCTCCGCCGTGCGGCTGCCCTGCTGTAGTGCATGGAGCGCAGCTTCCACCATGGCGGTTTGGTGCGGGTCCTCGTATAGATGCGCCATGGCCCAGAAAAAGCGTGCAAGAGTGGTGGTGTCAGGGGTCTTCTGTTCAAGTAGCCAATGAGCCCAGGCTTGGGGCTCATCCCGGAGAAGTGAGATGACCAGTCCCACTTTGGTGGCTTCTTGGGAGAAGGTGTGGGGTTGCAAGGAAAAGTAGAGTTCACATGCGATGCGGAATGCCTGGAATTTCTTATGGTGCCTAACAAACCATTCAGGTAGAGGTACCTCGGGCTCTGTAGGCAGAGTGATGAGGGTGTGATCGGGAGGCGGGTCGTACCCAATGCCGGGGGTGCAGCAAGCTCCAGAATGCGACCTTCCAGCTGCACGTAATCATTTTGAAGGGCCTTCACCACCCGAGTAAGGCCGGCCAGATGTATGCAAAGTTCATTCGTTGGGGAAGGCTCCTGCACAGACTCTGACATGGCTGTCTGATACTGTCACGTACCTGGTGGAAGAGTCTGGCTTATGCGGTGGGCAGCTTCCCGGGTAGACAGGTGGCTCGGGAGTGCAGGATGGCGCGAGGGTTGGACTGGATCACTGATGTTGATAGGAAGTCCGTTGGTGCGCTCGTGCACTAGTAACGTGGTCGTACAGGCTGGGTCATGAACCGCGCTGGCGGTACGGTACAAGAGGAGCAGGCAGGTGGGTAGTGGGGTCCAAGTAGGGTCATCAACAGGCGGGCAGCAAAGGTATCAGAGGATCAGGCAGGAGAGTGGTAGTAGGCAAGTCGCGGGTCGGTGCAGGCAGGAATCAAAAAGGTCAGGCAGGCCAGATCACAGAAACAGGTAATCAGGTACAGATAGCTCAGGAAACACACACTAAATGCCGTAGATCAGGCAGCACTTGCTGCAGGGCGTGCACAGTTTAAATAGAGCCGTTTTGCACCGTTTCCGGTGCGTGCACGCGCAAATAGCGCTAGAAAGTCCAGGAAATGCAGGAATTTCTCCTAACAGGGCCTATCTCACAAGGAGAGAACATTGCATGTCCTTAAAGTTCAACGTGGAAGATTAGACTCTCGCTGTCTCTTGCTTTGCTGCTTGTTCCGAAGAGGAGTGATGGGGCTCCCCGGGGGGGTCTCTTGGAGGAGCTGAGGCAAGGTTCTTACAAGGTCGGGGTGGCGTCCTGCGAAATAATCCCAGCTGGAGGAAGTTACGTTCGCCTTCCTGTAAGGAAGAAAAGCCGAAGGTTTTGGAGCGATACGTGGATTGTGTGTTTTGTGATAAAATTGCCAGTAGAGGTTTGAGGGAACGTCTCTTCAGGATTGTGACTGGTGAGATGTCTGCAAATACCTGAATTGTGTGGCCCTGTATGGCCAAGGAATCTAGCTCCCTAGATTTTTTCATAATCCCTTCTTTTATGGCATAATAATGAGGTTTGACAATAATATCCCTCGGAAGGCCATCTTGGCATGGCGGTTGTAGAGCTCTATGAGCCCTGTCCAGCTCAAGTCTATGATCCAGAGTATTGGGGAGAATCTCCTTGATAAAGGATTTAACCGCTTCCTGGACATCCAGAATAGATTCAGGTAGCCCTCTGATACTAAAATTGCCCCATTTATTCCTGTTCTCAAGGTCGTCAATCTTTGCAATGGCAGTTTCCAATTGGTCCTGGAGAGTTTGCCTGCAGTGGGTGTTTTGGTTCACCCTAGCAGAGGTGTTGTCCACCACCTGCTCTATGGCTTCAATACGGGTGCCCAGATTGTAAATGTCCGCTTTAATCACCTCAGTAATGTGAGCAGCATTCTAAGCTAGCCCTGCAGCCAGCATTTCTGAGAAGCGATTGAGCAGGAGCCCCATATCTGAGGGTTGATGTTGTGGGAAAGGAGAGTTCTGTATGAGGCCTACATGGCTAGTGGGGCTATCTCGCCTGGGGGAGAACAAAGCCTCCTCCATAGTCCTCCTCAGGAGTTCCTCCGTGGATGCTGGGGACACCTGGAAACCTATTATAGGGGTAGGGGGGTTGCTGGTGGGGCCGGGGCCCTTAAATCCTCACCCACTGTTTCAGCTATGGAGTCCGAGTCCTCTGTGATTCAGCGCTGGAGAGACGCGACCACCATCTTGGCTGGGCTTGAGGCCTGCGGGCCGAAAACGAGCTGCCTCTGAACCTCTCTTTTGGGGAATTCCCCCATCATATGGCCTGTCTCCCTGGATGCTCCAATGTGTGTGGCTGCAGGATGGAGCAGGTCTGCGGAGATGCGGTGGCCCGGGAGTCCTCTGAAGGCCGGAGCGGGTCAGAGCTCCCGTTCAGAGCGTGTGGACGGAGGTCCCGTGCATGCGCACTCCTCACCTGTGTGTGATTTCATCTCAGTGTAAATACAGCCCCCCAGTGTTCTATCCCTTGGAGGTTTGTTAGAGAACCTTAGTGAACAAACAGCATCATGAAGGCCAAGGAACACACCAGACATCTAATGGATAAAGTTGTGGAGACGTTTAGAGCAGGGTTGTGTTCTAAAAAAAAAAAAAAAAAATATCCCAGGCTTTGAAAATCTCACAGAGCACTGTTCAATCCATCATCCGAAAATGAGTATGACACAACTGACACAACTGAAAGCCTACCAAGACAAGGTCGTTCACTAAACTGATAGGCCAGGCAAGGAAAGCATTATTTAGAGAAGCAGCCAAAGAGGCCCACGATAAACCTAGAAGAGCTGCAGAGATCCATAGCTCAGATGGGAGAATCTGTCCATAGGATAACTGTTAGTCGTACACTCCACAGATCTGGCCTTTATGGAAGATTTTCAAGAAGAAAGCCATTGTAGAAAGAAAGCCATAAGACAGGGGTCAGCAACCTTTTTTCACTTAAGGGCTGGATTCAATGTATGTGAATGCATGGAGGGCCGCATTCACCTGCTAATAAATGAAGATAATAATCCTGTGGACAGGGGGGCTAAAGAGGGCAGGGGAAGTACTGAGGTGGCTGTGGACGGGGGGGCTACAGAGGTGGCTGTGGAAAGGTGGGGCTACAGAGGTGGCTGTGTACAGGGGGCTACAGAGGTGGCTGTGGACAGGGGGAGCTACAGAGGTGGCTGTGTACAGGGGGGCTACAGAGGTGGCGGGGGTCTACAGAGGTGGCTGTGTACAGGGGGGGGGCTACATAGGTGGCTGTGGATGGGGGGTCTACAGAGGTGGCTGAGGACGGGGGGCTACGCAGGTGGCTGAGGACGGGGGCTACGCAGGTGGCTGAGGACGGGGGGCTACACAGGTGGCTGAGGATGGGGGGGCTGTGGACGGGAGTGTACAGAGGTGGCTGTGGACATGGGAGGGATACAGAGGTGGCTGTGGACATGAGGGAGGGTACAGAGGTGGCTGTGGACATTGGGTGGTACAGAGGTGGCTGTGGACATGGGGTGGTACAGAGGGGCATGGGGGGGTACAGAGGTGTCTGTGGACATGGGCTGGGGGTACAGAGGTGGCTGTGGACATGGGGGGTACTAGGGTGGCTGTAGACATGGGGGGGTTGCAGAGGTGGATGTGGACAGGGGGAGGGCTGCAGAGGTGGCTGTGGACATGGGAGGGGCGAGCTGCAGATGTGGCTGTGGACATAGGGCCACCTCTGTAGCCCCCCTTAAGCTTAAGAGCAAGAGTGCCACTCGGTGCTCTGATGACTCACTCCTCCTCCCGACTGACTGGCGTCGTTCCTCGTCGCCTCTATTTCTCTTCATCTGAAAATTGCAGCGGGCGGGCCTGAGAATGAGGTCAGTCAGGTGGGGAGGAGGAGAGACCTAGCGAGTTAGTTGTCAGAGCGCCGAGTTGTGCTCTTAATCAAACAAATAGCTGCAATTGTATATTATAGCACAGACGCTTTTGCCGAGCCACTTGTCTGTGGGCGGGTGTCCATGAATTAATCACGGATACTGGCGGGCCGGGAATTTAGTGGCCAGGTTGCCGACCCCTGCCATATGAAGTCCCGTTTCCAGTTCATAAGAAGCCATGTGGGGGACACAGCAAACAGGTAGAAGAAGGTGCTCTGGTCAGATGAGACCAATATTTTACATTTTGGCCTAAAGGCAAAAGGTTATGTGTGGCAGAAAACAAACAACACCCTGAACACGCCATCCCAACTGTGAAACATGGTGGCAGCAGCAGCATCATCATGTTCTTTTCTTCAGCAGGGAAGTAAAAATTGGGAAAACCATTTATCATTGTCCTTCCATTTTACAATTATGTGCTTACCCCTATAAAATACATTTACAGTTTTGGCTGTAACATGACAAAATGTGGAAAATTTCAAGGGGTATGAATACTTTTTTCTAAGTACTGTATGTATTTATACATGTTGATCATATCCCCCTTACACTGAATGCAGCTTTGAAATTGTGCAACTTCATATGAAATTGCACAATTTTATAGCCGCATGTCGGTGCGACTTTGAAGACATCTGTGCGGTTTCATGCACAGATGTCTATGCAAGTCACCCGAAATCACCAAAAGGAACCACATTTTCAAATTGATGCAGCACCGCAAATCAGCGTCACACTAATGTGAATGGTGCCATTGCTGACAATAGGGTGTGCGATTCGACCTGTCAAATCGCATGACAAGTCACTCCAATGTGAATGAGGGCTTAATCGCCTCTTCTCCAGAGAGAATACATTCAGTTCCTCTAATCTTTCCTCATAGCTTAGCTCTTCCATGTCTCAGAAATGGTCACCTTCACTAACAATGGGACCATCCTGGCCGGGTGATATCACCTATATACAATGCACAACTGATTTATAATTATTGTAACCAATGATGGTTTGAATGCTTTTTGCTTTTTGCTTTTATGTAAATGCTCAATTTTGTAAGGTTTTCTAATAAATTTGTAATTTAAAAAAAAAAAAAAGAAATTGTTGCAATAGCCTTAAAAATCCCACAATTGTCAAAGGGGTATCTGTAATGATTAATTAAAGGGATGATGGCAATGCACATCCCAGAGTTTGTGGAGGTACTTCTATCCATATTCATATAGCCCTTCTCTGCACTTTCTCCAGTTCCCGATATCTTTTTTGTGAACTGGTGCCAAAACTGAACTGCATATTCCAGATGAGGTATTACGAATGATTTATACAGGGGTAAAATTATATCGCTCCCTCTCTCTGGAGTTAATACAAGAAAGGACTCTGCTCGCTTTGGAAACTGCAGCTTGGCATTACATGTTATTATTAAGCTTATGATCTACCAAAACACCCAGATCCTTTTCCACAATTTATTCCCCCCACTTGTATTCCTAGTATGTAAGATGCAATTAAATGCATGCGGTAATTAAGCAGTGGTCCAGGCATACGGTATTTAAGGAATGTAAAAAATAAAATAGCCAATTTTGAGCAGCCTCTGCCTTTTTGGATCAGTTTACTTTTTGGAGTAATGCATATGAACCTAAATATGGAAATCATTGGGGTTGATTTATTTAAAGTATTACTAAAGGAACATTTTTTATTAGTTATGGATAGAGTGGAAGTGGATTAGAATACCTGTCAGGTTTTTACTGTTGTCTGTGCCCCAATTAGATTCACCCTCTCTATTTGTCATGTTTACCATTATCATTAAAAGTAAAATAAAATCCCAAATTTTGAGTTGTCCCTAGAAAAGTAATAGAGAGGACAATGGGGACACAGATGGCAAAAAAAGCTGCCAGGGGGTATAGCTCCCCCTTACTCTATCCAAAATGAAAAAATAACAGAAAATTGTATCATACATAGCGTGATTTCTTTTTCATACATCATGGGACACATGAGCAGTTTATATAATCATTAACTACTGAGTTATATGCCACCTATGGGTGAATGGACACTGGTAATTCAAATTAGACAGGAAGTCGTGCCCCTATATAACCCCTCCCAACTGGGAGCACTTCCGTTTTTTCTTGTCTTGAAGGTCAATGGTCACTTCTACAGCTCTGTGGAGCTTCTATGCTTTTTCCCACACAGGTTCTTTTTAGAACCAGGGACCGCCTTCGTACCAGATCCATTTCAAACGGCTATTAAAGCTAAGATAAATAGTACCTGGACCTCGCTAAGAAGACAGAAGAATATTGCATGGTTTTGCCTGTAATGTGACCACACGTTGCGCTGGACCCTGGGTACAGGAAAGCCTGGGGTTCCAAAACCAAGGCACTCCTGCAGGGTGCTGTACAGGTCCAAGGGAGTGGACCCTCATACTATAGGGTACCCGGTCCTTGAGACAAAGCCCACGGTGATGGGTGAAGTTTGGGCCTGCAGTCTCCTCCAGGCCCTGCAGAGGGAATGGTGAATAATCCCTAATGGGGATAATGTTGCTGAACCCAGCTGGCTTCCTGCAAACATAGGAAAGAGTTTGTTTAAAAGTTCCCTCCTTTTGCCTGCACTTCTTTTTTCTCACCACCAGAGGGCTCGGCTAGAAAGGACACTGTCATTCTTGGGTCTTGCCTGCAGTTCCTGTGAAGCTGCCACCAGAGGGAGCCTGCGTCAGTACTAATCTGTCCTTTCACTATTAAAGTGAATGGACTGTCACGCGAGCGTGCATGCCGATCGGCGTGCACGTGTGATCCCCACAGGGGTATCAGGAAGTTGCCAGAAGCAGTCATGGAGCTTCTGCAGTTTGAGGCGGTCGGTGAACAGTGCTGGGGAGCAGGCTAAATATCCTTCTGGTGGCACGTGAGTCTGAGAGTGGGCAGCTGAGTCAGGCTAGGCAGGAAGCTGAGTTTGGGGGAGGTGGGCTTAAGCAGTGCTTGCACTAGCAGCCATCGCTTCCATGAAGCGCACTGGAGGGATCACTGTTTCCTGTGGTAAGGCTAGAGGCACAGGTGTGTTAACCACAGCCCCTGCTGAGGCTAGTCGGACCACTGCTGCCATTGCTTCCCCTGATAGACCAGAAGCGACAGGGCAATCTGAGCTGCTGTGGCTGTCTGGTATTGTAGCTAACATTCATCTGTTTTCTCACAGTTTGTTACTAAAGATGACCAGTCAGCAGCCTTTCTGGGCTTAGAAACCAGGATTGCTGGTATGATTGCTTCTACCACACAGGGTAAGAAGCGTGACAGGTCTCCTTCCCCTAACCATCTGATTCTGGAGCAAGAATGGGTTGCGGAGGAAGAGGAGGTAGCTACAGGGAATCTGCATGATTCTTTTCCAGACACTTCTGCTTCAGAGAGTCCTGAGCCAGAAGAATCCCCAAGGACACCTGCCTCTCAATCTCAGAGGCTGCTAATCCAGGCACTTACACGTGAGGTATGTGCAGCATTCAGGTTACCTCCAGCGGAGAGTCCTGTGAACGTGTATTCCTCCCTTGGGTCATTAACCACTTCCTTGCTGGCGTATTGTAATAATACGCCCGCAAGCTGCACTCCCCATCCTGGGTGGATGTCATATGATGTCCTCCCATTTTCGGTGCTCTGCGGGCCGCATTGCGGCGATCGGGTGTGTCCCTCTGGACTCAAGCCATCGATGATTAGGGAAAAGAGCCAATAAATTGACTCTTTACCGCGTGACCTGGCTGTGTCCTATCATAGCCGGTCACTTCCGTCATTCCAGAGCATCCGTGTGCATGCGGGGCTTGGGGTTGAGGTTTGTCCCTCGGACAAAGCCCAGCCCTGGTCAGGGTAAAGAGCTAATGAAATTGGTTCTTTACCATGTGACCGACTGTGTCCAATCACAGCCGGTCACATGATGTAAACAAACCCCGGTAACGAGCTGTTACTGGGTTCTCTTTCTCGCACACCGATTGTGTGTGAGGAGGAGATTGCGGTAACAGCTCGTTACCGCTTACTGTGTACACCAAGCTCACTGATTGCCCTCCCAGTAATAGAGTATCTGTCACCACCCCATCAAAGTACCTGTTACCTGCCCATCAGAGTACCTGTCACCACCCATCAAAGTACCTGCCACCTGCCCATCAGAGTACCCGAGTACTTGTCACCAGCCTATCTATTACTTGTCCGGATGGTCGTTTTGGTGGCTGTTGGACTAGGAAAACTGTTTCTCCCCCTCCCAGCTGATGATGTTTGCCTGGGATTGAATACTTGATTCCTGAATATGCTACCTACCTTTTTGTGGCGCTGTGTTACTCAGGGCGTTGTTTGTTGATAGTGGGTATGGAAAGTATTCATACCCCCTTAAATTTTTCACTCTTTTTTTTATATAGCAGCCATTTGCTAAAATCATTTTAAGTTCATTTATTTTCCTCATTAATGTACACACAGCACCCCATATTGACAGAAAAACACAGAATTGTTGACATTTTTGCAGATTTATTAAAAAAGAAAAACTGAAATATCACATGCAGGGCCATCTTAATAGCATCATGGGCCCCTGGGCAAAGTAATGCACTAGGGCCCCCACAAGCCTGCACTACCGCTCACCAAACGCAACCCATTTAAATAAAAGGGTCTGCGCTGCAAGTTCTCACAACCGGGGGTGATTCAGCATATAGAGCAGGGGTAGGCAACCTTTGAGAGGTGGAGATCTACTTGAACAACATAAAAGATCAAAGATCAGCGGGGGGTAAATAAATGAACTAGCAAAGCCTAAGTAAATAGTAAGGATGGCACAAGGAACATTTAGAAAACTTATAATAAAACTAATGTCATTGTAAAAATATAAACTTAGCCTGACTTCAGTGAGCAACTAGTTTCAGGCCTGAATGTAAGGCGCTGAATTAAGGTCAGTAATAAGTAGGGCGTTGTATAGAGGTCAGTAATAGGTAGGGCAGTGTATAGCGGTCAGTAATAGGTAGGGCGTTGTATAGAGGTCAGTAATAGGTAGGTCAGTGTATAGTGGACAGTAATAGGTAGGGCGGCGTATAGAGGTCAGTAATAGGTAGGTCAGTGTATAGTGGACAGTAATAGGTAGGGCGGTGTATAGAGGTCAGTAATAGGTAGGGCAGTGTATAGAGGTCAGCAATAGGTAGGGTGGTGTATAGAGGTCAGCAATAGGTAGGGCGGTGTATAGAGGTCAGTAATAGGTAGGGCGGTGTATAGAGGTCAGCAATAGGTAGGGCGGTGTATAGAGGTCAGTAATAGGTAGGGCGGCGTATAGAGGTCAGTAATAGGTAGGGCAGTGTATAGCGGTCAGCAATAGGTAGGGCGGTGTATAGAGGTCAGTAATAGGTAGGGCATTGTATAGAGGTCAGTAATAGGTAGGGCAGTGTATAGCGGACAGTAATAGGTAGGGTGGCGTATAGAGGTCAGTAATAGGTAGGGCAGTGTATAGTGGTCAGCAATAGGTAGGGCGGTGTATAGAGGTCAGCAATAGGTAGGGCGGTGTATAGAGGTCAGTAATAGGTAGGGCGGTGTATAGAGGTCAGTAATAGGTAGGGCGGTGTATAGAGGTCATTCTACAGGAGATGGTCAGGGATTGCAGGCATTGTACAGGAGATGGCCAGAGACTGCAGACATACTACAGGAGATGGTCAGAGACTGCAGACATAGTACAGGAGATGGTCAGAGACTGCAGACATAACACAGGAGACGGTCAGAGACTGCAGACATACTACAGGAGATGGTCAGAGACTGCAGACATAGTACAAGAGATGGTCAGAGACTGCAGACATGGTACAGGAGATGGTCAGAGACTGCAGACACAGTACAGGAGACGGTCAGAGACTGCAGACATAGTACAGGAGATGATCAGAGACTGCAGACATAGTACAAGAGATGGTCAGAGACTGCAGACATAGTACAGGAGATGATCAGAGACTGCAGACATAGTACAAGAGATGGTCAGAGACTGCAGACATAGTACAGGAGATGGTCAGAGACTGCAGACATAGTACAGGAGATGGTCAGCAGGTAAGTGTTATATTCTTTTTATGTTGAAGAAAAAAATAATACCCCTTAGTATCACTTCAAAAATCATTGGATAGTTTTTTGGCAGCAACTTCAATGCAAGGGGGAAAAAGGGAAGGCATTACTATTAGCAAGAAGCATACTGCTTCAAGATAAGTAAAGGTCTCCAGACGGGAAGGAGTAAAGGGAAATGTCAGGAAGAAAGTAGACATTACAAAATGAGTGCACCCCACCCCCACCACAATGTAATCGGCACTCACTGCACAGCACACACAGACCGAATGGGACGGGTGTAGCAGAGGGAGGGGATGTGTCAGTCACTACACTCACCCCAATCACAGAGATAAGGATGACAGGCTGCTCTGTCTCTCCTGGAACCTCCTGAGCGCTCCTGCCATCCCCCTCACAGCTCACTCAGCAGTGCCGAGCTCTTATCAGCATCCAGCATCGGCAGGGAGACTTCAGAGAGCAGTTAGTTCTTCTAGTGCTGGGAAATACACATAGAGCACTAGAGACTGCCAGGTCCTCCCTGCACCTGATTGGCTGTTAGGACGCTAGGAGCCAATGGTGTTCACAGACAGGTGGACAGTGGGGCAGAGATGGGGCATGGGAGATAAAGCAGCTCCTACCAGTGGCGGCCACTGACACTGGAAGGGACCGCTGGAGGACACCAGTGTCCGAGTCCGTACTGCATTCCCCTAGATCGAAGCCGACTCTGATGGAGCCCCATGAGCACTTGGGGCCCCTGGGCCATGCCCAGGTGTGCCCGCTCAGAAAGACAACCCTGATCACATGGACCTAAGTATTCAGACCCTTTGCTGTGACACTCATATATTTAACTCAGGTGCTGTCCATTTCTTCTGATCATCCTCCTTGAGATGGTTGGAGTCCAGCTGTGTTTGATTATACTGATTGGACTTGATTAGGTAAGCCACACACCTGTCTATATAAGACCTTAGAGCTCACAGTGCATGTGAGAGCAAATGAGAATCATGAGGTCAAAGGAACTGCCTGAAGAGCTCCTAAGAGCACAGTGGTCTCCGTAATCCTTAAATGGAAGATGTTTGGGATGACCAGAACCCTTCCTAGAGCTGGCCGTCCGGCCAAACTGAGCTATCGGGGGAGAAGAGCCTTGGTGAGAGAGGTAAAGAAGAAGAGATGCAGTCGGGAGATGGGAGAAAGTTGTAGAAAGTCAACCATCACTGCAGCCCTCCACCAGTCGGGGCTTTATGGCAGAGTGGCCCGACGGAAGCCTCTCTTCAGTGTAAGACACATGAAAGCCCGCATGGAGTTTGCTAAAAAAAAAAACACCCGAAGGACTCCAAGATGATGAGAAATAAGATTCTCTGGTCTGATGAGACCAAGATATAACTTTTTGGTCTTAATTCTAAGCGGTATGTGTGGAGAAAACCAGGCACTGCTCATCACCTGTCCAATACAGTCCCAACAGTGAAGCAAGGTGGTGGCAGCATTATGCTGTGGGGGTGTTTTTCAGCTGCAGGGACAGGATGACTGGTTGCAATCGAGGGAAAGATGAATGCGGCCAAGTACAGGGATATCCTGGACGAAAACCTTCTCCAGAGTGCTCAGGACCTCAGACTGGGCCAAAGATTTACCTTCCAACAAGACAATGACCCTAAGCACACAGCTAAAATTACGAAGGAGTGGCTTCACAACAACTCCGTGACTGTTCTTGAATGGCCCAGCCAGAGCCCTGACTTAAACCCAATTGAGCATCTCTGGAGAGACCTAAAAAAGGCTGTCCACCAACGTTCACCATCTAACCTGACAGGACTGGAGAGGATCTGCAAGGAGGAATGGCAGAGGATCCCCAAACCCAAGTGTGAAAAACTTGTTGCATCTTTCCCAAAAAGACTCATGGCTGTATTAGATCAAAAGGGTGCTTCTACGAAATACCGAGCAAAGGGTCTGAATACTTAGGACCATGTGATATTTCAGTTTTTCTTTTTTAATAAATCTGCAAAAATGTCAACAATTCTGTGTTTTTCTGTCAATATGGGGTGCTGTGTGTACATTAATGAGGGAAAAAAATTAACTTAAATGATTTTAGCAAATGGCTGCAATATAACAGAGTGAAAAATTGAAGGGGGTCTGAATACTTTCCGTACCCACTGTACATCTACACTCCCATAGAACACTTGATACTGTTATAGTGAAACCCTTGCCATACTCCTTAGTTTGACATCTATACATATTTCAGAGTGAGGTCTATCCTGTCCTCTTCTCCATCCAGCCCTGCAATCCTCTGGGAATTCTTATTGCAACCTTTACACTACATATATTTTAAAAATCCTGCCGATGGGGCAACCAGGATGCTAATTTATGGTGGCATTATGAGACCACATACATTTATTCATCTATTTGCACATAATTGTTTTTGCACTGATACTGGGATTTGTTTGTTTTGTTTTACTTATTTATTTAGTGTTTTTGCACACAAAAAGTAAGTTTGAATGAATTTATATTTTGGCTTATTTGCACATAATTGATTTTTTGCACAGATATATGCATTCAGCTACGGCTCTAATTGTCTGAATGAATTTGTGATTTGCAATTTGACACTTTATATTTAACTGCACCTCACATGATCACCTTTTGAATTTCAGAATTTGTATGATGAAATAGCAGCGACATAGCCATAGAACAGGAGAGCAGGTTCAAGGTCAGGACAAGCCGGGTCGGATAACAGGAGATCAATCAGGAACACAGGAATCACAGGAGAGCTGAGAGATAATCCAGCAAAGTATTCCAGTCAGTAGCAGGTTTAAATAGCCCAGAGAGCGCCAAAGTGTTTGTTACTGCGTATCTGCGTGCGCCCAGAGCGTCCCCGTGCATCAGCCTGTGTCAACGTTTGTTCGTGCGCGAACGTTTGTTCGTGCGCATCGGCCTGCGCCTGCTTGCACAGGCATGCACCTGAAGCAACCATGTTTGGAATTGGCATTAGGTGCTGTCCTCTGTCTATTTCCCTGACACCCTACTTCCAACAAGCTAAATCCGGTCGCTGCCTTCTCCAAAAATTCTCTGTCGCAGAACAAAACTATGACATAGGGAATAGAGAACTTGCATTCTCTGAATGGAGACATTTGCTAGAGGGTACTGAACTTCCGAAAGTGGTGGTTCAGACAGACTATAAGAACTTGACCTACTTGGAAAAGGTCCAAAGACTGAATTCCAGACAAGCCCGCTGGGCATTATTCTTCACTCGGTTTAATTTCATGATAAATTACATTCCGGGTACTAAGAACACCAAAGCCAATGCCCTGTCTCTGCAATTCCCTTGCAAGAGTCAGCAAGCTCCTCCAGAGCATATTGTTCCTCTTGAACAAATTATTGCCCAACTGGATACTACCTTACAAAGGAGCTTATTGGCTGCTCAATCAAGGGTACCTACTAATATTTTGGTTCTGTCTAATACATTGTATGCTCCTCCTGAGTTATGTAAAGAAGATTTGCACAAGGCCCAGACAGAAGGTTTCCAGGCATCCTGGTATCAAACAAATCTTCTTACTCCTGAAGTCTCTGGTTTAGTGGCCTTCCCCAAAAAGGGATGTTATAGCCTTTGTTAAAGCTTGTGAGACTATCAAGATGCCTCAATCTGTTCCCAAAGGCCTATTACAATTGTTGCTTGTTCCTCATGCACCCTGGACTCATTAGTATGGATTTTATCGTGGACTTGCCTGCCTCCAAAGGGAACACCATCATCTGGGTTGTAGTAGAAGAAATTAACACACTTCGTTCCTATGCCGGCCCTGCCTTCAGCCCCAACCTTGACTCTTTCCTTTCTTGGAAATGTCCTTTAACACGGAATTCCGGTAGATATTGTTAGTGACAGAGGGCCGCAATTCATATCTGCGTTCTGGAGAGCTGTTTGCAAACATTAGGGTATCAATAATTCCCTGTCGTCTGGATACCATCCCCAATCTTGAAAGGAATAATCAAGATTTGGAGATACAGCTAAGGGCTTATGCTAATGCTGAACATGAAAGCTGGAGTGAGATGCTACCTCTAGCTGAATTAGCTCATAATCCACACTGGCACTCCTCTTTGAAATGTTCTCCCTTCCAACCTGCCTTTGGGTATTAACCCAAAGTTCTTCCCTTTCAATCCCCCCTGGTAGAGGTACCTGCAGCAGCCAACAGGGTGACCAGGTTAACCAAGCACTGGAGAGACATAAGAAAAGTTCTGCTTTAGTCTTTTTCCAAATACAAGGGGTATGCGGACCGATGCAGAAACCTGCCCCCCGTTATTGTCTCAATCAACAGACTTTGGTTGTCCACTAAAACTTTAAATTGCGACAACCCGCTTCCAAATTAGATCCTAGATATGTTGGACCTTTTCGCTTTATTCGTCAGGTCCCCACATCTTCGAATCCCCAATACTTTTCATGTCTCCCTATTCTTTACAAGAATAGGTTTTTTTCTACCCTCCAGACATCCTTCTCCGGTCTCAGTTGATGACCATCAAGAATATGAAATTAGTAAGATTCCGGTACTATACAAACAGAAACGTGCAGGTGGTCTGGGAGTTCCAAATTTGATACACTACTACAAAGCAGCGCAAATTACACCTTTGATACAGCTATATGCTGGAGAGTCATCTCCGTTGTGGATGTATATTGATCTAGTGGATGTGGACCCTATTCCGTTATCGTTACTCTTATGGCTGCCCGCTAAATGTTGTCCTAAGCCTTTAAACCCCATTTTGTCTCATTCATTAGCAATTTAGGACTCTCACCTCCCCTACCTCTATTGGAGAATCTTCCTCCAGGGTTGGAGGACCCCCATAGCTTTCCTTGGTGGCGCTCCAAAGGCCTGACATCGGTCCGTTCTTTTCTCACAATTAGGTGAGACTTATGAAGCTCCTGCCTGAGAGAGATACCGTTATATCCAAATTTGCCACTTCTTAGACTCCCTGGTTAAAAATTATGATAGTCCCCGACCTTCGACTGCATTTTAAACTAGATGCTGTACTCGTCCGATCACACATGGCCTAGTTACTCTTCCCTTCTCCTTGCCTCTAACACTCAAACCCCCTCCTACTGTGCATGATGGGAGGCAGTTTTAGGAGCCCTTCAATCTCCTGAGGACTGGTTCAAGATGTGAGAGGCCCTTTTTTCGGTCCTGCTGTAACATAAGAGCACTAGGAAATTCATTCAAAGTAATGTCCAGATGGTATTACACCCCAGTGAGAATTGCAAGATACCTTCCTACGTACCCTTCGTCTTGTTTTTGGGCTTGTTCTGATCAGGGTGACATGAAGCATATATGGTGGACATGCCCCAGAGGTTTTTACCTGGTCTGTGGATCCAGGTGTACGCTTTGGTCAATACCTAGCGCTTTGGTCCATTCTATTATATGCAATATACACATATTCCAATATGTAACACTCATATTTATGGCCACTAAACAAACCATTGCTTAGGCGTGGAAAACACCTTGCCTTTGAGGAGGTGAAGCGACAGGTGCATGGTACACTGACGAATGAAAAGCTTGCGCTGATACTGGCAGACACTAGGGACAAGTTTCATAAGATTTGGCAGCCTTGGTTGGACCAGTTCCCAGCGATGAGCCCGCCTTCCCGCTTTTTGGTTGAGCGCACGTGCTCAGCATCATATCCAGAGGTTGTCTTTGGGAAATAGACGTGTGAGTGTTGCCAGCTTTGTTGCAGAGGTTGAAGGGGTGGGGGGGGGGTCAGCCTGTCAGTGCTCAGACCATACGCCGCAGACTGCATCAAATTGGTCTGCATGGCTGTCTTCCCAGAAGGAAGCCTCGTCTAAAGATGATGCACAAGAAAGCCCGCTGTTTACTGAAGACAAGCAAACTAAGGACATGGCTTACTGGAACCATGCCCTGTGGTCTGATGAGACCAAGTAAACTTATTTGGTTCAGATGGTGTCAAGCGTCTGTGGCGGCAACAAGGTGAGGAATACAAAGACAAGTGTGTCTTGCCTAGTCAAGCATCAAGTACATAACTGCTAACAAATGTCGTTGAGTGGGGGGTATATTGATACCCACCATTCAAGGACATCTGTTAGCAGTTACAGTATCTCACAAAAGTGAGTACACCCATCACATTTTTGTAAATATTTTATGACATCTTTTCATGTGACAACACTGAAGAAATGACACTTCAATGCTACAATGTAAAGTAGTGAGTGTACAACTTGTATAAAAGTGTAAATTTGCTGTCCCCTCAAAATAACTCAACATGCAGCCATTAATGTCTAAACCACTAGCAACAAAAGTGAGTACACCCCTAAGTGAAATTGTCCAAATTGGGCCCAGAGTGTCAATATTTTGTTTGGCCACCATTGTTTTCCAGTACTGCCTTAACCCCCTTGGGCATGGAGATCATCAGAGCTTCACAGGTTGTCACTGGAGTCCTCTTCCACTCATGATGACATCACAGAGTTGGTGGATGTAAGAGACCTTACACTCCTCCACCTACCATTTGAGGATGCCCCACAGATGCTCAATAGGGTTTAGGTCTGGAGACATGCTTGCCCAGTCCATCACCTTTACCCTCAGCTTCTTTAGCAAGGCAGTGGTCATCTTGGAGGTGTGTTTGGGGGTCATTATCATGTTACAATAGTGCCCTGTGGTCCAGTCTCTGAAGGGAGGGGATCATGCTCTGCTTCAGTATGTCACAGTACATGTTGGCACTCAATGGTTCCCTCAATGAACTTTAGCTCCCCAGCGCCGGCAGCACTGATGCAGCCCCAGACCATGACACCCTCACATGTTGATGTGATGTCTGTTGATGGGCGGAGCCACCTGCATATCGGCGCCATGACACCTGCCTTCTTTCAGGCATGGTTCCAGGCTGTCTTATAGCTTCTGCTTTCCAGCAGCAGCTGAGGGCCACGCTGAGGCCTTTCATCACAGATGACAGGGAGACGCCCACACAAGTTACCTGTTCATGGCATTAGAGGTGCAGCCAGCGACACCTGCTGGGAATCCAAGCAGAATGATTCACATGGAGGCTCATGGTTCCCATACTGCCTCGTTACACTACATGAGACATATGTATTATTATCTGCAGTCTGCTACTGCAGCATACATTGTAATACCTCATATATATTTACATTGAGGTTATCAACTTACCTTTAGTCTGCCAATGCAGCATGTGTAAAGATACTCAGACATATACATTAAAATTTTCATTACAGCTGTCAATCCTGGATTTGTGGGACACCCTTTGGATACACGTTTTTTTCAGTCCTGCCTATCCTCCTCCTGCTTCTCTGGTGACTTGGTGCTTCCGCCATCTCTTCAGCTCCTGGGGGGAGACATATTCAGTGGCCGCTCCATTTGGGGGACCACACCCATTTTGGAACCTTGACCAAGCTATTTTTGTGATGTTTTTTGTGACATTTTCAATTGTTACTTTGTTTTGTAGATATACTTCACCTTAAGATCCATTCCTGAGGAAGCAAGCATGGACTTGTAAAATGCATTGAGTTATGGATGCCTGTATAAATATATTTTGTATATTTTCCAATTTTTAACAATGTATGAACGTCTTGACAATATTTTGGATTGTATGTTTCTTTCATTAAGCTTGACTCAAATGTTTGCTGATGAACTTAATAAATGATGTTTTTTACATATTTTTTTGAAAATCTTTTTATTAAGTATCATAGAAAACATACAGCAATACCCATGCAGGGGTAAGGCCCTCGGGCCTGTACTTCCAATAAAAAAAACCAAACTGAAACGTAACACTACTAACCCACAAATGAGGGCGGGGTCAGGTCAAAAGTCTGTTTGGTTCATCTAAAACGCCCAAGGAGCATGAGTAAATGCATAAAACATTTGGGGATGAATGCTACAACTGTGCAAGTAGGTATTCATCTCCTGTCTGCCTCCGGCCACGGAAGTGTCTCCTGTCCAACTGGACCAGATCTTCTACAATTTGTGAGGACATCGTCTATTTGCATATGTGGCTTTGAATAAAGGTAAATTGGTATCAATCAAGTTTTTCCAGAATGAAATTGTGGGGGGAGATGGGTTCTTCCAGTTCATACCTGTAGCCTTGCGGGCATAGAAGAGCAGCAAAGAAACAAGTGTGCGCTTGGCTTTTGTTGTAGTTAATTGGTCCACCAGTCCCAGGAGGCAGTATCTTGGATCCCATGTTACAACCAGCTTAGTCTTATGGTTGATAATTAAGATTTCCCGCCAGTATTGCTCTGTTGCAGGATACAACCAAAAAATGTGACAGAAATCCCCTTTAGGATATGAGCAATGCCAGCAATCTGGAGTTTGTGATGCAAATATTTTATTAAGCCTATAGGGAGTGAAATAAGCCCTATGCAGTAGCTTAAATTGCACCATCCTATCTCTGGCAGAGATCAGGACAGAAAAAGGAAAATCCCATATCTCCATCCAGTCTTCCTCATCAAGACCCGGGATATCCTGGAGCCATTTAGCTCGTAAAGGGGATAATTCTGGGCTTGACGATACAGAAAAATATGCATACAGCTGAGAGGCAGGTTTCTTTAGGCCCAGGACCCGGAGAATGGCCTCCAGTTCTGAGTATGAGAGAAACTGACTGGTTCAGAAACTAACATCTAAAGGCATGGGAGATTTGGAGGTATCAGAATCTATATAGCTCTGGTATATTAAATTTTGTTTGTAGGGCTGAAAAGGGAGCTAAATCTGAGTTGAAAATGAAGTGTTCTAATTTAGTTACGTTATACTTACGTTATACAGGCTTGTGGGTCAGGAATGGAGGCAAAATGTGGTACATTGGGGTTAAGCCACAAGGGGGTATGTGGTGATAAGTCATTAGGTGAGGGAGATTACCAGGTACCCACCATTTTCCAGACCCTCATAGTAGTGCGCTTAGAGGATGAGGGATCTTAAAGCCCCTGTATAACAAGGACTGCAGGGCCTCTAGGGAATGAAGCATTGCTGCTTCCAGAACTACCACAGTGTTAGTCAGATCGAGTTGTAGCCACCAAAATGCCGTCACTATTTGGCATGCCAGGAAATACCTGAAGCAATCTGGCATAGCTAAGCCGCCTCTATCTTTGGGTCTAATAAGGGTGGTATACTTATAATCTGGGGGGCTTAGAGTTCCAGAGAAATGAGGTGAAAATCTGTTTAGGCGAGGCAAAGAAGCTTTGTGGCAGCCACTGTGGGGAGTTCCTAAATATATAGGTGAATTTTGGTAGCGCCTTTATCTTCAGGAGATTTATTCAGCCTATCAGGGAAAGGGAAAGATTGTCCCATGCCTTAAAGTTTGGATTTGACATCAGCCAGCACCGGGTCCATGTTATCCCTCATAAGGTCAACACTATGTCTAGACGCTACAATAGCTAGATAGGTAAAGCTGTCTACCCAGCGGAGAGGAAGGTCAGGCAAGAATGAAGCCCTAGCCCCCTCGTCCACCGGGAACAGCTGATATTTCTGCCAATTAACCCATAGGCCTGTGAAGGCAGAGAAAGTATTCATGAGCTGAAGGGCCCCCTGCAGAGAGGGGAGAGAGCATCATGTAGAAATAACAGTAGGTCGGGGGGCGTGTCCGGACGTGGAGGGATAGAGACGCAGCTGAGCAGAGCTCTTAGACGGATTCACACAATCTGGCTGCATCCCACCTACCAAGGGACGGGTGAGACAAACACACGTAGCCATCAGCTGCTCTATGCTCCGCACCACACTCAGAGCATATTTGGGCTCACCTGCCACCGTCCACTCGGGTTTATACGAGACTCACACCACGCCTCGTATCTCGTCGACTACCGATGCACACAAACAG
>BLSH010511887.1:106443-121158 GCA_018402905.1 Glandirana rugosa | reverse complement strand
TCTCTCTCCTCTCTTTCTCACCCCCCTCTATTTCTTTCTTTCTCTCTCTCATTCTCTCCCCACTCTCTTTCTCATTCTCCCCCTCTCTCATTCTCTCTCTCCCTCTCTTTCTCTCATCTTCCTCTCTCTCTCTCTCTCCTCCCTCTCTCTCTCTCTCTCTCCAGTCAGTTGCCAGGCAGTCCCATGGGATCATAGGATGTGTGTAGAGGCTGCACATGGGAGATTATTCCTGGTCCTGCATCCTCTAATGTGTGTCCCTAAAACACATGATTACCTCATTTCGGTAGTCACTGACCATAGTCATAACCATTGGTTGGGTTCACAGCAGGCATGGGGCATAGGTTTAGGAAAATAGATGATGGATCTATGGTCAAGGTAAAGTGAAATGTAGGCATAATGGAGAGCTGTCTAGTAAGTGACGATCACTATACAGCTTGTGTTGCGGTGCATATCCTGGTGTGATATGGCATGCTGAACTGGCCATGGGTGAATTGTCATCAGTTCACTGGACACTGCAGTGCAAAGTATTATTATTTTTTATCGCTTGAATTCTTTTTCCCATTATGGGCGTGAGTGGGGCCTCATGTCTAAGTTTTGCCTAAGGCTTCACAAAGACTAGAGCCGCCTTTGCCTGCATTAAGATCCCCAAATTCCCACAGACCAGGGGGGATACTTTCCTGAGCCTTTTCATGAGCAATCCAGTGGGACTGCAGTCACCAGAGGGCATGATTCTTCACCCTCTGGGTCCTAATAATCAGCTGCAAGGGACAATGATCAGAAAGGCCCGAGGGAAGGTAGTGCGCCTCCAGTATTTCCCCAAGAAGAGCTGGATTTGAAAAAGCCAGATCAATTCTTGATGAGGTTTTGAATGTAGTGGAGTAGCAGGAGTATGCCCGATCCTAAGGGTGCAGCCATCTCCATACCTCAGTCAGGCCAGCCGACTGAGCCCAGGTGACCAGGTCTGGATTAAATTTGGAAGGGGGGGGCATGGCTTGCAGAGCATGGCAATGGACATCTCTGGGAGAAGCTCAGAGACAACTGGGGAGAATCCAAGGCAATCCACGGCCGGGTGAGAAAATATAACACAAGATTGTGCTTTATTACATCCCCACGAACACGTCCATCCTTTTTTTGGGAGCCCGTGACCCCAATGAAAGTTGAATTAGAGCACACATTCGCTCCCACTCCATTGCGGCTCACGCGGCCGCGGTAGGCTCCAGCCAGACACCGGGCTAAATTTATTAGAATCCCCCAAGACGGAGGCGACGTTCGGGCGATCGGAGAGCCCTTACTATAAAAGCCAATACAACGGCCATTTAATCAGTGCCACCGAAGCGGCCTACCTGAGACCTCTTAACCTCGAATACAGAGACTGACCGATTCCAGAAACGGCACTATCCCCTCCACCATACATAGCTGCTTTAAAGGGACAGAAACAAAAATGGAAATAAGACCACCTCTAGATATTAAAATACCCCTTTTCTGGTACACAGCGAAGCTACATAACAGGCCCAAATAGACTTGTCTATATGTATGAGAGGCCATCTTGGGACTCCCACTTTATCAACCCTAAAGCAAAGGAGTGATGTCTCCTAACTGATTCAATTCATAAGACACTACATAGTCCACAAAATGGGCAAACCTCAGAAAACGAATCCACAGCCCGGCTCCCAGACGAGATACCAACATTTAGCAACTGGTTCCTCATGTCCTGATATTGCTGACATTTTTAAAAATCAGTCACAAAAAAATAGGAACACGGCAGACTCAAAGACACTGCAAACGCAGGAATACACAGACGAGGAGGACTTTGATAATGAATCCCTAGCAACCTCAGAAAGATCAAAAAGGATCGCAGCAAATTTAGATCATCCCTTAACATATGGGGAGATGACGGAAATTGCTGCTGAGATAAAAAAAAATCCTTCTCATCAGCAATAACGGAGCTTAAAGCATACCTGCTAGTGCTGACTGAACAATTGGCAGCAAACGAAAAAAATGGAAAACAAAGGGATAGAGCCATAAAAAGACTAGAACAAGTTACCACTTCCCATTCTCAACACTTAATTACCCTAAACAGACAAATGGAAGACTTGGATAACAGGGGTAGAAGAAAGAACATCAGGGTAAGAAGTATTCCAGAAAACATAAATGCTGACGAGATAAAACCAGTCCTCACCTCTATTTGCAACAATCTACTAGAAGGACCTATGGACTCAACTATAGAATTTTAAAGAGCTCACAGAGCCTAAAGGCCCTGACACGGCTCCCCCAAGAGATGTTATCTGTTGTCTCAACAGCTTTCCCTTAAAAGAAGACATTCTGATGAAAGCAAGACAAAATGATCAAATCCTATTCAATGGTGGGGACATACAACTTTTCCAAGACCTATCTCCCATTACCTTGAAAAATAGGAGAGCTGTGAGACCGATACTGGAAATCCTCAAAGAAAAAAACATTCCATACAGATGGAAATTCCCTTTTGCTGTCCAAATCACCATAGAAGGCAGACAGATCCTCCTTTGCACTCCTGAGGACATACCATTCTTTTGTGAGGCCATTCAATGTGAAACGATAGACCTTCTTGAGTGGTATCAAGAATTTCATCTGCCCTCACCACCAGCAATGTCAGCACATACTCCTGGCAATACCCTACAGAAACCACCCTTCATAAAAGGGAAAAAACAAAAACAGTACGAATGGTTTAATTCCGGCACCCCAGTTTCAAAAACTCCAAAAGTCAGAGACAACAGATTCTAATAATAATTACAGTGCACGATTTGACACTTGGATTGAATATAGACCATGACAGGGGTTCTTGAGTTCTAAGGAAGTTCCATTTTCTACGAATAAACGTATATGACATTACCATAACTGGCCACAAGATGGCTTAGTTGTACAACTAATTGTACTTTCCTCTCAGAACCAAACTGTTAACACAAATACATCCATTCTTATAACTTTCCAGCTTGGGACATAAAGAAACAAACAGCATCAAGAGACTAATGTTGTGTTATAGTGATCAACACCTTTAACACTTCCTTTTTTTTCTTAGGGTGTTTCTTCATAATAGGCCCTGAACTTTGATCCTTTTTTAAGTGACTTTTCCAGATCATCCCAGGACCTACAGAGGAAAAACAGATTGAAAAGATAAAGTTCCCTTTAAAAAGACTGAGATTCATCAAAAGGTAACCCTTTTAATTATCTAACATGCGACAGCTCTCAAGACTGTCACAGCCTACCTAATGCTGAAGAGAACCTCAACAGGATCACACTTATCACAAAGACAAATTACCAAGTTATAAGAAGTTTTGGTTTAAGAATTTGACAGTTTAACATTTATTTATTTTATTTAATAGTTGCCAATATCTTATGTTTGAAAAACTTTTCCTTTTTTTTTTTGTTTCTTGGTTTGTAGCTGTGGCTGTACAGTTCGTCTGCTCTGGCAAAATCCTCAGCGCTCAGTGTTTGGGCGCTGGGACCGGGGGAGTCCCGGCGCCCCCCCGGACGGATCCCACTAGAGTGGCCGGGGCAGGTGAGGCGTCTACCTTTTAATAATTCCTTCTAGCATATAACAAATTTATTGAACAAGCATAATGTTAATGGATTTACACAACCACTATCCACCACGCAATACACACACATCCAATTCATCTAAAATCAACACTGGGAAATGCAACCACACACAGATTTAAGGCACCACACATGATACTATGATTTAATCGAAAACAGGAATAATGCTCATTGACTAATATAACTTCAAGGCCTATGTAGATGTCAATTTATGACAATTACATTAATATTTGACAATACCCCTTATAGACAGTATACATCAAATAACCAGGCCCTCCACGCCGAGGGTTCCACTCCCACATCCCCCCCATTAGAACAACATTCATTTTATAATACCTGATATATTTTACTCCTACATCTAAAACTTTACGTATCACCTGAGGCTGTCAATCAGCATCAGGAATTGAGTGATACAGTCGATTAACTAATACCAAACCTTGATTTTTCTAAAAATTCTTTTACTCCCCTTTTCTCCTCTATAATTTACCCACTTCACCTCTTCTCTTCCTCTCATTCTTTTAAAAATAAGCACGCTCTCAACAACAAGCGGATTATATAATACGACATGGCTTACTCAAACCTAGGGAAAAATCCTACTATCATATCACACAATGTCAACTGTCTCAATGTCCCGGAGAAAAGGCAGAGAATCCTTAAAGAACTTAAAAAACATTCACCTCAGATAGTGTTTCTGCAAGAAACACATTTTAAAGGCTCCCAAATACCAAAATTGATTAATAACTTCTTCACCAAAGCAACCAATCCCCTAGCCAAAACAAAAGGTGTCTCAATCCTATTGAGTAAAAACTCTACATTTCAAACAGATAAAATACTCACAGACCCAGACGGTAGATATATACTCCTAAAAGGGCAGATGGCAGGCATCCCAACTATAATAGCAAATGTTTATTTCCCCAATAGATCTCACATCTCCTTTTGCCAATTAATAATAGATGAACTGAAAAGCTTTTCAGAAGGCCGCATAATTTTAGGGGGGGGATTTTAATATTCCCCTGAACCCACAATATGGCATGTCGTCCGGAAAAACGAGTGTAACGTACCGTATCTTGAAAAAAATGTAATCTCTTCTCCAATCAATAACCTTAGTAGACTCATGGAGATTACTGAATCCAAATGGAAAGGACTTTACATTTTATTCAAACCCACACAGAAAATACACAAGAATAGACAACCTACTACATTCCAATCCTTCAGAAAGCGAATATAGGCAATATCCTACTGACAGACCATGCCCCCATCTCAGTTCAATTGAACACAGGAACACAAGCCCCAAAAACTTTTAATTGGAGACTAAATCCCTCTCTCTTGATTGATCCCAATATACAAACACACATAAAGCAAGCAATAATTAACTACTTTCATAACAACACCTCAGGACACAACGCCTCTAAATGTATGGGAAGCATACAAAAGTGTCATTAGAGGGGAATTCATTAAATGGGGTTCTAGGAAGAAAAGAGACAAAGAGAAGCAAATCGCCAACCTAGTAACCAAAGTATTTGACCTGGAAAAAATACACAGTCATTGGCCATTAAAGCAGAACAAGACTTACTTGACATAAAAGAACTCCAGTCCATCCTAGATAAAAAAAAATAAAAGATCGCCTTTCTTCAAGAAAGCTATCTATTATGAACATGGTGAAAAGAGCAGTAAATACCTGGCCAGATCCTTGAAAGAAGCAAAAACCGCTAATAACATTTTAAGCATACATGATTCGAAAGGCATAGAAACTTTCGATACCATAAAAATAGCAAAGATCTTTCATGATTATTACTAGGAGCTATATAATCTTCCAACCCAAAACAAACCATCAAAAACATCTGAGAGAGAAACCATTATTAAAGATTTCCTTCAGAAAAGTAATCTGCCCACTCTACCACTCTCAGACATTAGCAATCTTGAAAGCGACATTTCATCAGAAGTCACAAACGCCATTAAAAATATCAAACCAGGTAAAAGCCCAGGTCCAGACGGCTTCACTTCACAATACTACAGAACTTTTGAATCCCTAGTAACTAAGCCCCTGACAGAAGCCCTCAACTCATTAAATAATAAAGCAAAACCATCAAATGAGTTTCTAGCAGCACAAATTTCTGTTATACCAAAGCCAGATAAAGACCATAAGAAATGCACCAACTACAGACCAATATCCTTACTAAATTTAGATCTTAAAATACTGTCAGGGATCATGGCTAACAGGCTAAGACCACTATTACAGAAAATAATTGTCCCTGAGCAGGTGGGCTTCATGCCAGTGCGAGAAGCCAAAGATAATATCATCAAATCTCTGAACCTGATACACAAACTCAGACAAGGTAAAATAGAAGACCTTCTCCTCTCAACAGATGTGGAGAAGGCCTTTGACAGGGTGGCATGGGATTGTTCGCCACATGCACTCACATAGGGCTGGGAGATAAGATGATGTCTTGGATCAGGTCCCTCTATGAAAAACCAACAGCTAAAATAAAAATCAATAATCACTTCTCAGAACCTATACTAATTAAAAACTGATCAAGACAAGGATGTCCACTCTCCCCACTGTTATTCATTTTATCACTAGAACCATTGATAAGATCAATAAACGCCAACACTAACATACAGGGCTTTAAAATAGACAACAGAGAATTCAAATTAGCTGCATACGCAGATGATCTATTATTCTTCATCACCCTCCCGCATATCTCTATTCCCAACCTAAATGAAATCTTCAAACTTTTCAAATATATCTCCAATTTTAAAATTAATGGTAGCAAGTCTGTAGCTCTTAATCTGACACTATCATCTGAAACAGAAAGCTTAACCAAACAGAATTGCCCATATAAATGGGAAAAGGTTGCTCTCAAATACTTAGGAGTCAAACTAACCCCTAATCTGAAAGATCTATACTACCACAACTTCCTCCCACTACTCAAAAAAAATGAACAGGACCTAAAAAATTGGAACATAAAGCAATTTTCTTGGTTTGGACGATCTATCCTAAAAATGACGATACTCCCAAGACTCCTCTACTTATTCCACACTTTACCTATCGACATCCCTTCAAATTTCTTTAAAAGACTGATCAAAGCTAAAAGGAAATTCATTTGGGCGCACAAAAAGCCTAAGGTCAACCTAAAACTATTGACTTTCCCCAAGAACAAAGGGGGTTTGGGGATTCCTGATTTTCAAAAGTACTATTTCGCAACCCATATCACCAGACTTACAGACTGGCATTGCCATGCCAAAAATAAGGACTGGGTTAAACTAGAACTAAATAATCCAAATTTCTATATACAATATCTCCCATGGTCATCACCCAAACAGTATCCCAGACAAATGAAGAATCACCCTCTGATAAGCACAACTTTAAAAAATTGCCAGAAAAGTTTTAAAAACCATCAGCTCTCCTCAATTGTCAGCCCTCTGACATCGGTTGCGGGGAACCCGGAATTCCCCCCTGGGTCAGATAATATAAAGGCCCTACACACAAAAGAAGGAAAACCACTTTTGGTGCTCGATTGCATTAAAAAAGACAATTTATTATCTTAGCAAAACATCAAATTGATAATTGCCGGTCACAATCTCAGCCTATGGACCTATTTACAGATCCACGACTTCATTCAATAAAATAAAAATAAAAATGCCATGACAAGACCACTAACAAACCTGGAAAAAAATTGCTATGATCAAAACCCACTTAAGGGAGCTACCTCACTAGCATGGATATCCCAACCGACCAATGAATCCAAATATAATCACAAATCTCTCTGGGAACGGGATCTAAACATCCATATCTCAGAGGCACAGTGGGAAAAGGCATGTGTATTCACACACAAATGCTCCTTAAGCAAGAGATATCCTTTAAATTACGCACACAGTGGTACATTACCCCTGTCAATATTAAAAGATGGCAACCACAGGAGTCAGATATTTGCTGGCGCTGCCACAAGGAAGTGGGCTCTTTTATCCACATATGGTGGTCTTGTCACAAAATTCAAAAATACTGGAACAAAGTGGTTGGTCTAATTAAATCTATCACAGGCATAAAAAACAAATTTGATGCACCAGGAGGGTGCATCTAGTTTGTTTTTTGTGCCTGTGATAGATTTAATTTTAAACATCAATAATCTCTCATACAGATCATACAAACATTCACTAACTAGACATATGCTAGATCATCATTTCATCATAGAGTGGCGTGACCGGATGTTCAGGTGATCGGAATGTGCAGGGCAGCCCGCGTCTCTCCCCCTGCCTAGGATGACGCGGTCGGTGAGATGCAGCCGAACACCAGCGTGCACATAGCCGAGCTTCGTCCTCCAGCAGCTCGACAACTTAATTGCTTGGAGACAACAAGCCACTGCCCACCCGAACCATCAAGCGCAGAGGAGCCGCATGTAATTAGTTTACAAGCCAGACACCTCGGACATCTCGGAAACATCCAGGTACACCGTCCCTGATTTCTTCAGATAGACCTGCTTGGAGCCGTGGTGAGCAGGAGACCCGCCCGGCTCCAATAAAACACCAACCACTCGTCCACCAACCTGCAGGATAAAGTAAAGAGCGGGCATGAAGGGAGGTATGGCAAGCCTCAGAGGTATGGTGTTTCATTATAGTATCTGGTAAGGTGTGCAGAGACAACTATAATCCTGTTTCCACTCGCTATTTCCACTTGCTGTTTTTTTTGGGACTGAGGGTGAAAGACTATCCCAGAATAAACCCCTGAGAACTGTCTACTGTTTAACTGAGTGCTATGCGTGTCTTAACCACTATAGCAGGTGACAAGTGCTGGTAAATACCTCCGCCCTCCAGTGTCGGAGGAGAAGTGAGGGTTAATAGGTCCGTGCTGACGTTCAGCTGCTGTACTTCTAGCCGTTCCCTTCTCCATGCACCCACGGTGCCCCCATCCCCCTACCCATACAAATATTCAACGAAGTGTATAAAGGGAAACTAGTCGGGAGTGGGGGAAATGGGGGTCGACAGAACTGAAAATAGCCAGCTATCGGCTGGTGCCTCCCCGCACTATAAAGAGACCGGCGGCGAGGCAGGTACTCGCTGTGGTACAAGTCCGAAAGCCGCACTACCATATAACCGCCGTGAGAACCGGTGGTGGGAAGGCCAGGGACAGTAGCGCCCGAACGGAGGTAAAAAAATATATATTAAGAGGGCTTCCCCATACACCAATCTATACACCCAATCACTACGGGCCCTCAGAAGTGAACCTGGTGCAAGGTGGACGCTGAGGGTTCTTAAGACAGGTGGGAATTATTGGGAAATTGTTGAAAACCGATAACGCCTCTGGGTCATTTGGTAGTCCGACAGTCCCTCACCAACGAGAGGTGTAGAAAGGACGACAAGGTTCCCACCAGGGTTAGCGGAGTAAATAAAGCATGGTTAAAGAAAAAAAAGAAAAGAAGAATCCGACAACCATCGCGCAGGATAAACCGGTCCACTCCCCCGTGAAAGGGGGGGCTACCCCTACAAAACAAACTAAAACTACAACAGGCGGATCAGTAACGCAGCAAAGTCAAATAAAAGGGATAAAGGGTGACCAAAAATCAGAACCCCCATCAACAACAATGGCAGAGAAAACGGATAGTGGGGCAGAGCCGACCATGCGGGAAGTGTTGGAGGCAATAAACGCATGCAAATCAATGGTGCAGGAGTTGAACGAACAACTGAAGTGCCTCAAGGAGGAAATCTGCTTGATTAGGCACGACGCACAGAAAACGCAGGAAAGATTGAAGGAAATGGAGGGACGGATCAGTCAACTAGAAGATGACATGAGCCCAATAAAGACAGAAACGCAGCTCCTGGGAAAGAAAATTGATCCATACATAGTTAAAATGGCAGATATGGAGAACAGACTGCGAAGAAATAATTTGCGAATAGTGGGGCTCCCGGAAAGAAGTGAGGGTGCGAATCCTATAGAGTTTATCGAAAACTGGTTAATTGGAAATTTTGGGAGGGAGACATTTTCTGTGTTTTTCGCGGTGGAAAGAGCCCATCGGGTGCCATTTCGACCCCCGCCACCAGGAGGAAACCCAAGAACATTCATGATTAAAATTCTTTTTTTTAGAGATAAAGAGATGATTCTGCGGAAGGCAATGGAGAAGGGGACTTTAACCTTTAACGGAAATAGGCTTCAAGAATTAAAAATCACATATGCGATACTATACCCAGCGAGACTGCGGATAGAAGTGGAGGGTGAAATAATTTTCTTCAACACTGCAGATGAGGCGCTGCACTGGCTGGGAAAGAGCAGAAAGAAACCCCAGGCATCGGGAGGAACTTAACCACTTGCCGACCGCCGATCGGCATTTGACGGCGGCAAAGTGGTTCGTTCCCGCAAAACCCCGTCATACGACGGCGGCTGCGGGATCGAGCTTAGTGAGTGCGCGCGCGCCGCCGGAGAGGACCAGGGAGCGGGTGCGGCGGCTTTGATTGCCGCCGGCTACCCGCGATGGCCCCCCCCGAGCGGAGGAACGGAGGTCCGTGTATGTAAACACGGACCTCCGCTCTGTGTGAGGGGGGAAGGGCTGTGATCACAGCCTTCCTGTATACGAAGGCTGTGACCACTTCCCTTCCCCAGATAGTGCAGTCCCCATACAGTTAGAACACGCCCAGGGAACATAGTTAACCCTTAGAGCGCTCCCTGCAGGTTAACCCCTTCACTGCCAATGACATTTACACAGTAATCAGTGCATTTTTATAGCACTGATCGCTGTATAAATGCCAATGGTCCCAAAAAAGTGTCAAAATAGTCCGACATGTCCGCTGAAATATCGCAGTTCCGCTAAAAATCGCAGATCGCCGCCATTACTAGTAAAAAAAAAAAAAAAACCCCAAAAATGAATTCTCATCATCCGTAAACGCGACCACTTTTGCGCAAACCAATCAATAAACGCCGATTGTGATTTTCTTTATCGCAAATATGAGGAAGAATATAAATCGGCCAAAAGCGGTGAAAAAAAATGTTTTTTTATATTTTTTATTTATTTGTATTCTAGCAAAAAGTAAGAAATTTGTTTTTTTTTGCAAAATTGTCGCTCTTCTTTTGTTTATAGCGGCGATCAGAAATGACGCAGAGGTGATCAAATACCACCAGAAGAAAGCTCTGTTTGTGGGAAAAAAAAGGACGCAAATTTCGTTTGGGTACAACGTCGCACAACCGCGCAATTTTTAGTTAAAGTGACGCAGTGCCGAATCGCAAAAAGGGCTCCGGTCCTAAAGCTGGAAATCCTTCCGGGGCTGAAGTGGTTAAGAAAACCTAATAATGGCCGCTGGACGCTGTGTCAAACTACTATAGTCAATCCTTACACAATATATAAAGGGGGAAGGGATGTGGGTTGCCGGGTGGGTGTTTTTCTGGAGTGTTAGGTGGTATTGTGGGTTTAAGGTAAAGTGCCATATGGGGAAGAACACAGGGAAAACGGGGGAAGATTGGGCAGGCGGGCGAGTGGGGGGGAGGGGTAAGGGGTATGCGGATGAGTGTGGTCACAAAAAAAGCCCAACAGGTGGACCCCAGTGGGGTCGTGTGTGTATAAGTGAAGAGAGGTACCCCCATCTGGGATCCCAGGTGGGGGCGAAGGTTGGGAGCAGAATGAATGGTAAAGGGGTAATGAAGCAAAGGGGGAATGAGAGGGACACCTTTATTACAAGTAAGAAACAAAGTAGGAGCACAAAACTAAAAGGGAACACGAGTGCACAATACAGAAGTCACGGAGTGGTAGCGAAGAAAAAGGGGAAGGAGAGACACACCCCCATAGTAAGCAAGAAACAAAGTAGGAACACAAAACAGAAAGGGAATATGAGTGTACAATACGGAATCTATGGGGCAACAAACGCACCTGGTGGGAAAAACACAATAGAAAGGGTAAATATGATTAGGTGGCACAAAGATAGGAATACACCATAGGATGGCTGTTGAATGGCGAAAATGTAAGAGACTTAAATGATACAGGAAAAAGAAACGCAGTAACCGCAACAATTAAACAACATAATGCAGTCATAGTGTGTTTACAAGAGACACACTTAGTAGAAGAAACAATTAAGCTCCTGGCACACAGGAGTTATCAACAACAGTACCATTCAACACACTCCGCATATTCGCGGGGTGTAAGCGTCATAGTAAAAACAGGGGTTGCTTTTGAGTGCAGAATAGTCAAAAAGGATAAAGAAGGCAGATACATTTTTTTATATTGTACAATAGAAGGAAAAGAGCTGATATTGGCTAATATATATATATACCCCCACCCTTTAAACCCGACGTGCTGACTAAACTGATTGCTTTTACCTCGGACGAACCCGGGATCCCGATCCTGGTGGTCGGAGACTTTAATGGAGTCATGTCCGAAAATATTGACAGATTTCCAAATAAAAAAGATGCTACTCCGAAAGAAAAGAGTACACTAGCGTGGATCGTATAAGAAATGGACTGGAAAGACCTATGGAGAGCTAGAAATCCCTCTGAACAGCAATACTCATGCTACTCCAAGACATATCGCTCCCTGTCTAGGATTGACATGGCAATAGGGAATGAGAAGATGTATGAACAACTGGGAAGCATTAGCTATGCTGTAAGAGGGATTTCAGATTATTCCCCCCTGATAGTAGGGATCAGACGGGAAGTTAACTAAGGATATAGAGAGTGGAGGTTGAACCCCCAATGGCTCGGAACAATAAGAAGTCCAGAAGAGGTTGGAGAACAGATAAAAGAATTCCTAAACAAAAACGAAGGTACAACAAGAATGGGAATAGTTTGGGACTCCCTCAAAGCCTATATTAGGGGCATTATGATACAAGAGATAGCCAGATGCAAAAAACAGACCAGAGAATATGTAAATAGAGCAAGGGATAGAACGGTAGATGCCGAAAAAAATCTATATTCAGGACCCAACAGAGGAGAAACGTCAGACATGGGTAAAGGCACAAGAGGAATATTGTCAGCTCCAATTAGATAAGGCAGAAGCTAGACGTAGGTTCAGGCAACGAGATTTCTTTGAGGAGGGGGAAAGTGTAGGCCATTTATTGGCAATTTTAGTAAAAAACAATAAAGGTGCGAGTAGCATAACAGCAATAAAGTCGGAAGGGGGTAGGACCATAACGGTAGGCCAAGAAATAAATAGAGAATTTAAGAACTTCTATGGGACCCTTTATAGCACACAGGGGCAGAACTCGGAGACAGAGACGCGGGGCTTCCACTAACCGAACAAGAACTACGGGATGTAATTAAGAAAATGGCGATTCAGAAAGCGCCGGGGCCAGATGGATTCCCCATTGAAGTTTATAAAAAATATGGAGGGATCCTTGTCCCGACATTGTTGAAGGTATTAAATAAGGCAAAGGAGGAGTGTGGATTGCCTGAGTCAATGCAGGAATCGACAATTATTGTCTTTCCAAAAGAGGGAAAGGATCATGAGAATGTAACAGCATACAGGCCAATCTCCCTTCTGGGAGCCGACGTTAAGATTCTAGCCGGTGTCTTGGCTGCAAGACTAGGCAAAATAATTACTAAATATATACATCCTGATCAATCTGGCTTTATGCCAGGACGGGCCACATATACAAACATTAGAAGAGCGTATTTAAACATGCAACTGCCAACACTCGAGGAAGGTCATAGAGCAATCCTAGCTTTAGACATAAATAAGGCATTCGACACAGTGGAATGGCACTATTTGTGGCAGGTGATGGACAGATTTGGCATCGGCCCAGACTTTACGGGCTGGTTGAAAATGTTATACGCTAGGCCAAGAGCAAGAGTGGAAACAAATAATCAAGTCTCGGAACCGTTCACATTGACACGTGGAACAAGACAGCGATGCTATTTGCTTTGGCGATAGAACCGCTAGCAATAGCCATTAGAGCTTCCAGTGAGATCAAAGGCTTCCAAAGAAAATCTGGGGAGGAGAAAGTAGCTCTATATGCCGACGATTTACTAATGTTCTTGAGTAACACACAGACCACATTAGAAGCCGTCCTGAATCTGACAGAGAAATATAGGGAAATCTCGGGATTGCAAATAAATTGGGGAAAATCGTATCTAATGCCAATTGATAAAACTAATATGACAAACAGGCTAGCAAATATACAACAAACAGACAAAATAAAATATCTAGGAGTATATATTACCAAAAACCCAAGACATTACATAAAAGACAACCTCGAGGAATTATTAAAGAAATTTAAAGAAAAGAGCCGTGTATGGAGAAGACTTCCATTGTCTGTGGCAGGCAGATGTAATTTGATAAAAATGATTTGGCTTCCCCGATTAATCTGTGCACTGCAGAACTCACCAGTATGGGTGGCGAAGGGGTGGTTTCAGAGAGTGGAGGTATTATTCAGAGAATTAATATGGAAAGGGAGGCAGGCTAGGATCGGATTGAGGGTGCTGCAGCGCCCCAGATGCAGGGGAGGACTAGCGCTACCGCATCCGTGGAGCTATTTCTTGGTGACACAGGCAGTGCATTTGAGGGGCTGCAACACCACAGAGGGTGGCGATACGAATATGAAACTAATAAAGGATGAAATGAAACATAAGGTTGGTGTAGAAGTATTGGAGGCTGGGCAAACCCCACATGAGATCCCCACCCGTAAATTGATTATTAAGATATGGGAGGAAATAAAGAAAACACTGGGATACCAAGGATTTACAAATTTCTCCCCAATATGGGATAACAATAATCTACAAGAAACATTAAAAATAGAACGTAATAGAGAATGGGTAGGCCAAGGAGTGTCAAGGCTTACCCAGCTGTACAAAGAGGAAAATATAAAAACATTTCAAGAACTATAATTTGACAGAGAGGTCACGTACAAAATTGACGTCTATACACATCTTTCTGAATAATCAATGGGGCATGAGAAGAGCATCAAGAACTTTACAAAAATATAAAAGGAGAAACATGTCGACCCATTCGGAACTGTGAGGAACCGGATGGGTAAGAGATAATGCAAGATAAAAATTACAAAGAACATCTAATAACAATAGGGTATAACCCCTCTTTAAACATTTAGGAACCATAGGGTCACAAAAGAAATAAAGGAGGGTATAGAATTATTAGTTAAATGCCCACCCCTAGAGTACACCCCAAACGGGTCGGAGGTTATGAAGATGTGGTTGGAATACAAAGTAAAGTA
>BLSH010511887.1:51668-71510 GCA_018402905.1 Glandirana rugosa | reverse complement strand
CACTTACCGTAATTTTCCTTTCCTGATGGACTCCATGGCAGCAGGAGTCCCCCCCCCCCCCAATGTCTTGAGGAGGCTAGTTACGGAACACGGCCTCCGGCTCAGAGCAAAGATTTATGGGAGTGGGGTCCTATAGGGGAGGAGTGGAGGCGGGGTTAACCCAGACGTATGCTGCCATGGAGTCCATCAGGAAAGGAAAATTACGGTAAGTATTTGATATTAAATTTTCTGTTATTTTCGCCTGTCATTTTGCCAGATTTTTAGAGACTTTTTGGGAATATACATCTTTTGCTGCAAAAAAAAAAAAGCCTCACAGTCACTCCAAACTTAATACAATGTACATGCATATCACAATGGTCTAATCCCATGTTAGAATGTATGTCATATGTAGTGGGGATACTTCTAATTTTTCACAATTATTTTTAGAGATATCTTCCCACTGACAAGTTCCCCCTAACACCATTGATCTTTTTAGCGATCTATAACGGGTTATTCTTCCCGGTGACCACATTACTATATCTACAACTTATGATACATTAGTGTGATGGTCAATGGGAACAGTTGTAGATATAGTAATTGTTAGCAGAAGCGCATTTGTGAGGTCAGGCACTGATGTTGGACGAGAGGGCCTGGCTCGCAGTCTCCACTCTAATTCATCTCAAAGGTGTTCTATCGGGTTGAGGTCAGGGCTCTGTGCGGGCACTCAAGTTCCTCCACCCCAAACACATTTATCCATGTCTTTATGGACCTTGCTTTGTGCACTGGTGTGCAGTCATATTTGAACAGGAAGGGGTCACCCCCAAACTGTTCCCACAAATTTGGGAGCATGAAATTGTCAAAATGTCTTGGTATGCTGAAGCCTGAGTTCCCATCACTGGAACTAAGGGGCCAAGACCAACCCCTGAAAAAACAACCCCACACCATTGACCATCTCCACTTAATGATTTGGTCCAATTTGCCTGACCTCACAAATGCTCTTCTGGAAGAATGGTCAAATATTCCCATAGACACAATCCTAAACCTTGTGGACATCCTTCCCAGAAGAGCTGAAGCTGTTATAGCTGGAAAGGGTGGGCCAACTAAATATTGAACCCTATGGACTAAGACTGGAATGCCATTTAAGTTCAAAAGTTCACGTGCATGTAAAGGCAGGCGTCCCAAAACGTTTGATAATATAGTGTACTTTAGGGCCTTTGATTTGCTCACCATAATCACACTCCAAAATGTAATTTGAGTTTATTAATTTTTGAAAATTAGCATTACAGTAAATCATTTTGTTAAATTTGTGTTAAAAAGGAATAATTTGCATAACATGTAGTAGAAAAGACCCATCAAACAACAAAATCAACGTTCACAGTTTACATTCATTGAAGCTTGTGTTAATTTGCTGAATTTCAGTATTTTCATTTTGTGCTTATACAAAACATTGTTATGTAAACTTACTTTATAACTTATACTTCATATATATCAGAGCAGAGGTTCTCAGCAAGTATTTTTCTTTACCCTACCTAGAGGTATTTGCAACAGGGAATGCTTAGAAGTGTTTAATGTTATGTATAATTTGTCACATTTTTTTTTTCTTTAGTTATTAAAGGGAACCTGCATAAAACACTTAAAATTTCTGGCCCTCCTACTGTGCTCAATACTAATCGGTCAGATGTAAGTTAAATATTAATCAAATATGAGCTGCTGCTAAATGATTAACAAAACATATAGGAAACAAATACAGCATTAGACCATTATCCAAATGCTGATATCTGTAGCAGCGCTTCCCCTCACAACTGAAATGTGAAAGTCTTCCAAATATATCCTATATGGCGAATAAATATGCATATGGGTGATGAGAAAGTTCAGAGAGGAGAGTAGCTCAATTCCTAGGTTATATGCGTGCACCATACACAAAGAAATTTCTCCACCGAAAAACGGCGAAAAAACGCCTATCTCAACAAGGGAGTCTTCCTTTTTGATAGTAATATTCACATCACAAGCATCAGGGCAGGCCAGAGAGCTTTCTCCGTGTCCCAGGACAAAAGGTGTTTTTAGGTGAGTGTACATTCTTGAGGGAGTGATTAACGTGGTGAAGTTTGTTGGTGTATGGTGCACACATACAACCTAGGAATTGAGCTCCTCACCTCTCTTTGAACTTTCTCATCACCTGTATAGAAGATATTTGGAACACTTTCACATTTCAGTTGTGATGGCAAGCGCTGCTACAGAGTTCAGCATTTGGATATTTTGTATAATGGACTAATGTTGTATTTGTTTTCTATAAATTAAAGGGAACCTGCTATGACAGAAATACTGAGCTGACCTTCCCAAAATCCCTATTTATTAGCTAAATTTCTGGCCTGCATGCTTTAATACTCCCCATCTGCACAATTATGCCAAGTCAGTGATTCAAAATACTGAAAAAAGGTGGTTTAACCTTGTAGAGTTTGATCAACTGTGGGTATAGGATTCTGTAACAGTGCTGTGAAAAAGCATTTCCAGCTTCCTGACTTTTTTTCTTTTGCATATTTGTCACACTTAAATGATTCAGATCATCAAACAAGTTGTAATACAAAGATAACCCAAGTAAATCGTTTTTAAATGAGGATTTCATTTGTTAAGGGGGAAAAAAGCTGTCCACACCTGCCTGGCCCTATGTGAAAAAGTTTAAGGTTATGCCTCAGCATCTCACTCAGATTTAAGTCCGGGCCTTGAGTAGGCCACCTCAAAACCTTAATTTTGTTTTTTTTGGGCCATTCAGAGGAGGACTTTCTGGTATGTTTCGGATCATTGTGTTGCTGCATAACCCAAGTGCACTCACAAACATATGCACACAATGTACATTGCATTAAATGAATTATGGTAGCATCCCCCTCTCACCACAGGCTCGCATGACCAATGTCTGACATCACTGATGTGACTCCGCCACTATACGATTTTAAAGAAAAAAACGTTTTTCTTTGTTTCTGTTGTAAAATTTTTAGTAATTTTCTCCTTCACTGATGTGCGCTGATGAGGCTGCAATGATGGGCACTGATAGGAGACACTGATAGGCTGCACTGACAGGCATCACTGATGGGCAGCACTGGTGGCCATTGTTGGGACTGCACTGATAATCCAGACACAGATGATCAGTGCCCTGATTATCAGTGTAGCTGTCCCTGTGTGGATTTTCCAGTTATCGGCTGTCTCTTTGGTGATAACCGGCAAATCCTGTTTACACTGTGATCAGTTATGATTGGACACAGCTGGTTACATGGTAAAGAGCCGCTGTGATTGGCTCTTTACCCCAATCTGTGATTGCTGTGTCCTTTGGATACAGTGATCACAGATCAGTGCCGATGCGCGCCACAGGGGGTGTGCAGGAAGTGCAATCACAGGAGATGTCATATGTTGCCCTCCCAGGAATGTGCGACCACGCTGTAGCCATCAATCAGCTATAGAGTGGTCGTGAAGGGGTTAACAGAACCACTCCCTGGCCACCTACCTCTAAATAAACATAGCAGCTGTTTGGGTGTGTAGCGGCCTCAATGCTTGGGCAATTTTTTGTAATTCATTTATTTTAAGAGTGTAAAGTTAACAGCCAACTTGAGCGACAAAGTACATGTAAGTACACAATATAAGCACATAAAAGGTCAGCATAACATTTACAGTGCAGTACCACTTATCCGGCAACCCATCCAACCAAAACATAGAAGCCAAATATGTCATATTTGAGAGCATTGAGAGCCAATGCTCTCAGGGATGCTAGCAGACTGAAAAGGCAGCAGAACACGCAGCCCACACATGTTAACACTCTGAACACTCAGTTGTATTGTGGGCTAGAACAGAAATTGCCTTTGGGAGACATCGTCTACCCGGGGTAAGGTATATCAAATAGATGGTGGTATTCCTGGGGTAGATTGGATAGAGACAGCCGTGCCAACCGTCTGCTACAACCACCAGTAACCTGGACTTCCATCGGGAACAAAGGGGTAGAAGGGGGGGGGGGGGAGAAATAAGGCATAGGTATGAGCGAATAGATGGGGGAGAGGGAGAGAGAAGTAAAGCCCCTCCGAGAGAAGAGGGGCCGACAGACTAAAATAAAGAGAGGAGAGAAGAGACGAGAAACAGAGAAGCTATTGATGCCCCCCGCCTGGGTGCGCCAGATCGCGCCTAGAAAGCTGGTCGAGCTACGACATTTCACACAAATAAGGCTCAGTGAAGACAAAGTGGTTTCACAGTCTCCAGGTCTCGCGAAAGGTCTCTTCACGTCCATATAGGGTTGCGGTGAGGTCCTCCATGTTCCTGAGCTCATTAATTTTTGCGAACGAAAGTGCTTTAGAGGGGGTTTCTCCGATCTCCAACCAAGGGGTATACAGGCTTTTGCTGCATTGAACAAATGAATTGTAAGAAAGGTCTTGTATTTCCTAATCGGCCGTGGTGACAGATGGAGCAGACAGGCGGCAGGGTCTCCCTCCATGTCTACACCTGTCAAGTGCTTAACGATATAAGCTACATTGCGCCAAAATGGTTCGCGTTTGGGGCATGCCCAGAAAATGTGGAGCATCGTGCCCTCCACAGTGCTACATCTCCAGCAAAGATTGGAGACTTGTGGGGAGAAGCGATGGAAAGTGATATGCTTGGGCAATTTTAACTCGACATGTCAAGTTTCGAGGCAGCATCGCCTCTCAAACTTACCATTTGAGCTCAATGGGTCAGCCAAAAGCCAAATGCTTGATTTGTGGTTGTGACACAGTATTTTAATGCAAAATTCCCATTCGACTGGAAGAAAAAAAAACACATTCAGGAGGCAGCAGTATCACCTCCTGCACTAACAGTGGGAGGGTCTTAAAGGGGCATCAAATACCAGGAGTGTGCGTTAAGTAGAGTGCAGGGTTCAGGGGTGTGCTGTGGTGCACCTTTTCCCCCAAATCGCCCCCTCCTCCAGTACAGGTGTCTACTTCCAGCCCTAACTCCCCCTCCTTGACAGTAACTGATAGAGAACTGCGGGTACAGAAGAGCAGTATAGGTTACTCAGGAGGAGAGCGTAGTGTAGATGCGGGGCCATGGGCTTCAGGAGCTGTTGCCATCACACAAGCACTGGGTTCCAACTATCTATCTATGCAGAGAGTTGGCAGGCGGAGCACAGTTAAGATTACTCCAAAGCCTGATCTAGAGGAGCAGGATCAGCAAATGAGGCCAATGGCTCCGGCCTGCTTCTATTTACAAATAATCCCAACTGGCTACAAACTCTGTCTGGATAAATGATTGCTGGCGCTCCATCAAACTATCAAGGGGTTCTTTCTTAAACTTGCCAAGCCAACAATAACCTGCCTGAAAAGAGAAAGGACTGATTTTAACTGACAAAGTTACAGACTTTCGTGACAAATATTTACTGACAGCTGTAAAGATCACTGATTTTTACAATTTACTGATGGTTGGCAACCCTGTCTGGAACCCCCAGGAGGGGGCAAAAGTGCAATTCAGTTTTAGGGTCAAGTGCTGGAGGTGAGCATATACTATTCATGGGAGATTAATTGCATGCAGATCAGAGATTGAGGTAAAGAGAGCTGAAAACATCATTTGCATCGGTGGTTAGAAGAACGAATATTTTAATGCTGGACTTTTTGGAGTTTGGACTTTCTATTTTGATAAGTTGTGCTACAATGTTTATAGATTACTGGAGTGAGTGAAATCGCCTAATGGTATTACTAACTGGCGTTCACTTTATTGATTCATGTGCTGTTTTTGATTATATAACGAGATTGCGCCGATTCCTATTAATTTTTTTTTTTACTTTAGTATCCTATAAACAATTTACAAATTAAGGTGTTTTGTCATTGATAATGTGTGTACCTGGATAAAAAACTGGTTGCAGGGGCACATCCAGAGAGTAGTAATTATTGGCATATTTTCTGAACAGTTTGCAGTTGTGGGCAAGGTACCCCAGGGCTCTGTTCTGGGACAAATTAAATAGTTCAATCTCAGTGATTGCTGGGATACAAAACTAAGCAGGGCAATAACTTCACCACAGGTTAAAACAACTTTACTAAAATACCTTGATAAAATAGAGAGGTGTGTGGCGAATATGGTAGATGAGGTTTAATATTGAAAAAAGTAGAGGGAGCTAAAAATATGTATGCATGTTGTTCTTAGAGGGAAAACTTTGGGAGGAATCGAGGAAGGAAAATGCTGCATCAAGGATCAAGGCTGCAAAAATTCCAAGCAGGTTGCAAAAGAGTAGGGCAAGCCCAAACAAATGCTTCAGATATATTAATCGTAAAAAGGTCACATGTGGGAATGTAGGCTCTTTATAATATAAAGGCAAATGTATATGTGTCTTCAGCTATGTGTATACAAATTAATATGGTGAGAGTTCAAGTCTATAATGGGTCCCAAATGAACCACTAAGGATTGAGCCTATAGGATATAATACACCATAATAGGCTCCCTCTCTGTGTGCGCACTGGTGAAGAAAGCTGATTGCCCGCACACCAAAAATTCACCTGCTGGGGGACTGTGGATGTGTGCTGCGACGTGCTTCTGTGTGCTCCCGCCACTGTGTGCTTTCGGCTGATTGTAGCTGAATGAATGCATACTAATAATCGACTTGGGAATGGACTGTGCAGTCATGCTATAATATGCTATAACACGTTCCCGCTTGTGTAAAAAATAGATGTATATGAACATACTAAAATCCACTTGTTAAAAGACTGCGTATTATGGCATATTGTGCCATAAAATAATGGGATTTTGCTTCTATTTGCTCTCTGATGAGGGTAGCTGTATGCGGGCATACTAAACCCTACCTGCTAAAGGAGGAATAAGTATCTAGGTTATACTAGATAAGAGAAGTTCCTTCTCTTATGTCCTCACTGGTGAAGGCAATGGGGGCAGGCGTACATGCGCTTATCAAAAGCTATTTGCTAAAGGGCTGAATTTAGGTGTTGTGGAGCGTTTTTTTTTTTGTTTGTTTTTCTCTCTTCCTCATCCCCTGATTGTATGTGCATTGCTTCGAAGGATGCCAGAGATGAAGGGCAAAACAAATAAATCGGGAGTGGGTAAAGCAAATGTGACGGCCCCCAGCCTGAGCGGTATACAACGGTACATGGCAGTATCATGGAGGGTCACAACAGCCCTAAACAGGGAAATGTAGCCCAAACGAAAACCAGCAGGCAAAAATTATTGGAGATGGAAGGAAAAGGGGAGGGGTCGAATGGATCAGTGACCCTGACGGGAAGCACCAAGATGGAAAAACTCAGGTCGAAGAGCAGAAAAAAAGGGTTACAGAAGCCAATTGATCAGAGAGGAGGAGAAGATAAGTGAGGATCACTTAGTCTTCCCCCAATTTAAGGAGTTTCTAACGGAGATGCTAATCAAAGTGGAAACATCACTCAAAACGGATTTTGCGGCAATCCGGATGGACATAGGGCAAGTGCTCCATAGGGTGGAAGAGGCAGAGGAGAGACTGGATACCCATGAGCAAAAATTTGATGAATTGAACGAGCAGATGAAAATACTACACAGGACAAACAGAGCAATCCTTTATAAAATGGAGGATCAGGAAAATAGATGCCAAAGGAAGAACCTCAGAATCAGAGGACTACCAGAGAAGTACAAAGAGGAGGAGCTATTGGGAATAATGCATAATCTATTTAATCCGATACTAGAGAAAGAACCCTCAGAAACAACAAAAATTGATAGGGTACACAGGATAGCGAGATATCAATCCCGGGAGATGGAGATCCCTAGGGACGTGATAGTGAGATTTCACCAAGCAGCAGATAAAACCCGGATTATGGAGAAGTTACGGAAAAAAACGGGAATCTCATATGAAGGAGCTGATTTACAGATATTCTCCGACTTGTCGGGGGAGACCCTGACAAGACGAAAACTCCTTAAACCCTTACAGAGAAAATTAGATCAGCCAATATAATATATTGGTAGGGTTTCCCTGCATGTCTAAAAGGGAAAAAAGATGATCGGACTGCAGTACTCAGATTCCCTGAGGATCTAAAAGAGTTTTGCGAGAAATTAGATCTCCCAATCCCAAAACTCCCAGGTTGGGAGGAAGAAGAAGGGGGAAGTGCAACAATCCCAAACAATAGAAGATGGACTCGCAAAGAGGGGAGACGAGGGGTGGGAAAGGAGTGAGAATGGAGAAGAAGATGTATATTGCTCCTCCAGAAGAGATAGAGTTAAAGTTGCTCTAGATTTGGAGCACTTGAGGGGGAGCGGACGCTGAGGGGAGGGAGGAGAGGGGAAAGGAAGGAAGGGAAAATATAAAATAAGAGGATATAAAGGGGCTTTGGAGAGGGGGTGGGGAGGAGGATGGGTGGAATGGCAGATTAGGGTATAAGAGCTTGGTGACCGAAGAGACCCTGGGGAGGTATGGACATAGAGCTACAGCTAGATAGATGTGGATCGGTCCATGCATCGAGCGAAAATGGTGTTCGCTCAATCCCCCATGAGAATGAGATCTGCAGGGGGGTGGGGGCTGGAAGGGGGGGGTTTGGGGCAGTTCTCTTTTTGGTTTTTTTTTTTCTCCTCTCCCCTTTTACCAGAGTACCTCTGGTAAATCAATAAGGAATCTGAGAGTTGGTAGTTCTCTCTTTTTCCCGACGACATGACTACAGTAAATCTAGTAAGTTATAACGTAAAGGGACTTAATACCCCTAATAAAAAATATAGGGTTAATAAGGAATTCGATTTTTATGGGGCCGATATAGTGTGCCTCCAGGAGACACATATTGCACATGCCTCAGGATATAGGCTATCCTACGCACCAGTTTCCTCTGTGGTTCTATGGTGATTCAACATTGACTCGATCAAGGGGTTTAGCTATTAGGTTCAATAAAAATGTGAGCTTTAGGATTAAGGTGGACCCAGAGGGAAGGTTTTTGTTTATAAAAGGGAGTCTGTACAATATGGAATGTACGCTTGCAACCCTTTACACCCCAAATAAAGAGCCAGTGAAATTTCTCAGGAAGACCCTAAAAAAATTATGGGCATTTAAGGAGGGGAGATTTATAATAGCAGGAGATTTTAATGTGGCTATAGATCCACGGGTAGATACAACAGGGAAGGTGGTTAGATTCATGGCCCAAAGATATAAAGAAATAAAGAACCTACTATTAGAATATCAAGTAGTGGACACCTGGAGAATAAGACACCCGAAGGATCGAGATTATACATACTATTCCTCGGTACATGGATCATACTCAAGGATTGATTATGTGCTAGTTGAGCATTATATGCTTCCTCTCCATAAAAACGCAACAATTAAACCCATCACCATATCAGATCATGCTCCAGTGGTAGTTCAGATCGAGGTAAAAGAGAGAGTTACGGGGGGGAATGACTTGGAAACTAAATGATTCTCTACTGTTGGATATAGATGTAATAAGAAGGATAGAACAAGAACTGGAAGAATTATTTACTGCTAATGATACTCCAGGGACCTCAAGGGCCCTGTTGTGGGAATCCCATAAGCCGTACATTAGGGGGATTTTGATGGGTAAAGGGGCGCAAAAGAAAAGAGAAAAAAGGGTAAAGATGAACAGGCTATATGAGGAGATACAGGAATTAGAGCAACAGACTAGACCTAAAGGCATTCCGGAGAGACAAGAACTAATGATAAAGAGGGGAGAGTTAGCTGAACTACTAGAACAAGAGGAAAAAAAAAGCGGTCCATCTAGTAATAAAGGAAAAACATCAATGGGGGAATAAACCAGGGAAATGGCTAACTAGACTGGTAAAGGAAAAAAATACCTCCTTTATCCCTAAGATTAACAACAAGGAAGGAGAGATGGTAAACTCATCACCCGAAATCGCGAAAGTATTCCATCAGTATTATAGCCAATTATAAAAGGTGAGACAAAAAGAAGAGAATAAGGGCGAGAGAGAAGACAATTTAGTGGTGCAAGAGTACCTGTGGGAACTGGACTTCCCAGAAACCCCTAGGGAAGAATTGCACCATTTAGAGGCACCAATTACCCTGGAGGAAGTGCTTAGAGAGATAAAAAAAATATGGCCCCGGGGAAGAGTCCGGGCCCTGACGGGTATTCTGTACTATACTACAGAAAGTTTCAAAAAATCTTGATCCCTAAACTCTGCGTATCTAAATAGTTTGGCAGAGGGAGAGAAGATGAGAGAGGAATCACTATTAGCCTATATAACCCTTATCCTGAAAGAGGGGAAGGATCCGAGTGCCCCGTCAAGCTACAGACCAATATCCTTGTTAAATATCGATACAAAGATATTTGCTAAAATAGTAGCTGAAAGACTTAAACCACTCCTACTGGGATGGATCCATGAAGATCAGGAGGGGTTTGTGGCTGGAAGGGAGGGAAGGGATAATAGTTTGAGAACACTCTCTGTGATACATGAAATAAGGAAGAAAGGAGCCCCAGTCTTACTCCTGTCGACAACATTTTGTATAGTCACTACCTTAGTACGCCACAGTGTGAAGAGCACAGAATATCTAAAATATACACCGTATTAATAAACTAAATAGAACCCAGGGAACCACCATATCTGAAGAAATGGGAGGAAGAAATAGGGGCTATTAAAGACGAGGAACACAGGAAGAAAATATTAGAGTTAATATGTTGTTCAGCACGAGACTCTGGGACAACAGAGATGTGCTATAAACGAATAGCAAGATGGTATACAACTCCGCAGAGATTGCAAAGGTTAGGAGCTGAGGATCCCCCGGTGTGCTGGAGGGGATTTGATGCCCTGGGGACATTCTCACATCTATGGTGGGATTGCGCCAAGATATGACCTTATTGGGAAAAGATTATCAAAGGGATTCAGGAAATAACAGGAGAGCAGATTGAGCTGGAACCATGAATATGCCTATTCCATGATACAGAACAAACGGTGAAACAATACAGGGGTACTTTAATCTCACAGTTACTAAATGCAGCTAAAAGCCTAATCCCAAGGTGCTGGAGATCTTTGGAGGCTCCAACGATGGGCGAATGGATAGTAAAAGTGGATGGCCTAAGAGCTATAGAGGAAACAATACATACATATGAGGACTCCTTGGAGAGCTATCGAGCTAAATGAGGGAACTGGCTAAAATATAAGAAAACAGCAGAATGCCTGATGTGGTTGGAATCTGAAGGGTGATACTACTAGAACTAAAAGAGGAGACGGGGAGGGTTGGGGGGGGGGAGGCAGAGGAGGGAGATGGGAGGATCCCTTTTTTTCTGGGGGGGAGGGGAGGGGTTGAAAATAAAGATAATAATAAAGGCATGAGGGGGACAGGGAAATCCTTTGGAATTTTAGAATGGGGACATGGTTTACAGATGTCACGCTTTTTGTATGTTATAAATTAAATTGAAGATAATAAAGGATAAAAACAGAGAATAAAAAGGAAAAATATATGCCAAGATGATGCTTGAGAACACTACTCAATACATGAGTCATAACCATGAGTTTTAAAGAGTGAGTGGTTCAGGTCTGATTGGTATAAAAAAAAAAGTGATGTACCACAAGATTCAGTGCTGGCACACTTTCTTTTTTAATATATTTATAAATTATATAGAATTTGGGATTAAAAGTACCATTTCAGTATTTGCAGATGACGCCAACCTTACAGGATGTCTCACACTTTCAACAGACCTCAATGCGCTATTTAATTGGGCAACTATGTGGTTTAATGTTGCTAAATGTAAAGCTATGCACTTGGGGTCTAAAAATGTGCATGCTAGGGGGAGTACAACTGGAGGAATCAATGGTGGAGAAGCATCTGGGTGCTCTGGTAGTTTATTGACATAATAATAGCATGCAATGCCACACTGGCAGTTTCTAAAGCAAGCAAAATACTTTCTAATTTGCCCCTGTAGAAATCATTAGTTAGACCTCATATCTGATATGCAGTTCAGTTTTGGACACCAGTTCACAAAAAGGACAATGGGGAACTGGGGAAAGTGAAAAAGGCAACCAAAGTTAAAAGAGATATGAAGGAGCTCAAAAATGAGGAAAGATTGGCTGAACCGAACTTATTCTCTTTTGAGAAGACACGATTGAGGGGGGATTTGATCACCATATATAAATACATATAGTGAACTTGGTGTAGAGTTATTCACTTTAAGAACATCACAAAGGAAAAGGTGGCACTCTATGTCTGGAGGAAACAAGATGTAACCTCCAAATATGGAAAGGCTTCTTCACAGTAAGAGCTGTGAAAATATGGCACAGACTCCCTTAACAACTAGTTCTGGCCAGCTCAGTATATTGTTATTTTAAAAAAAGCCTTGCATCCTCTCTTAACTGCACAAAATATAACTGGATACGAATGATTACAGATAATAACACCGGTGGTAGTTGATCCAGGGAATATCAAATTGCCTCTTGCTGGAGCAAATTTGTTCATTCTTTACTCTGTTTTGTTTTTTTGCCTTCCTCTAGATCAACTGTAGGTATGGGATTAGAGGTTTTCTATTTGTGTCTGTTTTTTTTTCTTCTCTATTGGATTAATTTGATGGACTTTTTTCAAGCCAACTAGGTAATCTGGGGGTCCTAGTAGATTACAGATTCAGCAATAACATGCAATTCCAAGCTGCAACAAATAAGGTCAGCAGACTATTAGCATGCATTAAAAAGGGTAAAATTCTACCATTTTTTGGCCACATCTTGGGTATGCCGTCCAGTTTTGGTCACCAATATTGAAGAAGGATGTCCTTGAACTGGAGAGAGTCCAGATAAGATCTACAAAGCTAATCAGGGGGCTGGAGCACCTCGCATAAGAGGAATGACTACAAACATTAAACATTCTTCCTGGAGAAGAGACAGTTTGATCGCATTATATAAATCTTTGAATGGGGACTCTGGCATGGAGAGGAAAGTATTTAATCTAAGGTCTCTAAAGAAGACACATGGTCGCACAATGGAGATGGATGGGGTTCAATCTTAAACTGCTCTACAGCAAGGATGTGGAACTCCCTTCCACAGCTGGTGTGTCAGCAGGGAGTTTGAATAAATAAAAGAAAAACTTTTAGATGTGTTTCTCAGCGAACACAATGTGGAAAATGGTAGTGACGTACAGTGCCTTGAAAAAGTATTCATACGCTTTGAAATTTTCCCCATTTTGTCATGTTACAACCAAAAACGTAAATGTATTTTATTGGGATTTTATGTGATAGACCAACGCAAAGTGGCACATAATTGTGAAGTGGAAGGAAAGTGATAAATGGTTATCAAAATGTTTTTCAAATAAATATCTGAAAAGTGTGGCGTGCATTTGTATTCAGTCCTCTTTACTCTGATACCCCTAACTAAAATCTAGTGGAACCAACTGCCTTCAGAAGTCACCTAATTCGTAAATAGAGTCAATCTGTGTGTAATTTAAGCTCAGTATAAATACAGCTGTTCTGTGAAGCCCTCAGAGGTTTGTTAGAGAACCTTAGTGAACAAGCAGCATCATGAAGGCCAAGGAACTCACCAAACAGGTCAGGGATAAAGTTGTGGAGAAGTTTAAAGCAGGGTTAGGTTATAAAAAAAAATATCCCAAGCTTTGAACATCTCACAGAGCACAGTTCAATCCATCATCTGAAAAATGGAAAGAGTATGGCACAACTGCAAACCTACCAAGACATGTCCGTCCACCTAAACTGACAGGCCGGGCAAGGACAGCATTAATCAGAGAAGTAGCCAAGAGGTAACGCGGGAGGAGCTGCAAAGATTCACAGCTCAGGTGGGAGAATCTGCCCACAGGACAACTATTATTCATGCAGTCCACAAATCTGGCCTTTATGGAAGAGTGGCAAGAAGAAAGTCATTGTTGAAAGAAAGCCATAAGAAGTATTGTTTGCCAGAAGCCATATGGGGGACACAGCAAATGTGGAAGAAGGTGCTCTGGTGAGATGAAGCCAAAATTGAACTTTTGGCCTAAAAGCAAAACACTATCTGTGGCAGAAAACTAACACTGCACATCACCCTGAACACACCATCCCAACCATTAAAACACGGTGGTTGCAGCATCATGTTGCTTTTCTTTAGCAGGGACAGGGAAGCTGATCAGAGTTGGTGGAATACAGGGCAATCTTAGGAAAAAAAAAACTGTTAGAGTCTGCAAAAGACAAGACTGGAGCAGAGATTCACATTCCAGCAAGACAACGACCCTAAACATACAGCCAGAGCTACAATGGAATGGTTTAGATCAAAGCATATTCATGTGTTAGAATGGCCCAGTCAAAGTCCAGCCCTAAATCCAATTGAGAATCTGTGGTAAGACTTGAAAATTGCTGTTCACAGATGCTCTCCATCCAATCGGACAGAGCTAGAGCTATTTTGCAAAGAATGGGCAAAAAAATCTTTCTCTAGATTTGCAAATAGATATATCCAAAAAGACTTGCAGCTGTAATTGCAGAGGAAGGTGGTTCTACAAAGTTTTGACTCAGGGGGGCTGCATACAAATGCACGCAACACTTTTGACATATTTATTTGTAAAAAAAAATTGAAAACCATTTATCATTTTCCTTCCACTTCACAATTATGTGCCACTTTGTGTTTGTCTATCACATGAAATCCTAACAAAATACATTGTTGGTTGTAACATGACAAAATGTGGAAAATGTCAAGGGGTATGAATACTTTTTCAAGGTACTGTACATACAGGTTGAACTGGATGGACCGGTGACTTTATTCAACCTTACAGACTATGCGTTATTTTACTGAACAGACTTCCAGCTTAGGTAATAGGTCAATCAACAGTACAATAATTAAAACATGTTTGGGAAACAACATGGGTCTGTCTATCCACGGGTAACAGAAGAATGAGACTCAATGGACTATGGGGTTTAAAAAATATATAAATGCATATATAAATAAATCATTGGATAAATGTGACAAGCAATTCGCCCTTCCTTCACAAATTTTAACTGTGATTTTCTTAGGATCGTCAGCTCCATTTAGTGGCCATAATGTGGTATTTTTTCTGAACGAGGTATTTTTAGAAAAATACAGCATTATGGCCACTAGATGGAGCGGATGATCATAGAAAATCACTGTACTCAAACTAAAATCAGAATTTGCAATGGTTGGGTGAATGCTCATCATATTGATCCTACAAAGACATTCAATCTTTCATGTTTTAGGAATCACAGCAGCAGCTTCCATGTTTCTCCAATAACAAGTTATATTTTTTTGGGAACAAATATAAATGCATACTGAGATTTTTTTGAACATTCTCCAATATTTATTTTAAGGCCCAGTTCCCACTGATGCGACAATAGCTCTGACTTTTGAGCACTTGTCTCATCAGAAGTCGGACCCCAGTTGGACCTCATTCTGTGCAATGAAACCATTCTAACTGGTGCGACTTGAGTATGTCTTGCACTACTTTTGGTCCATCTGTTAAAGAAGTCGCATGCAAGTCGTGCCAAAATCGCGTTGGGGTCCGACTTCAAAGTCGTGCGGAAGTTGCGGCCAGTGTGAAATGGAAACATTGGGAGAATGTATACTAATAATAATAAAATATATATACAGTATACTGCAGGGCTTCTCAACCATGGTTCCATGGAACCCTAGGGTTCCTCCAGAGGTATCTAAGGGTTCCTCGAGCAATGTGCAATTCTTTCCTCTCGGATAAGTTCCCACTGACACTTGATCCTTTTTAGCTCTTTGTAAGAAGGTAATTCTTCCCAATAACCTCAAGTGTAAGGAACAGTCTTCTCACAGACCATCACACTAATGTATCATGAGTTGTAGATATAATAATTTTTAGCAGGGGTTCCTTGAGATCAGAAAAGTACTTCAAGGGTTCTAGTGTTGAAAGGTTGAGAAAGGCTGGTATACTGTACCAACTGGTACCAAACCAAAGGAGAATTAGGCAGGTAAATGCTATTCTTGAGCTATGGTCAGAAACATTTTAAAAAAATGTACATTTTACAAAAGTGTACATATTTTGGAACTCTCCAACATCTGAAAAAATAAATAGTCCAACACACTACCATTATATTTGTAGCATACACTAATATGGTCCATGGTCATTATTTTTACATTGGTGCTCAAAGCTCTGCACCTCAAAATGTCCAAAAAGAACATACAGCATGTCTGTCCCTCTACCCACAGCCATACTCCTTTTTCTGTCCATATACTATTATTTATAGAAAAATAATATTCAGGATTAAACTTTATGAAACTATTAGGGTGCAATTTAGACCCACTCTCCACAGAAAGCTTTAACAAATGTGATTATTTTGCATGTAAATAATTGCATAAGTGACTTGTGAATCATCGATTTTTAAAACAAAATGTAAACATGCTTTGTTTTAGTATAAAATTAAACAGGGGCTCAATATAGTCAACTTCCACCTACAGAAATCAAGATCTAGAATTCTGGTAAAAGGAAAAGTTAAAACATGATTTTAAACAGAAATCAATAAAACAGCAATTTCCATTAAGTTGCAATGTTTTCATATATGCTATACGAGAAATAAATGCTTTATTTTCACTACACACCATCACCTTTAAAATAGAAATTAATTTTTCCATAGTTCATGTTACACCCATATTTAGGGTGTAACATGAAGCATGGTCACAGTCTGCCGCCCCTTCTACCCTACATCCAGGGGGTCTTTTCCCTGTAGCATCCCCTCCTGTTTTTGTTTTTTTATTTGGCACAGCTGTGCATGGCTCTGCCCACACAGTCGTGCCACTCATTTACAAGAATCTGTAAATGGAAAAGAACACAGCAGCAGAGGGACTTCTTGTAGTCCATGGATATTACTCCAGCCCCATTACTGGAGATCCGTAGCTTGGTACAAACCTCTGGCTGGAGAAATATGCAGGAGCCAGGTCTTTTTGCCCGCAATCAACTGCAAAGCATTTGCAATGCTTTGCAGGTGCGCCAATGCAAAAAAAAGAATAGATGCACATTTTTTTTATGAATATGGATGCATTTGTTATTTTTTTTCAGAAGGGTGGACTATTCATCTATAATTCCCTCTATGACTGTATTCAAATTCTGGAAGTGTTCCACCATTCGTTACTCTAAGACCCCTTTCACACTGAGGCAGTTTTCAGGAGTTTTAGCACTAGAAATAGCACCTGAAAACTGCCTCCCATTCATTGCAATGTGTGCTTTCACACTGGGACGGTGCGCTTGCGCGGCGGTAGAAAAAGTCCTGCAAGCAGCATCTTTGAGGCGGATTGGAAGCGCTGTAAAAAGCAATCCAAAAATGCCCCTGCCCATTGAAGTGAAATGGGCAGCGCTTCTGAAGTGCCTTGAAAGCACTGCAAAACTGTGTTTTTTGGATTTTTTTTAAGGTCACATTGCTGTTTTAGCGGTGGTTCAGTGTAAAAGGGGTCTAAGGCCTTGGTGCAGAGCCATCAGTTTTTTTGCATGCATTCTGCAAGGGCACAACAAAAACAATGATAAAAATATAAATGTGACGCTACCTGCAAAAGTGCTAATTATAGTGCTAATAAATGAGTGAACACAGCAAAGGCTTTGAAGCCATATACAACAAAATGTGTGTAACCTCTGAGCAGTGATTCCAAATCAACAGTGCTGTTAAAGACGAATATTGGTCTTTCACAGCACTATTGATTTGGAATCACTGCTCAGAAGCTACACACATTTTATTGCATATGTCTTCAAAGCCTTTGCTGTGTTCACAATTTTTTTAGCACTATAATTAGCACTTTGCAGGTAGTGCCACATTTATATTTTTTATCTTTATGTGGGGACACATTTGAATGTTGACTCCTGCTCGTACCTTTTCTTTTATTTATACTTTTTTGTGCACTGTGGTTTGCACATTAGTTCATATTTTTTATTAACAAAAACAATGGTTCTCTATGTGCCCTGTTCACACCACTATGTGCAGATTTTTTCTGCACAGGAGTCTGCAACGTGTATGCAGTTTTCTGCATGGGCAAAAAAACTGACATGACATCAACATTGGTGTGAATAGAGCACATAACTGACACGCATGAAAACTGATGTCAACGTGCATGAAAATTGATGTAAAACTGATGTGAAACGTATGTCTCTGCAAATGCAGGGTTTTACCTTCAGTTCCCATAAGTTTCCATGCACGTATGGTGTGAACAAGCCCTTAAAAGGCACAGTTCAAAAGAGAAGTACTGAGATTTTCAACAATTGTGAACATCCATTATTATTACATAAGTCTACATATTTCATAAATCCGAGACAAAAAGTGCCAGTGACATCAAAATAGCTGCCAAATGCTCATTTCTGTTGAAGCTACATCAGTCCACAACAATTTCAACTTCTTTCTTGGAAAAACCATTTCTGTACATCAATATCAAAGCAGGGCCTTAATACAGGCTCAGGATTTCCTGTTTGAGAGTTTCTTTCAGCTTGAATGCACTTTTGGGTTTGTTGATGTAGCAAGGTACCATCCTGTAAAGAACCAAAACAAATATTGAACATATTTAAAGAAATGGGTGATTTAGGTAATTCACAGCCACCTTCATAGGGAAAAAATAAATAAATAAATAAATAAAAAATATATATATATATATATATATATATATATATATATATACACACATACATACAAAGAGTATATATACACACACACACAGTGCTCAGCATAAATGAGTACCCCTTTCTGAAAACTAACAGTGGCCTTAGATGTGTGTTTTGCATCATTGTCATGTTGGAAAAGTGCACGACGATCGAGGGCACGGAGTGATGGTAACATATTCTCTTTCAATATATATCTGTGAATTCATGATACCATCAATGAAATGCAGCTCCCCAACACCAGCAGCACTTATGCAGCCCCACAGAAGGACACTGCCACCAGCATGTTTCACTGTAGGCACCATGCATTTTTCTTTCTATTCTTTGCAACGCCATACAGTTTTGAAGCCATCAGTTCCAAAAACATTGATCTTGGTTTCATCACTCAAAACATTTATTCTGATATTAAAAATGTATTTTGATGCTAATCACTTCTATCTTTAGTATCATTTGATGAAAAACACAAGTGTCACTAAAAAAGCAACAGCAGTACCAGATCATCCAGAGCCCAGAGCGATAAAAGCCAAAATATACCACCACTCCATGTCAGCAACAATCCCCTTCCCCTCTCCCCTCCTAGCACAAATCCTCTCATCTCCAGCACAAATGTTTGTTACTTGGCAACCCCTCCCAATTGTATCACATGACTACTAACACCTGGTATACAGTAAATATGCAGTAAATAAAGGTCAAAGTGAAAGAATTTTGGCCAATTCGTCACTACTGAACAATAAAGCACACCTGTACAAATAGAAGCTGCCTCCTGGATATGCATATCAATTGGCTGTCTCTGGTTTCAGTACTTATTGAATTACTAACATACTTTCTGACTATACTGTCACCAGAGCAGTACAGTGTCACCATATGACTGCTATAGTGGTGATAAGGGACATTGACTGGTGACTAGTGTTGAGCGAACCCGGACTGTAACGTTCGGGTCCGTACCGAACTTTCGGGTGTCCGTGGCACGGACCCGGACATTTCAAAAATCGTTCGGGTTCGGTCGCTTGGGCTTGCTAAAAACTTTACAGGCCCAGGCACGGTGCCTGTGGGCTTTCAAGCCATGCCTGGGCTTGCAATGTCAGGCCCAAGCGAGTTGTGATCAGTGGTCAGTTACAGGGAATAGTGGTGATATCGTCAGTATACCACTGTGACATGACGAGACCACTGTCATATCAGTCTTTCATACAATCATTAAGTTATTCATGACTTTGGTCTCTGTCGGTTAACTATACGTATAGGTCCTCCGTCGAAGATAAACATGTCCACACGAAATAACAAGTCATCACTGCTTAACCGGTTTTAAGAAAGTGAAACTGGAAATAAATGACGTATAAATGACATATGGTCCACAATCATCAGTA
>BLSH010511887.1:35680-45948 GCA_018402905.1 Glandirana rugosa | reverse complement strand
TTACAGTGGTCATCTCAACTCGCTTGTGGACCTGCAAGCCCAAGACGACCAGGCAGGCTTGAAGCCCTGTTTCAGGCCCAGGCCCAGGCCTGCCTTGGGCTTGCTAGCGTGCCTGTTGCTTGGGGTAACTTTAGTTACCCCTGGGCTTGAAAATCCGTGTTTTTACCGACATCGTTTCAGGACCTTTCGGGGTCTCCCGACGTTTCCCTTCATTTTACCCCCATTCCCATCCCGTTCACGGGATGTTTTTTTTGCCCCTGTCCCTTTATTGAAATTTATAAATTTTTTTTTACTTGATTTTAATTTATTTTCCCTATCCCCATTTATTTGTAGGGCACTTGCCCTAGTTTGAAGATGATTTTAGAACAGTTATATGGTTTCTACCGTTAATTAATTCTTTTCAGACACAGTTTGAAGATGATCCACATTCACCTCCATTTTTGCTTTTTTTTGTTTTTATTTTTTTTTAAATATTTAAAGTTATTTCCCTGTCCCCGTTTTTTTTGTAGGGCACTTGCCCTACCCTTACCCCCATTTTACTTCCCTTTGCAGCCCTCTGGGGCTTTCCAGGACTTTGCTACAGCCATTTTTGTGCCTAAAAGTTCGGGTCCCCATTGATTTCAATGGGGTTCGTTGTCCGTGCGATCGTTCGGGTTCCGTCCGGACCCGGACCCGGACTTTGTCCCGAAGTTCGGACGGACCAGCAGAACCCGAACGTCCAGGTGTTCGCTCAACTCTACTGGTGACATTATGTTAAACAATAAACAATAAATAAACAATGACTTGATTACATAGTGTGTTCTAGTTATAGCGTGAACAATTCTGTAAATTCTAGGTAAATTTAATATCATCTGGTGAAAGGAGATAATGCATTGTGGGTTCATGTGTCTTGAGATACATATCCTGGTTGAAAGGGGATCACTGATTATATTTTTTAACCACTTCAGTACTGCACACTTTCACCCCCTTCCTGCCCAGGCCAAATTTCAGATTTCAGCACTGTCACACTTCGAATAACTATTACTCATGCAACACTATCCAAGTGGATTTTTTTTTTTTTTTTTTTTAGACAGAACTTTCTTATGGTGGTTTAACCACTTACCAACTGGAAGGTTTTCCAGCTTTAGGACCAGAGCACTTTTTGCGATTCAGCTCTGCGTCGCTTTAACTGACAATTGCGTGGTCGTGCGATGTTGCACCCAAACAATATTTGCGTCCTTTTTTTCCCACAAATAGAGCTTTCTTTTGGTGGTATTTGATCGCCTCTGCGTCATTTCTGATCACCGCTATAAACAAAAGAAGAGCGACCATTTTGCAAAAAAAACCCAAATTTCTTACTTTTTGCTAAAATTCAAATAAAAAAAAAAATATATAAAAAAACATTTTTTTTCACCGTTTTTGGCTGATTTATATAATTCCTCATATTTGTGATAAAAAAAAATCGCAATCTGCGTTTATTGATTGGTTTGCGCAAAAGTGGCCGTGTTTACGGATGGTGAGAATTCGTTTCTGGGGTTTTTTTTTTTTTTTTACTAGTAATGGCAGTGATCTGTGATTTTTAGCGGTACTGCGATATTGCAGCGGCCATGTCGGACATTTTTGACACTTTTTTGGGACCAATGACATTTATTCAGCGATCAGAAATTTAAATGTCCACTGATTTCTGTATAAATGTCATTGGCAGTGAAGGGGTTAACCTGCAGGGGGAGATCTAGGGGTTAACTGTGTTCCCAGGGTGTGTTCTTACTGTGGGGGGGTTGGGCTAACATGGGCATGAGAGATCTAACTGATCCCAGTGACAGGGATCAGTAGATATCCCATGCCCCTACTAACAGAGCGGGGAACCGCCCCGTTCTTTGCCTGTGGCCGCTCATCGCGGCTCGCCGGCGGACATGGGGTCCGCCCGAGCCACGGGCACACTCCTCAGGAGTGCGGCGGGCGCGCGCGCCGCCTAGCGGCTGTTCACAGATCGCTGTGTTTTTACGGCGATTTGCGCTCAGCATCCCAACTGCCGCCGTGAAAACATGGCACGCGGTCGGGAAGTGGTTAATCAGCACTGGGTTTTTATAAACATAAAACAAAAAAAAAATACCAAAACCATTCTTTGGGTAAAATAACCCAATTCAGTGTACAGTATCTCACAAAAGTGAATACACCCCTCATATTTTTGTAAATATTTTATTATATATTTTCATGTGACAACACTGAAAAAAATGACACTTTGCTACAATGTAAAGTACAGCTTGTATAACAGTGTAAATTTACTGTCCCCTCAAAATAACACAACACACAGCCATTAATGTCTAAACCACTGGCAACAAAAGTGAGTACATCTCTAAGTGGGCCCAATTAGCCATTTTCCCTCCCTGGTGTCATGTGACTCATTAGTGTTACAAGGTCTTGGTTGTGAATAGGGAGAAATCGTGTTAAATTTGGTGTTATCGCTCTTACTTTCTCATACTGGTCACTGGAAGTTCAAAATGGCACCTCATGGCAAAGAACTCTCTGAGGATCTGAGAGAAAAAAAAGAATTGGCCTAGGCTATAAGAAGATTGCCAACACCCTGACACTGAGCTGCAGCATGGTGGCCAAGACCATACAGTGGTTTAACAGGACAGGTTCCACAGGGTAAAGGTGATGGACTAGCCAAGCATGTCTCCCTACCTAAACCCTATTGAGCATCTGTGGGGCATGCTCAAACGGAAGATGGAGGAGCACAAGGTCTCTAACATCCACCAGCTCTGTGATGTCGCCATGGAGGAGTGGAAGAGGACTCCAGTGGCAACCTGTGAAGCTCTGGTGAACTCCATGCCCAAAAGGGTTAAGGAAGTGCTGGAAAATAATGGTGGCCACACAAAATATTGACACTTTGGGCCCATTTTGGACATTTTCACTTAGGGGTGTACTCACTTTTGTTGTCAGCGGTTTAGACATTAATGGCTGTATGATGAGTTATTTTGAGGGGACAGCAAATTTACACTGTTATACAAGCTATACACTCACTACTTTACATTGTAGCAAAGTGTCATTTCTTCAGTGTTGTCACATGAAAATATATAATAAATTGACCAGTGGGACAAGACAGGGCTGCCCCCTGTCCCTGTTGCTCTATGCTCTGGCAGCGGAGCCCCTTGCAATCTCTATAAGAAACAACCCATTGATCCAGGGTCTGCGTTGTGGAGAGTTTGTAGATAAAATCAGCATGTATGCAGACGATACTTTGCTTTATCTCGCAGATTCGGGCTCCTCACTCGCAGAAGCCCTAAGAACTATAAAACATTTCAGATCTTTTTCTGGGCTCAAGATCAATTGGGAGAAATCACAAATTCTCCTGCTTGACTTGACCCCGCAGACTGAGGACCAGGTGGGAGTACCTTTGCAGCGTGCCAGTGCCATCAAATACTTAGGAATATGGACGACCAGAGCCCCTGCTGATTACATTCCCCTCAATATAGAACCAATATTTAACTTACTCAAAACACAAATTTGGGCCCGTTTGCCTTTGGGGGTAATGGGCCGCGTCAACTTGATTAAGATGATAATACTTCCCAAAATTCTTTATGTCCTATGGCATGCACCAGTATTCTTGGCACTGAAATGGTTTAAAATTATGGATTCTATTCTAAAACCGTTTGTGTGGGAGAAGAGTAGGCACAAATTGGCTTGGAGGATCCTCAAAAACTTGACAGATTTAGCAGGAGCGGCACTTCCGGACTTCAGTCTTTATTCCATTGCGGCGCAACTGTCACATTTATATCACATTGACAAGAAGGATCGGGAAAGATTTATGTTACTTGCTTGTCCGTCTTGGACTCGCACTACCACTGACCCCCTATGCACAATAGCTGTAGGGATGGGGAATGACTGTTAGAGGGAGTAAGCAGAAGTCCCCCGTATATCACTATAGGAAAATATGGCAAATAGCATCCACGAAACTTGATGTACCCCCCAAAACGACTACACGCCCATCTGGCATAACAAAACCCTCCCACAATTTTTAATGATACCAGATACAGAGATTTGGTGTAGGAAAGGCATTCTCTACTTATCCCATATACTAAAAGAGGGCACACTCAAAACGTTTGATGATCTAAAGGTGGAATTCGGGCTTCTGAACGGTATGTTTTTTTTAGATATTTACAGTTATGCCACGCAGCACACTCCCAGTTTCGGGGGGCATTCCCAGACCCCACTCCTAACCCCTTAATGGCAGTAGTTAAAAGTGAGGACCCACAGAAATTAATCTCTACCTTCTATAATATGTTACTCACACCCCATGCAACAAAATTAGCATACGATATAAAATCCCGATGGGAGGCAGATTTGGAGGGGCTGGAGGATGAGGAATGGAGTGAGGCACTGGAGGTATGCAAAAGGTCTCACCTAAATTGTCAGACAGATTGACGCAATTATACATTCTCCACTGTGCATATCTCACCCCTTCCAGAATAGCCAAATACGACCGGAAGTGTTCCTCTCTCTGTACCCTATGTAGGCAGGGCACAGGTATATTTTATCACCTTTTATGGACATGCCCGACTATACAAGGATATTGGAAACATGTGACCGATTTTCTGTATGACATTATGGGTTCCCCGATGATGCTGAACCCTAAAATTTGCTTGCTAGGTATTCCTACAGATGATCTTCTAGACAAGTTTACCATGATTTTTTACAAGAGGTGTTATTCTTGGCCCGGAAGGTTATAGCTAAGTTGTGGATGCCCCCCACCCCCCACCTGAATGGATAAGGGAGGTTAATGCCACGTTACCGTACAAGAAATTCCTGTATATCAATAGAGGATGCCCCTCTAAGTATAACAAAATATGGGACCGATGGCTTAATTTGTCTTCTACATGTGACTAAAATTTCTCTGACAGTCCCAAAACAGAACTATATACTCTCTATTTAGAATGTTCTCGAAATCTTGATAATAGACCGAACCACTGAATAATTTGTAAAGACAAGACTAAGGCCTGTTGATGCTGCACTAGATCACCTATGAGTTACACAATGTGAGTGGATGTATATTTTATTCCAGAAGAACTTTGTGTGCACTGTATGTTGCTCTACCTCAATAAAAGTTGTTAAATTGTGAGGGGTGTACTCACTTGTGAGATACTGTATATTATTTACTCTGGATAGAAACTGGCTAAAATACCGAATTCAGAGAGTAGTGGTTAATGATTCATACTCTAATTGGTCTAAGGTTATTAGTAGTGTACCCAAGGTTCAGTGTTGGGACCATTACTTTTTAATATACTTATAAATAATATAGGGTATGGGATTAAAAGTACTATTTCAGTGTTTGCGGATGACACCAAGCTATGCAGTGAAATAACATCCTTACATGATGTCTCCAACTTACAAGGAAACCTCAATGCACTATTTAATTGGGCAACTGTGTGGCAAAAGAGGATTAACTACTTCAGCCCCGGAAGGATTTCCCAGGTTAGGACCAGAGCACTTTTTGCGATTCGGCACTGCGTCGCTTTAATTGACAATTGCGCGGTCGTGCGAAGTTGTACCCAAACAAAATTTGCGTCCTTTTTTCCCACAAATAGAGCTTTCTTTTGGTGGTATTTGATCACTGCTGCTTCATTTCTGATCGCCGCTATAAACAAAAGAAGAGCGACAATTTTGCAAAAAAACCCAAATTTCTTACTTTTTGCTAAAATACAAATCCAAAAAAAAAAAATATAAAAAAACATTTATTTTCATCGGTTTTGGCCGATTTATATTCTTCCTATTTGTGATAAAAAAAAAATCACGATTGGCGTTTATTGATTGGTTTGCGCAAAAGTGGCCGCGTTTACGGACGATGAGAATTCATTTCTGGGGTTTTTATTTATTTTTTACTAGAAATGGTGGCGATCTGCGATTTTTAGCGGTACTGCGATATTGCAGCGGAAATGTCGGACCATTTTAACACTTTTTTGGGACCATATGGCATTTATACAGCGATCAGTGCTATAAAAATGCACTGATTACTGTGTAAATGCCATTGGCAGTGAAGGGGCTAACCTGCAGGGGGCGCTCTAAGGGTTAACAGTGTTCCCTGGGTGTGTTCTGCGCGCGCTCACAGTGCATGATATCGCAGCCGCCGTCGTATGACGGCGGTTTGCGATATCGAGCCATCTTGTCGCTGTCAACCTGTAAAGTTATGCACTTGGGGGCTAGAAACAAGTATGCAACTTACATACTAGGAAAATAACAGCTGGGGGAGTCAATGGTGGATATGCGTGTTCTGGTACATCATAAGCCTAATAATAGCAAGCCAAGCTGGTACATCATAAGCCTAATAATAGCAAGCCAAGCTGCAGTTTCCAAAGCAATCAAAATCCATTCTTGTATTAATATGCAGTTTATTTTGGGCACCAGTTCACAGAAAGGATATTGGGGAACTGGGGAAAGTGCAGAGAAGAGCAACCAAACTGATAAGAGGCATAAAGGAGCTCAGCTATGAGGAACTATTAGCTGAACTGAATTTATTATCTCTTGAGAAGAGATAATAAATACATAAGTGTCACATATAGTGAACTTGGTATTGAGTTATTTACTTTAACCACTTAAGGACCGCCCCACACAGATACAGGGTGGCCCTGTACGTGATTTTGTGCACAGGGTCAGGGGCGTGCATGCACCACCAGCAACCCGCTCCCACTGAGATTGAACACAGCGGGAGCTAATCAGCGGGTCCCATCGATCGTTGACAGGAGAGGCAGAACGGCGGTCTGCCAGAGAGGAAATGGAGATCTTGTGTTTCTGCTAAGCAGAGACACAGATTTCTGTGTTCCTCCAGTTAAGCCATCCCCCACACAGTTAGAAAGCACTCCCTAGGATCACACTTAACCCTTTGATCGCCCCTGTTGTTAAACCCTTCCCTGCTAGTGTCATTGGTACAGTGAGTGCATTTTTTTAGCACTGATCACTGTATTAGTGTCACTGGTCCCCAAAAAGTGTCACCTAGTGTCTGATTTGTCCACTGAAATGTCGCAGTCCAGCTAAAAATTGCTGATCACAATAGTGGGGTTACCAGAGAATGCTGAGGGACGTGACCCCACTCAATTCGTGGAACAGTGGCTGACAGACGTCCTTGGCAAGGAGGCCTTCATGCACCTTTATGCGGTAGAAAGGGCTCACAGATTCCCAACCAGACCATTGCCTCCAGGGAACCCCCCACACCCCATGCTAATGAATTATCGAGACAGAGAAATCATCCTCTGACTTGTCAGAGAAAGGTGAAGTATTCAATTTAATGGCACCAGAATTTCATTTTACTCTGATTTTTTGGCAGAGATTCAGAAACGTTGATCCCAATACTCTGATGTTAAAAAACGTCTGCAGAAACTGAAAGCTACTTATGCTATGCTTTATCCTGCAAAATTGTGCATCACCGCCGGAGGGCGCACACACTTTGCAGCAGAATCTTCAAACTGTCTGGACATGAATGAACACGCTGTACGGCAGGCCAGAAGACCTGAGGATGAGGAAGTCTGAATTATTACTGACCTCTAAGAGAAGAGAGCTGAAACCTTTTTGTTTTCCTCCTAAGGGATTTGCTGGAAACACACAAGGACACCCAACAATGTGAGTTTGGAACTGAGTTCACAACATGGCAATTGCTATACCACTAATTACTCTTACCTATGTTGCTGTCATTAGCGGCTATGTTGATGCATTGCGGGACCTGTTGTTCCAAATGACACCAAAATGCATGTTGGCAGTTTGGAGCCACACGAGTGCCTTCCTGATACTCAAGCACGTTTGGCCAATTAGGCCTATGCGGTCATCGTCACAATGGCAAACACCACCACTGGTTTGTTTCTGAATGGTGCACCATTGTGTCTTTATTTTGTCATAACTTTTCTATTAATCCACAGGGCTACAATAACAATCTCTACATTTGCCCACAAGGTGGCACTGCCCTCTAACAAAAGCTTTGAACTTGGAATCTTTTTGCACCAACAGCCTGGACCATGACCATTAGGGATGATAAAACTGTCACTTACTCCTGGGAGCCCTCATCTGGGTCACCACAGGCTAGTTATATCCACCCAATTTAACTGATGGCGGTACCTGTGTCATCATGGAACATTAGAGGAACCCATGACCCCCTAAAAACACATCAATGCACAAATACCTCCCTGCTATTTGTTCTCAACTTACAAGTGATACTCTGTCATGCTTAAGGTTTGCTTGGGTGGGAAAGTCATATCATTCCACTCACACCTCATATATTTCAGGGGTGTGAGGGTTCTGATACATAGATCCTTGGACTATGAGGAATATGTAATATGTGTAATAGATGAGGTGGGAAGATATGTTTTTCTGTATTGTAGATTGTACTCCCTAAAATATAGTCTAGCCTTCCAGTATATACTGCCTCCTTACAATAACTATCCCCTTAGAAAGCTGCTGATAGTTGAAGTACGTGCCTTTGTTTGTGATGGGGGATTTCAACTGTTATTTAGACCCTACAACAGATAAACATGCCACACCCAGGGTTGGTGGTGTGACTCGCCTTGACAAATTTATAGAGGAGGTGGGCTGGATTGACCACTAGAGGGGAAGACACCCCACTACCAAGCAATGTTTGTGTTTTTCCCACATTAAACTATGCCTATGCTCTTCAATGGCTGATAAGTATATATTGGAGATAGAATATGCTGTATGTAGTATATCTGATCACTTCCCCTTAATTATGCAACTGGAGGTTCGCCCTCCCTCTAACTTGAAAAAGGCCTCATGGAAATGAAATGCTTTTTGGCCCCAGGTCTTCCCTTTACACACGCCTATAGTCTCCAAAATAACCGATTTCTGGAGAAGACACACTGGAGAGGTGAATGTCTGTCACTCCTGGGAGACCTTCAAATCCCTCTTACGGAACACCTTTTATAATGAGATAGAGTAACATAGTAAAATAGTAAACAAGGTTGAAAAAAGATACAAGTCCATCAAGTCCAACCTATGTGTGTGTTTTTAATATCAGTATTAAATTGTATACCCCTCAATGTTGTGGTCCCTTAGGTGTGCATCTAATAGTTTTTTGAAATTATTTAGACTCCCAGCAGAGACTACTGCTTGTGGAAGAGAATTCCACATCCTTACTGCTCTTACCATAAAGAACCCTCTACGCTTTTTAAGGTTAAACCGCCTTTCTTCCATTTTTAGTGAATGGCCACGTGTCTTTGTGTGCTCCCTTGCACGGAATAGTTTTGTACCTACTGTGGGGTCACCAGTACAGTATTTGTACATTGAAATCATATACCCTCTCAAACGTCTCTTCTCCAGAGAATAAGTTCAGTGTTTGTAATCTTTCCTCATAACGTAGGTCCTCCAATCCCTTAATAAGCTTTGTGTCCCTTCTCTGTACCCTTTCCAATACCAGGACATCCTTCCTGAGGACTGGTGGCCAGAACTGGACGGCATACTCCAGGTGCGGCCTCACCAGAGACTTGTATAGTGAGAGAATTATTGATTTATCCCTGGAGTTGATCCCTTTCCTGATGCATGCCAACACTTTGTTAGCAGCAGCTTGGCATTGCATGCCACTGCTGAGCCTTTTCTCCACTAGGACCCCTAGGTCTTTTTCCATTCTAGATTCCCCCAGAGGCTCTCCCCCTAGTGAGTAGTTTGCTTTTTTATTCTTGGTACCCAAATGCATTATCTTACATTTTTCTACGTTAAATCTCATCTGCCACTTGTCTGCCCACCCCATTAATTTATTCAGATCTTCTTACAAGGTTTGCACATCCTGTGGAGAGTTTATTGCTCCGCTTAGCTTGGTATCATCTGCAAATATTGAGATTGAGCTATTCACCCCGTCCTCCAAGTCGTTTATAAATAAATTGAATAGGATTGGTCCCAGGACAGAACCTTGGGGAACTCCACTTTCTACACCAGACCATTCTGAGTACTCCCCATTTATCTGAGAGGTGTCCTACACGTTTGGAACATTCTTCTAGACTTATTTAATTACCCCACCCGTCTGTTCACCGTCTACTCTAAATTGCATCTTTTTACATTCTATTACGTAAACCCATGGTTCTTATTTTTTCGTTTGATGAGTGATCCCCCTCTCGGAGACCCCCTTAGATCTTACCTTTTTCTGGATCCCCAGGATCACCTCTTTTCCGAGTCGTCACCGTACGTTACGGTTCGACGACGATTGTTTCACAACCGTACGTAGTCCTTTCCCTAGTTGAGGTCCCTATTTAGTTATTAAGAGAGTGATATGTTCAGAGACCACTCCGGCGTGGACCTCA
>BLSH010511887.1:4165-18453 GCA_018402905.1 Glandirana rugosa | reverse complement strand
TCTGTCTTTCCTTCCGCCTGACTTCATCCCCACCCTCGCTGGAGAAGTTACTCCCCTGGCAGCTAGGGGCGCCACTCTGCTCCAGCGATGCTGATTCCTGACTGGTTTCCGCAATATCACACAACAGGGTGTACCTATTGGGATGCTCCAGCCCAGGATCAGCCTCCCTGACTCTTTCCCTTCTACCCTTCCTAACTGTCACCCAACTACTCTGTTCTGGTGCCTGCACCTCTATGTCTCCACCCTCCTCTGTGCTGGCCCCTACCGGCACCTGCCGAGTACGATCCCAACTCTCCTTAAGTATGGAGAGTCTTCTCAGTGTTGACAGTTGCTTCCTCAGATTCAGAACCTGGGCTTCCAGGGAAACAATGTTCTTACATTTTGAACAGCAGTATTTGCCCTCGATCGCATGATCAAGGAACGCATACATGCGACAAGATGTACACCGAATCGCTTCTCCACACCCGCTGGGCATCGTACCTATTGATTTAGTGGGGACTGGGAAATATGCCCTATCCAATTAACTACCGCTGGCTACCTGCCTCTAATACACACTGTGCACGTGTCCTTACAGTACTCGGTACTCACACCGAACTCCGGTACTCACAGATCACCCAGGTACTCCCTGTTAGGAAAAGTGTCTTCCAGTGCTTCCGCGGTGGTGCGCGCGCGCGCACGCACCGGAAACGGCGCCTGACGGCCCTATTTCAGTCTGCAGAGCCGTGCAGCCGGTGCTGTCCGCTCTACAGCGTTTTGGCTCCTGTGACCCCAGCTTTACCCTGAGAGACGTCCTGCACCTGTGACCCCGGCTTCCTGTTTGACCTGCCTGCTTGCCGCCTGTCCCGACCTTCTGCCTGCCTCCGACTACGCCTCTGCCTGATCCTCTGAACCTTCTGTTGCCTGCACGTTGCCGACCCTGCCTGTACCCGATTATCCGCTTGCCCGAACCACCTGTACCACACTGCCAGCCTGTTACCGACCCGGCCTGTATCACCAACCCTCTACCTGCACGAACTTCGGTGGACCATCACCTGTCATCAGTGACCAAGTTCAGCCCTCATGCCCCCCTGTGCTCCGGAGTTACCAGTCTTCACTACCAGGGGCTCTTGAACTAGGGCCGCAAGGGAGGTTGCCCCCGCATAAGCCAGACTCAACCATCAGGTACGTGACACTCACACTATATTACTCAGGTATTCACCCAATACTCAGGTACCCGCACCCTATGCTCAGGTACTGACACTATTACACAGGTACTCCCCACTTAGGTGATCGCGGAATACTCAGGCACTCACAGAATACTCACAGGTACTCCCTACTCAAGTTCTTACAGAATAACCAGGTACTCACCACCCAGGTACTCCTAAACTACTGAGGCCCTTGCCACTCAGGTACTCCCAGAATACAGGTAATCACAAATACTCAGGTGCTCCCAGATACTCAGGTACCCACGAATGCTCGGTACTCACAATACCCAGATACCCATGAATGCTCAGGTACTCACAATACCCAGGTACCCACGAACACTCAGGTACTCACAATACCCAGGTACCCACAAACAATCAGGTACTCACAACACTAGAATACTCAGGTACTCCAAGATACTCAGGTACTCCCAGATACTCAGGTACTCTCAGATGCTCCCAGATACTCAGGTACTCCCAGATGCTCCGGTACTCCTAGATGCTCCCAGATACTCAGGTACTCACAGATACTCAGGTACTCTCAGGTACTCCTAGATACTCAGGTACTCACACTATCAGTCTGTCATTATTGTCTGCCTGTGTCACTCTGCACAGCCTTCCCTTGAAGTCTGACCCTTACAGGAAGATGGTTGCCTTCTGTCCCGCTGCCGTCCCTCCTGTCAGTCAGTCAGTCTCCCTCCCCCTCCAGTCCGCAGATACACTCACTCAGATACACTCACCTGCCCTCTGTCAGTTTGCTGCCTCCTGGTCCCTCTGCTGCTCGGTCGGGGGGGAGGGGTCCTCCGCTCCCGCTTTGCCGCCGCTCAGTCATGGGGGAGGGTCCGCCGCTCAGTCATGGGGGGTCCACCGCTCGGTCACGGGGGGGGTATGCCGCCCCCGCTCTGCCACCGCTTGGTCACGGGGGGTCCGCCGCTCCTGCTCCGCCGCTGCTCGGTCACGGGGGTCTGCCGCTGATCAGTCACGGGGGGGTGAACTCAGCCCACACACACACACACCCCCGCGCGCTGCTTCAGCCCTGCAGCTCCTGCCTTTCGCGCCAACTGTCTGCACAGACTGACAGACTGTCAACACCACAGCACCACCTCTCACCAAAAGCACTAGTCTATCAACAGATCTACTGGTGCTCAAAGGGAAGGGCTGGAAAAACTGGTGTGTGACTTACAGTCTGCATTTATTGCTGATCCTACTGATGAAAGTAGGAAAGCATGGGTCTCTGCTCAAGCTGCTCTGGACAGGGTCATAACCTTTGTATCGGACAGAAAGCGGTTCTTTAGCAAAATGGCATACTATGAGGAGTGTGAGCATACCGGTCGGTTCCTAGCCAAGCTTGCACATTCCCAACAAGCATCCCCATCCATTGAAGCTCTGAAGCTCCCTGCTGGGGGATTACAAACTCTCCAGATGGAGTGATGTCCACATTGATGGACTATTATGCCAACTTATATACCTCCAAACAAAATTATTCAACTGAATTTTTGAATACCTATCTTGAGAGCATTGACTTGCCTCGCCTGTCGGATGTCTTTCGACTAGATGCCCCCCTTACTCTAGAAGAGTTGCAAAGGGTGACTGGTATGTTCCCTAACTCAAAGGCCCGGGGGATGATGCCCATAGAAGTATATAAGCAGTAGATGGAACACATTTTGCCCAAAATGCTGCTGGTATTTAATGAGGTGAGGAAATTAGGACAACTTCCCACATCAATGACAAGGGCCAATATAGTGTTAATATTGAAACCTGACAAAGACCCCCTGACCTGGGATTATACAGGCCAATATCACTCCTACAAAATGATGTCAAAATATTGTCTAAAGTACGCCTGAATACGCCTGAATACAGCCATTTCATCCATTATTCACGCAGACCAGGCAGGATTTATGCCCCATAAGTCCACTGCCATCAACTTAGGTAGGCTCTTAACATTCAGACACCTTCGGACAACATGGGAGACAAAGCACTATTGTCCCTTGATGCCCACAAAGCCTTTGACAGCATTGAATGGGAATAATTGTGGGCAGTTATGCAGAAGTTTAGCTTTGGGATTCACTTTATATCATGGGTCAAGTTGCTATATAGTGCTCCCATAGCAGCTATAAGAGAGGCAGGGAAGGTGTCCCCAGACTTTCCATTATTTAGGAGCACTCGTCAGGGGTGCCCTCTGTCCCCACTCTTGTTTGCTCTGGCCATAGAGCCATTGGCAGCTGCGATTAGAGCAAACAGGAATATCTGGGGTCTTACGTATGGGACGATCCACAAAAAGGTAATGATGTATGCAGATGACACCATGCTTTTTCTAGGAGACACATCTGCAACCTTGACTGAGGCCATGAGGGTTATTCAGGAATTTGGCACATATTCAGGCCTTCTTATAAACTGGTCCAAATCATCTTTACTATCTCTAGATGGACAGATAGACCCTCAGGTGGGGAAGATACATGAGATGCTGGTTTCCACGAAAATTAAATACCTAGGCATATGGATCACCCCTTCACCCCTAAATTATGTTCCCCTCAACCTAACTCCGCTTCTTAACAAATCCAGAGATTAAGATTGGAGTTTGGATGAAACGAAAGCTCTCTCCGGAGGGCAGGATCAATCTCATAAAGATGATCCTTATGCCCCAGCTGTTATATGTACTGCATAACACCCCAGTCATCATCCCCCTTAAAAAATTCAAAATCATTAACTCACTCTTTATAACACTAATATGGGCGTCTAAATCAGCGAGAGTAAAACTTGAACAGCTACAACGTCCCAAGGATTGGGGGGGTGGGGCTTGCACCCAACCCATGGGTATACTATCTGGCCTCACAGCTACAACATATAGCTAGGGCTATAAACCCGCATACTGAATGCACACTTAACCTGAGAGACTCAACCAAATCTCTGATGAGGCCGCACCTGGAGTATGCCGTCCAATACTGGGCACCAGTCCTCAGGAAGGATGTCCAGGTATTGGATTTGATCCACATGCTATGGCGATGCCCCAAGCTCCACAGGTATTGGAAATCTTTCATTAATACCATTAACCAGGCATTTCAAATTCATGTCCCAGAGGATCCCAAGTGTTGCCTATTAGGAATACTAGATGTTTTACAAATGGAGGATGTCCCCAGACAGGCTGTAGGGAGAGCACTTTTCCAGGCTAGATTAGCAATACTAACATACTGGAAATCTACTGAACCCCCTGCAGTGAAAGGATGGTTGGCTACAATAGGTGATGCACTCCGGTTGGAAAAACTGATATATAGCAGCATAGGGCTACTGGTGGTAAATTTAAAAGACTGTGGGCTCCTTGGTTGAATGTACCAGGCTTGGCACCGGCTGATCTGACAATAGACAGACTGCTCATGTAAACAGTCCTTTGAGGAGGGGGTGCAGAGGATATTCCCAGGGCAGTTGATGGAAGCAGATCCAATATATGCCTTATAATGGTCTATGCTCCAGAGTATTGGCTGGAATCCTTATTGTTTAAGCTGACACATCTTTTAGAATGTATTTTCGTATTATTGCATGCTCACCTGGCATATATTGTTGATTCTATGATGCTTTATGGATGCATATGTACTTTTTCAGATGTACAATAAAAACCTTTTTGTTGAAAAAAAAAAAAAAAAAAAATGCTGATAGCCGCCATTACTAGTAAAAAAAAACCCCCAAAAATTCCATAAATCTATCCCATAGTTTGTAGACACTATTATTCATGCGCAAACCCCAATCAACATACACTTACTAGATTTTTTAAAAATATTTTATTGGGTGTGTTTTATAGCAGAAAGCAAAGAGTATATTTTTTCAAAATTGTCTGCCTTTTTTTTGTTTATAGCACAAAAAATAAAAACCGCAGAGGTGATCAAATACCACCAAAAGAAAGCTCTGTTTGTGGGGAAAAAAGGACATACATTGTATTTGGGTACAGTGTCGCACACTGAAAAAAGGACATACATTGTATTTGGGTACAGTGTCGCGCAATTGTCAGTTAAAGTAGCGCACTATCATGATATCTGGCCTGGTCATGAAGGGGGGTAAACTTTCTGGGGCTTAACTGGTTAAGGTAATCACAGAGGATAAGGGGGCACGCTTTACGTATGGAGGAAGAGAGATTTCATTTCTAAATACTGAAAGAGCTGTGAAAATGTGGAATAGACTCCCTCAAGAGGTAGTTCTGGCAAGCTCAGGAGATTGTGTTAGGAAAGGCCTGGATTCTTTCCTAGATACACATAATGTATCTGGATACTAATATTTATAGGTAAAGTTGGTCCATGGAATATGCAATTGCCTCTTAGGGGATCAGGGAGGATTTTTTCCCCCTGCTGGAGCAAATTGGATCATGCATTATTGTTTTTGTTTTGCCTTCACTGTGGGTATAGGATTGTATATATAGGAATATAGATATACATATATACATACAGTATCTCACAAAAGTGAGTACACCCTTCACATTTTTGTAATATCTTTTCATGTGACAACACTGAAGAAATGACACGTTGCTACAATGTAAACTAATGGTTGTACAGCTTGTATAACAGTGTAAATTTGCTATCCCCTCAAAATAACTACACACAGCCATTAATGTCTAAGTTGCTGGCAACAAAAGTGAGTACACCCCTTAACCACTGTCTTAACCCTCCTGGGCATGGAGTTCACCAGAGCTTCACAGGTTGCCACTGGAGACAACATCACAGAGCTGGTGGATGTTAGAGGCCTTACACTCCTCCACCTTCCATTCAATGATGCCCCACAGATGTTCAATAGGGTCTGGAGACATTCTTGGCCAGTCCATCACCTTTACCCTCAGCTTCTTTAGCAAGGCAGTGGCCATCTTGGAGGTGTGTTTGGGGTTATCATGTTGGAATACTACCCTGCAGCCCAGTCTCCGAAGGGGGGGGATCATGCTCTGCTTTAGTATGTCACAGTACATGTTGCCATTCATGGTTCCCTCAATGAACTGTAGCTCCCCAGTGCTCATGCAGCCCCAGACCATGACACTCCCACCACCATGCTTGACTGTAGGCAAGACGCATTTGTCTTTGTACTCCTGACCTGGTTGCCGCCACACACGCTTGACACCATCTGAACCAAATAAGTTTATCTTGGTCTCATCAGACCACAGGACATGGTTCCAATATTCTATGTCCTTAGTCTGCTTGTCTTCAGCAAACTGTTTGCGGGCTTTCTTGTGCATCATCTTTAGAAGAGGCTTCCTTCTGGGATGACAGCCATGCAGACCAATTTGATGCAGTTTGCGACGTATTGTCTGAGCACTGACAAGCTGAACCCCCACCCCTTCAACCTCTGCAGCTATGCTGGCAGCACTTATATATCTATTTCCCAAAGACAACCTCTGGTCCGACATGTGCGCCCCAATATCGCAGTACCACTAAAAATTGCAGATCGCCGCCATTACTAGTAAAATATAAATAAATAAAAAAAAACAGAAATGAGTTCCCATCATCCGTAAACACTGAGCATGTGCACTCAACTTCTTTGGTCGACCATGGCGAGGCCTGTTCTGAGTGGAACCTGTCCTGTTAAAGCGCTGTATGGTCTTGGCAGCTCAGCCCAGTTTCAGGGTTTTGGCAATCTTCTTATAGCCTAGGCCATCTTTATGTAGCGCAAAAATTCTTTTTTTCAGATCCTCAGAGAATTCTTTGCCATGAGGTGCCATGTTGAACTTCCAGTGACTAGTATGAAAGAGTGAGAGCAATACCACCAAATGTAACATACCTGCTCCCCATTCACACCTGAGACCTTGTAACACTAACGAGTCACATGACACTGGGGAGGGAAAATGGCTAATTGGGCCCAATTTGGACATTTTCATTTAGGGGTGTACTCACTTTTGTTGCCAGCGGTTTAGACATTAATGGCTATGTGTTGAGTTTTTTTGAGGGGACAGCAAATTTGCACTGTTATACAAGCTGTACACTTTACATTGTTGCAAAGAGTCATTTCGTCAGTGTTGTCACATGAAAAGTTATAGTAAAATATTTACAAAAATGTGAGGGGTGTGCTCACTTTTGTGAAATATTCCTTCTATCGGTTGAACTATATGGACTCGTGTCTTTTTTCAACCAGATTAACTATGTAACTATGTACTCTGTGTGAAAGTTATAGAGTCTACAAACTGTGGTATATACAGTAGGGGTACTGAAATTAATCAATGCATCGCAATTCGGCCATCCACGATGCGGCAATCAATGATGTGAATGGCCATAATCGATTCTCGGGTGTGACGTCATCCCCCGTGCCCTGCCTCTCAAAACACAGAGCCGCACCTAACCAAAGAGGAGCCAAAAGGAGTCGTGGGCGTTAGCCGTGCCTCTCGCTGACGTCATCCCCAGCTGCCCGGTGCGAGAAGCTGGTTGCTGTAGGAAGGGAGAGACACATGGAGTGAGTGTCCCCTGCTCCTGGTCCGCACTCCCAGCCCCCAGGCACTACTACACAGGCAGAGATAGTCCTCTTAGCTCGGCTGTGTCACTCAGGCTGCACTGCAGTGGGGAATCCGTCCTCCAGTCCTCACAACAGGCTGCTGAAGGCAGCGGGAGACCCGAGTGAGCCAGGCCTGAGGCCTCAGGCCAGAATAATACAGGTCAGCCAAGCTTGTCCTCCGTCCTCCTCACAGGCTGCTGCGGGCAGCAGGAGACCAAACCACTGCCATTCTGCCACTGACTCGTCGTCGTCATCATCATCATCAGATACTTACTTATTAAGTTGTTAGAGTACGGAGTTTATTTTGGGGGATATCATTTAGTGCCACTGACAAATACTATCATGATAAAATAATAGCATATGATTTTGGTTTGGAAGCTCTCACAAGCAGGGCCCCCCCCAACCCTCATCCGAAGTAATGGTACTATTGATTGAATTATTACTACTAGTATCTCCTTTATTTTATAAAGCATTAGTGTAATAACTTGTGGCGCTCTCTATAATAAAAAAAATACTGTAGTCCAGTTCACTCCACATCAGAGGATTAAATACCTGGCATGCATTGCATGGCATGGCAGTCCAAGTTTAACCACTTGCCGACCGCCCGCCGCAGCGTGATGGCAGCAAGGTGGCTTGTTATCGCGAAACGCCGTCACCTGACGGTGGCTGCAATAACTAGCATTATGAGCGCGTGCCGCCAGAGGTGCGCTTGCGCGCTCACTGTGTCCGGGGGGGGGCCAGGGAGCTGATAGGGTGGACTCAATCGCAGCCGGCTACCCATGATGGCCCCCCCGCAGTGAAAGAACGGAGGTCCATGTATGTAAACATGGATCTCTGTTCTGACAGAGGGGGAAGGGCTGTGATCACAGGCTTCCTGTATATGGAAGTCGTGATCACTCCCCTCCCTCTGCCAGCCCAGCACCAATACAGTTAGAACACAGTGAGGGAACACAGTTAACCCTTAGAGTGTCCCCTCCAGGTTAATCCCTTCACTGCCAATGGCATTTACACAATAAATTGTGCATTTTTATAGCACTGATCGCTGTATAGATGCCAATGGTCCCAAAAAAGTGTCAAAATGGTCCGACATGTGTGCCCCAATATCACAGTACCGCTAAAAATCGCAGATTGCCGCCATTACTAGTAAAAAATAAATAAATAACCCAGAAATGAATTCTCATCATTCATAAACGCGGCAACTTTTCCGCAAACCAATCAATCAACGCAGATTGCAATTTTTTTAACCAAAAATATGAGGAAGAATATAAATCGGCCAAAACCGATGAAAAAAAATGTTTTTTAAAAAATTTTTTGGATTTGTATTTTAGCAAAAAGTAAGAAAAAATGTTTTTGTTTGCAAAACTGTCGCTCTTTTTTTTATTTATAGCAGCAATCAGAAATGAGGCAGGGGGGATCAAATACCACCAAAAGAAAGCTCTATTTATGGGGAAAAAAGGGCACAAATTTTGTTTGGGTACAGCGTCGCACGACCGCGGAATTGTCAGTTAAAAAGACGCAGTGCTGAATCGCAAAAAGTGCTCTGGTCCTACAGTGTGAAATCCTTTCGGGGCTGAAGTGGTTAAATAAACCAAACCCATGCCCACCCTTCCATGGATTACCTTTACCCTACAATACAAGTTGTGTACAAGCTACATCATCAAAGATGACAGGCAGCTCTATTCCCCCAATCCCCCTCATAGAGTCTAGAGAGCCATTAGTGTTTGTTTTGCAGCAGCCAAGTAGGGTGACTGTGTATTATATTTAACATTTATAGAAAACGTGTTGCTTTTATGGTCACGGCTTAGTTGACATGAAAGTCACTGCATTCTTTTTTTTTTTTTTTTTAACCACTTCAATACAGGACATTTTTACCCCATTCCTGCCCAGACCAATTTTCAGCTTTCAGCGCTCTCACACTTTGAATCTCAATTACTCTCTCATGCTACACTGTACCCAAACAAAATTTGTATAATTTTTTTCTCACACATAGAGCTTTCTTTTGGTGGTATTTAATCACTGCTGGGTTTTTTATTTTTTGCAATATAAGTGAAAAAAAGAGCGAAATTTTGAAAAAAAACAAACACTTTTTTTAGTTTCTATTGTACAATTTTGAAAAAAAGTAATTTTTCTTCATAAATTTGGGCCAAAATGTATACAGCTACATATCTTTGGTAAAAAATAACCCAACTTAGTGTATATTATTTAGTCTCTGTGAAAGTTATAGAGTCTACAAGCTATGGTGCAAATCATTGAAAATTGATCACAGCATAAATTACACATCTCATTTCTCAACCACCTATTACACTTTTGAAGGTCCTGGAGCACCAGCACAATGGAAACGCCCACAAAATGACCCCATTTTGGAAAGCAAACACCCTAACGTATAATCTATGAGGCATAATGAGTCTTTTGAATGGTTCAAGTTTTTGAAAAATGTGGAAAAAAAATGAAAACGCATTTTTTTACACAAAGTTGTGCATTTATAAGATATTTCCAACACATAGCATGTACATAGCAAAAATGACCCCCCAAAATACATTCTGCTATTCCTCCTAAGTATGGCGATACCACGCGTGTGTGAGACTTTTACACAGCCTGGCCACATACAGAGGCTTAACATTGAAGTAGCACTTTAGGCATTCTACGAGCATAAATTATACATCTCATTTCTCAACCACCTATTACACTTTTGAAGGCTCTGGAGCACCAGGACAATAGAATTGCCCACAAAATGACCCCATTTTGGAAAGCTAACACCCCAATCTATGAGGCACAATGAGTCTTTTGAACATGTCATTTTTTTCCAGAAGTTTTTGGAAAATGTGGAAAAAAAATTAAAACGCATTTTTTTTACACAAAGTTGTCCATTTGTAAGATATTTACAACACATAGCATGTACATAGCAAAAATGACACCCCAAAATACATTCTGCTACTCCTCCTGAGTATGGCAATACCAGGTGTGAGACTTTTACACAGCCTGGCCACAAACAGAGGCTTAACATTGAAGTAGCACCTTTAGGCGTTCTACGAGCATAAATTACACATCTCATTTCTCAACCACCTATTACACTTTTGAAGGCCCTGGAGCACCAGGACAATGGAATTGCCCACAAATTACCCCATTTTGGAAAGCAAACACCCCCAACGTATAATCTATGGGGCATAATGAGTCTTTTGAACAGTTCATTTTTTTCCAAATGTTTTTGGAAAATGTGGAAAAAAATTAAAAACACTTTTTTTTTTACACAAAGTTGTCCATTTATAAGATATTTCCAAAACATAGCATGTACATAGCAAAAATGACACCCCAAAATACATTCTGCTACTCCTCCTGAGTATGATGATACCACATGCGTGAGACTTTTTCACAGCCTGGCCACATACAGAGGCCCAAAATCCATCTCCAGGTGTTCTAGGGACATAAATCACACACAAATTCCTGCCAACCTATCACATTGTTGAAGGGCCTTCATATTTCTAACACATAGCTTGTACTGTGCACTTTCACTGTGCATACCAATTACAAACCAAAATACAGGAACGTGGACAGTGACAGCAAAACAGGCAGAGAGCAGGAATACTGTCCATAGTCAGTACAGGTAGAGATATTGGCAGCACAGTCAAAGCATTGGTCCAGGTAGCAGGCAGGGATGTGGTCAGCAGGCAGTAATAATAATAATAATAATAATACAGGCAGCAGGCAGAGATATCGTCAGTACAGCCAAAGTATTGGTTCAGGCAGCAGGCACATGGTCCATAAAAAGTCCTGGGTCAGTGCAGGCAGAGATATTGTCAGTACAGCAAAAGTATTTGTCCAGGCAGCAGGCAGGGCCATCAAGCTTAGGTCAGGAAAGAATGGGGATGGGGTAGAGGCTTCTCCCACCCAAATTGCTTTGAAGCCTCCGGACACCAGACCCTGTTCTGGGAATTACAAAGAGAAAAACAATAACTGTTTTTCTCAAATCAGAATATCATTCTGGACCCCCTCACATATGTGAGACCCCTATGTAGCAGGGTGAAAGATCAGTCCAAGGGGCAGGCAAAAACATGGTCAACTGGCCGAGGTCAGTGCAGGTAAAAGGCAGAAATAGATGGTAGGCAGAGGCATAGTCGATACAGTCCAGGGTCAGTTCACATGAAAGGCAGAAATATGGCGGATAAACAATGCAGACCGCATAGTTAATAAACAGGCCAGGGTCAGTTCACATGGAAGGCAGTGGTTGCGGCTCCAGGAAAATGATCAGCACAGGAATTGAAAATGGGGAAATGGGAGTCTATTTGAAATATGGGCTAATAATTTACAAGTGTATGAAAGCGTTTGAAGCATTCTCCGATGCAAAGACCAGGATTGGAGGGGCATTGGGGACAATAGAAACTGGTGTCTTTCCTAACTCCTCTTTGGCTGCACACTCAACATTTTTTTTGGCATTTTCTTCTGGTTGCTGATGGGGGAATATGGTCAGGAAAATGACGCTCATGCAGTCTACTGACACAATTGGAGCGAATGCTTTCTGGGGGGGGGATCCTTGTTGATATATCAGGGCAGTAATGACGTCTTCAATGAAGTTTGGGAAGGGGCTGGGTCTTTCTGTTGATTTCCAGTAGGTGACGTATGCATTGTACATGGCCATATGAAAAAAGTAAACCTTTTGTACCAGAAGAGGGATTTTCGAGTTGGTAGATAGGGCTGCATGAGATAGGGCTCATTTAAATCCACCCCCCCCCCCCATGAATTTATTGTATTGTACTTGTGGATACAGTGACGCTTTTTAATGGGACCGCGTATTCTGAGAAGTTCCACTGAGGTGGCATTGTGGATTGTGGACATGATGTACACGTCTTTTTTATACCTCCACTTCACAGCCAACACTTCCTCGTTCCTGAGGCTTGCTGATCCCCCCTTTTGTAAATTTGTATTGACTAGACTCTGTGGGAAACCCTTTCTGTTTTTCCTTGCTGTACCACAGGCCAAAGTATCCTCCCGATATAGGTGGCGGAAAAGGGGCAAACTCATATAATAATTGTCCATGTAAACATGATATCCTTTATTGAGGCGTGGGTATGCCAATTCCCAGACAATTTTCCCACTTACTCCCATGTACGATGGACAGGCAGGGGGCTGGAGATGGGAGTCTTTGCCTTCGTATACACGAAAGGCGTGCACGTATCCAGTGGAACTTTCACAAAGCTTGTTGAGTTTTAATCCGTGCCCTCTTACTGGGGATGTACTGCTTCATACCCAGGAGGCCTGTGAAATGGACCAGGGATTTGTCCATGGAGATATTCTGCTCAGGCATATAGAGTTCATAAAACCTTTTAGAAAAAAAAATCAATTAGGGGTAAATTTTAAACAATCCATCAAAGTCGGGATGATTTGGGGGGGGGGGGGGTTATTGTGAGTTATATATGTGAGTTATTGCTGAAATGCAGGAACCGCATTATCATGTCATAACGGGACCTGGTCATGACAGATGAAAAAAATTGGCATATGGTGGATGGGGTGGGTAGATCAATATGCACGCCAAAATAAAATTTAAGCTCCTACACGTTTTCTGTAAAGTGACTAAATGTGATGAGCTCTTATAATGTCGATCTAGCTGTACTGTCCATCAACACAAACGTGTTCTGTTGAGTCTGTTGATTGGCGGTGGCAGTGGCAAACAAGCATCACAGTGAACCTGGAATTTCTGCAACATAGTGTGTGTTACAGGTTCACTGTGATTTTTTCCAGTCAGGAAGTGCTCGGTTTCGTAGATAGATGTAGGTGTTGTTTACACTGTAAAATTTACAGGTTATATTTTACATTTTGATATTTTCTTTTATGAAGAATTAAACTTCAGTGATGTCATAGTAATTACTGTTCTAAATAAATACTGTTGTCTGGATGTCTGCTATGTTCACTGTTCAGACTTTGCTAAATACAGGGAAGCGTAATTTTTTTTAACCACTTAACAACCACCCTATAGACAAAAGACGTCTACAGGGCGGTTGCTTAATTCTGGGAGGACGTCTATTGATCGGTGCATTGTGAGAGGAGAGAGGGGGGAGAGAGGAGGTGCTGCAGCGCTGTGGGCGATGTGTAATGCCCACAGCGCTGCCTAGTGACAGTTAGCAACCACCCCACCATAAATCCAGCGTTCATCACCCAGCCATCCACCACCCACCCAGCGATCATCACCCAGCCATCCACCACCCACCCAGCGATCATCACCCAGCCATCCACCACCCACCCAGCCATCCACCCCCCACCCATCCTCACCCAATCCACCCTCACCCACCCATCCATCCATCCATGCTCACCCATCCATCCATCCATCCATGCTCACCCATCCAGCCATGCATGCTCATCCATCCATCCATGCTCACCTACCCAGCCGTGCTCACCCATCCATGCTCACCCAGCCATCCATCCATGCTCACCCAGCCATCCATCCATGCTCACCCACCCAGCCGTGCTCACCCAGCCGTGCTCACCCACCCAGCCGTGCTCACCCATCCATCCATCCATGCTCACCCATCCATCCATCCATGCTCACCACCTACCTACCTACCCACTCGTGCCGACCCACCCACTCGTACCTACCTACAGACCCACTCGTACCTACCTACCTACCGACCCACTCGTACCTACCTACCCACCCACTCGTACCTA
>BLSH010511829.1:1481977-1494404 GCA_018402905.1 Glandirana rugosa | reverse complement strand
TCGTTAGACAGAGTTTAATCTGCAATCTCCAACTCTAAGCAGCAGTATTTGAAATCTCAAATTCCCCCAACATTCTGATCGTTGAGCACGATCGTGGCGATCGTTGTTTTATGCAGAGTTTGATCTGCACCTCAAAGCAGCGGTATGTGAAATCTCTAATTTCTGCTATCTGTCCTCAGAGCAACAGCACAGACAGCAGTAGCAAAGTAATCTATCTCAGGATGCAGGATCAGATCTTAAAATGTCTCTATTCTCTCCCTCACGCCGTCAGCTTCCTTTCCCTACACTAACCCAAGAGCATGTGACTGCAGCACTACGTGACTCCAGCTTATAAAGAGGCTGGGTCACATGATGCACTGGCCAATCACAGCCATGCCATTAGTAGGCATGGCTGTGATGGCTTCTAAGGGCAAACCAGTGAAACGCTTGTTGATTGGCTGCCCTGCAGCTTCTCAACACGTGGAGTAAAATAGCAGAACCCCGGACCGAACCCGAACGATTTTTGAAATGTCCGGGTCCGGGTCCGTGCCCCGGACACCCTAAAGTTTGGTACGGACCCGAACGTTACAGTCCGGGTTCACTCAACACTAGAAATTAGTATTCAATTTTGAGAGTATCAAATGTTTTAATCTCTCCCCCTGAAAATAAATGATGTAGGTAGAGAATATCTCTTGAGCCCCAGAGTTTCACTGTTGGGATGGAGAGTAGTTCTGAGAGAGATTTATTGTGCCATATTGGTGTGTAGTCATTGTGAAGTGGTATGTCGAGTTTGATTAGAGCAATGTCCTATATTTTTCTATAGTATATAGAAGAGAGGTGCGATCTCCTCCGGCCTGTTACTTTTCTAGCCCAGCGCTATCACATAGATTGGGTCTGACGTGCGCTTTAGCCACTTTGTACATATAAATAGTAAGAATCGTTCTCTGTCAGTCTTGTCTATATGAAACAGTTGGGATAGCTGGGCTGCTATATAGTATAAATTGAAGTCTGTGAGGGCTGTGCCTCCCAGATCCGTGGAGTTTTTTAGGACTCCATGCTAGTTTATGCCTCGTGGCTCCCCATACGAAAGGGTTTAAGGAGGGCCTCTAACACTTTGAAGAATCGAAGGGGGAGATACACTGGAGTGTGCCAGAGTGCATACAATAAGTTAGGTAATAGAACCATGTTGATCAAATTGATTCAACCGCGTACTCCTAGAGGCAATCGAGACCAGATTTGTATTTTGAACTTAACTAAGGCATATAGAGGTTCTACATTTAGATCAATATATTCAGCTGGGGATTTTGAGACTCTGACTCCAAGGTTTTTGAATACATCTGCTCTTTGCAAGGGAAATGAGATTGTTCCTCATCAAAGAGGAAGCTGTCAATGGACAAAATGTGGGATTTTCCCCAATCAGTTTTCAGACCCGAGAAGGAGCCAAAATGTTTAATCACCTGGAGTGCTGTTTGGAGAGAAGGACCTGGGTCAGCTAAGTATAGTAACGTGTCATCAGCATACATGCTGATTTTCTCTACCATAGGGCCCTTACTTAGTCCACAAATTCTGTGATCATCTTTTATGTATTACGCAAGAGGTTCTGTGGCCAGAGCATATAATAAAGGGGACAACGGGCAACCCTGTCTAGTGCCACGGGTCAATTCAAAACCCTCTGATATCCACCAATTAGCTACCACTTTGGCAGTGGGGGCCTGGTACAACAGTAGGATCCATCTAATAAATTTAGGGCCAAACCCTTATTCTGCTAGGCATTCCACAGAATCATACGCCTTGGCCGTATCCAAGGTCACCACCGCCCTCAAGCCCACGTTGTCATGTTGTGCTTGCAAATTGATATACAGCTTCCGTAGGTTGAAGGAAGTACTGCACCCAGGCATAAACCCTGCCTGGTTTGTATGCATTAGGGTGAGGATTACCTTGTTCAGCCGCAGCGCAAGTATCTTAGCTAGAATTTTGATGTCCACCTGTAGCAATGAAATGGGCCGATAGGATTCGGGGAATCCTGGGTCCTTACCTGGCTTGGGCATTAGAACAATTACTGCCTCTCTAATTGAGGGGGGTAATTGGAGAGTGTCAAATAGATGGTTGTACAAAGCTAGAAATTTAGAGCTCAGTATTTCACTACACAAAGAATAAAATTGTACTGGTAGGCCTTCGAATCCTGGGTATTTCGATTTTGCAAAGCAGGCAATGGCTTCTGTTATCTCTTCTACCTTAAGTGGGGCTTCTAACATATCTATTCGCTCTTTTGTTAATTTCGGTAGTGTGATCTCCCCTAGGAAAGTGTTCATATTGTCTGTGGTTTCATTAACCATAGAAGTATATAAGTCTTTAAAGAATTCTTTAAATTTAGAAGCAATGAGAGAAGGGTCTGTAAGCATTTCCCCATCTGGGCCCTGTAAGGATATAACTACTGGGGGTCTGTCTTCGCTGTGCACCATATATGCCAATAATTTGCCTGCCCGTTCCCCATGTTCGAACATCTTTTGTTTGGAAAATAACAATTTCCTTCTGGCCTGTTCATATTACAGCTGATCCACTATCTTAGTCTGCATTTTAAGCAGATCTGCCTTAGAAGGAGATGGGTCAGCTACAAACTGCTGTTCAGAGATTTTCAATTGAGCTAATGCTTGTTCGGATGCTGCGTAAGTGTCTGACCGTTGCATCTGATCCTGTGCCTGCTTGCTCCGACAACCCTGCTCAGATTTCTGTACTTGTCTCATTCCAGCTTCCAGACAGGAACATCCTGGTCCCCGCCATTATTGATTCTGGGGCCTGCAGCTGTTTCATAGACTTGACCTTCGCCACCAAGCACCAGATTCCGCTTCAGCCTAAAGCCCGAGTTCATCTAGTGGATGGGTCAACTATCAAGTCTGGACTGGTCACCCATGAAACAGTACCACTGCCTGCCACCATCACTGGCACCCACCATGAACTCTTACGCCTTGACGCCATAGCATCCTCGTTGTTTCCAGTCATTCTGGGTATGCCCTGGCTACAGGCGCAAAATCTGCTCATCAATTGGGCCAAGGGGGAAATCCAGTTTGTCGGCCTACTGTTCCCAGCATTGTTTGCAAGAGAACTCCAGTCCTCCTCCTACCTTGCTTTGCTTGGACTCAGATGTCGACTTAGAAACCTGCCAATCTGTGCCAGAAGTGTACCATGCTTTCCTGGACGTATTCAGCAAAAAAGGGGCAGAGACCCTTCCGCCCCATCAGCCTTATGATTGCCCCATTGAACTCCTTCCAGGAACTGAAGCTTGAAACTGAAAAAGGGTGCTCTTAAAACTTATTTGGACGAGAATTTAAAGAGGGGGTTTATTCGTCCCTCTACATCACCGGCAGGCGCAGGCATTTTCTTTGTGGAAAAGAAAGATCATTCCTTATGGCCTTGCGTTGACTACAGAGAGCTGAACAAGATCACAGTTAAGAACCGCTACCCTCTCCCATTGGTACCTGAACTATTCCAGAGACTTGGAACGGCAGTCATCTTTACCAAACTGGATCTCTGAGGAGCATACAATCTTGTTCGCATCCGAGAGGATGACGAATGGAAAACTGCCTTTCGCACCCGTTTTGGGCATTATGAATGCTTAGTAATGCCATTTGGACTCTGTAACGCACCTGCTACATTCCAGCATTTTGTAAACGATATCTTCAGAGACTATCTTGATCTTTTTGTCATAATCTACCTGGACGATACCTTGGTTTTTTCACCATCCTTGGAAGAACATCGCCAACATGTCTCACGTGTTCTGGAACATTTGAGACAACATGGATTTTACGCCAAACCTGGGAAATGTACTTTTGAGCAGCAGAGCATTCAATTCTTGGGACTGATTATTTCTGTCAAGGGCATGAAGATGGACCCTCAGAAAGTTTCAGCCATCTTGGATTGGCCCACATCCAGCGACAAGAAGGGGATCCAACGTTTCGTTGAATTCGCCAATTTTTATCGAAAATTCATCAGGGGATTTTCTGCTATTATTTCGCCCATCACTCAGTTGACCAAGCAAGGCATCCGCTTCCATTGGTCCACTGAAGCACAGTCCACTTTTGAAACCCTCAAGAGTCTGTTTACATCTGCACCCATCCTGAAGCACCCTGATCCGGTTCTCCCATATGTCCTTGAGGTTGATGCGTCTGAAACAGCGGTTGGGGCAGTACTCTCCCAACGACAAGGCGCTAAAGCTCTGTTGCATCCAGATGCCTTTTTTTCTCGCAAATTATCTGTACCTGAGAGGAATTACAATGTTGGTGACCGGTAGCTACTGGCAATCAAAGCTGCATTGGAGGAATGGCGATACCTGCTGGAAGATGTGGCACATCCGATCCTGATCTATACAGATCACAAGAATCTGGAGTATTTAAGGACTGCAAAGAGACTATAACCACGCCAGGCCAGATGGGCTCTGTTTTTCTTCAGATTCTCCTTCCATATAACATGCAGGTCGGGATCTAAGAATACGAAGCCAGACGTGCTCTCACGTATGTTCAACGAGCCTGGGAATCCTCCATCTTCTGACACCATTCTGCCCTCCGGGAATTTTTTCTTGCTCCAGGAAGATCTGTTGTCACAAATGAAACATTTTTCCACAGAATATGTTGCTTCTCCTGGAAACAATCTCCAGTTCAGGGAAGGATTATTGTGGCATGACAACAGGATCTTTTTACCTGAAGATGTGTGTACCGCGGTTTTGGGACTTTGCCATGATCATGAACTTGCAGGACACTTCGGTGCCTACAAAACCGCTGAACTGCTCGCACGCACATTTTGGTGGCCGAAAGTGGGGGATGATTGCAAGCATTGCGTGGAGTCTTGTACCACTTGTGCTCAAAATAAGGGCAGCAAAAACAAGGCTTGGGGTCTATTGAGGCCACTGGCAGTTCCGGAAAGGCCTTGGAAGATGATCTCAATGGACTTTATTGTCGAATTACCCCTGTCGGAAGGATTTTCCTCCATTTTTGTGGTGGTGGACAGACTGTCTAAAATGGCCCACTTCGTACCTATGAGGGGTACACCTTCTGCCCCTGAAACCGCTAAAGCTTTCATTAAGGAAATTGTCAGGCTCCATGGGATTCCAGCCAACATTGTCTCCAACAGAGGGGGTGCAATTCACCTCCAGATTCTGGAAAGCTTTATGTGAGGCCTTAAAGATTGAACTTTCATTTTCTTCTTCATATCACCCGCAGTCCAACAGGCAGACTGAAAGGACTAACCAAACTTTGGAACAGTACCTGAGATGTTTCTCGTCCTTTTCCCAAGATGACTGGGTGTCTTTACTACCTATGGCTGAATTTGCTTATAATAACTCCGCTCATTCCTCCATCAAATAGTCCCCGTTTTTTGCAAATTACGGGTTTCACCCATCCTTCCTGTCCAGCTCCATCCCTGAAAGTACAGTCCCGGCTATACAAGAGACTATGGATTTTTTCAGCACCAACAACAAGCTGCTGCAGGAGATGATGTCTAAGTCCTAGGAATGTTATAAGAAAGCATTTGACAGGAAAAGACGAGGTGAACTGAACTTGGAGCCAGGGGAACAAGTTTGGTTGTCAACTGCAGACTTGAAATTGGCTTGCCCGTCAAATAAATTGGGACCCAAGTTCATAGGGCCGTTCCCTGTGAAGAAAAGGGTTAACGGTGTAGCTTATGAACTAGAATTACCAAACTCATTACGAATTCACCCAGTTTTTCATGTGTCCCTATTAAAGCCTGCAACCTCTAATCCCTTTCCAGGACAAAGCACCGGCCCACCCGAACCTGTGATTGTTGATGGGGAAGAAGAATTTGAAGTCGAAACCAACTTGGACTGCAGGAGAAGGGGTAACCAGGTGCAATATCTCATTAAATGGAAAGGGTATGGTCCAGAAGAAAGCTCTTGGGAACCCGAAACCAATATTCATGCTCCAAGGCTGATACAGGCTTTCCAACTTGGGTATCCGGAGGCTGCCCATTGAGGAGGGGCAATGTCAGGAAAGACGGAGAACTCTTGTTTCCATAAGAAGAAACACGGTGCACAGGCGCGTGCACGAACAAACGGACGGCACGAACGTTCGTGTGCATGCGCAACCGGGAGGCGCGCATTCCCGTTCAAAACCGTTCTTGGAGCGAAAGGGGCTATTTAAACTGGACAGTGACATGGGATCAATGCCGTTTGGTCTACAACGTTCCTGAGATTCCTGTTACCTGTCTATCAGCTGAACCTGTTCTTCTGATCTACCGGCTTGATCCTGACACTGCTGCTATCTGCCTGCCCTGACCTTTTGACTTTCCTTGACGTTCCTTTCGCCTGCTCCTTGGTACCACGTTGCTGACCTGTGTCTGGCCATCCTTCTGCCTGCTCCTCGGTTCCTGATCTGACTGCTTGCCATCTGATCCAGTCTGCCTCTGGCCTTCTCATCCAGCATCACTTGCTTGGTTCAGCCGGACGGGGCTATCGTCAGCTGTTTCCCAGAGTTCCTCCTCTGCTCCAGCTAGCTGCATCTCCAGCCCTGCCTGTGACCACCGCACCTGTGTTCCAGTCAAGCACTCATGCCATTCTGCACTCTTGAGCCACCTGTTCGCTATATCAGGGGTTCCTGAGTCAGGATTGTAAGAGAGGCTGTCCTCGGCAGTTGCAGACTCCACCACCAGGTACGTGACACCAGCTTAAGGGAATTGGTGACCATACATCAGTCGTTCACTCTGCCAGGTCTGTCTCTGCTTTCCAGCCAGGTGATGACCTCCTTCGAATCTTCAAAGCACTTTGTTATCTCCCTCCAATCTCAAGCGTGCTGGGAATAGCATGGAGTATTTTATATGCTGGATTCTGAGATTTCTTTTGGCTCCCATGAAGGTTTGGCGCCGTCGCTGTACCTCCGCTGAGAACTCCAGGAAAATTGCCACTTTAATATTTCCAAGGGGGTATTACCGTTTTCCCTTGCTAGTTTCAGGGCTGCGTCTTGGTTCCCTATATTTCAAGAATTTGGCAATGAACGTACGAGGAGGAGCTCCCTGCGGTGGGGGTCTTGCCGGCAAGCGGTATGCTGTTTCCACTGCCAGGGTAGGGGTAAAGGTTTCCTGCCATAGGTGTTTATTAATGGTTGCTCCAAAAAGGTTGTTTGATCCGTACCTTCTGCATCCTCAGGTAGCCCAGTAAAAAAGAGGCTACACCTCCTCAGCCGGTTCTCCATGTCATTTTGTTTAGACAACAGCTGGTTAATCTGCAGTTGCATGCAATCTGTGTCTATCTGCAATGGAGGAATGGCATCCTCTACCTCCCCCAAATCTCGTTTTGGTGGTTTTGACTCTGTCTCCCAGCTTTTGTAGATCCTGGCGGGTGAGAGAAATAGCCAGCTTAACCTCCTCTATTTTGGTAGTGAGGGTGGTGGTGAGTGAAATCTGGAGGTTGGAAATGACATCTAGGACTCTGTCTGTGTCCCTGCTCGGCGCTCCCATCCCCTCACATAGTGCGGCGCCATCTTCCTCCTGTAGCTGCTTCTCCTGTGTTTGGTATTTTTTGAGTTTAGCAAGGACCTCCGACTTTTTGGATGGTGGAGACATGGCTAGGATAGCTAAGGGGTCTCTCTGAGGTAGTTTGGTGCTGGTTTACGCGGTATGGGGGTCTCAGGATCAGTGTGATACAGGATATCAGGATGGAGCTCTGCTTACCAGCGTCCTACTCCATGTCGCACCAGGCCCCGCCCCGCAAATGATGCATTCTTTAACCAGTTCAGTCCTCATACCTCTACTATTCCTATTAGAGTAATTTTAACATATCTACTATGGCTTTGGACAAAGATTTCTTTTGGTGATATTGTCTTAAAAAAAAGCATTTTATTTATTTTTTATGCAATTCATAGACAAAAATGTAAAACTAAAAAACACCCTTTTTCTGTTTTGATCAATGTAAATAAAAAAAGCTACTGTAAAAAAAGTATAAATTATATTCTATAATTTGTCCTGTTTAAAAATGTCAATATTGCTACTTAATATTCTAGTACAAAGCATTACACAGTTGAAGTTTTTTTATCTTCAAAAATTAACTAACAAAATGAATAAAAATAAAAAAAGTCTAAATATTAATAGTAAAGAATGAAAATAAAAACAAAACAGGAAAATAGGACATGGGAGAAAGGGAAGGAGGAGTTGATTATGGTAAACTAAGAGTTAAAAAGGGTTGGATAGGAACACATTTTATTAAAAAAAAAAAAAAAAAAAAAAACACAAACAAAAAGAAAACACTTGTTAGGTCACTTTAACGGACCTCATAGAAGATGAAGGAAATAGAATAGATACAAAAGTAACAATGTTACTTTGCATCTCCTTTTCCTGGCACTCATCATGCCAGCCTGTTATGGGTCATTACTGCCCCCATGACCCCCTTAGGACAACCTACTTAATAGCAAAAAATTGAAAGATGTCCTACTCCAAAGCGTTCTTTCTTGTCCTTACTCCAAGACACTCCTGATGTTTGCAAGAGAGAAATTATGCCCCTTCTTACCCACCCTTGATTAGCCTTTTTGGTGTAGAAGACTCCTTAGCCAGAGATAAATCCTCTATTTCTCCTTACGTTCACTGACAGACGCAGTTCTCCATTGACTTTGTGGGGTTTTATGTTTGTCCCACTAGAAGTTAACTAGGCAGGGAAAAGAATCAACTGGCCCCTCCCCTGGGGGCCGTCCTCTCTTCCTGCATTAAACCCCCTCACAGTATAGCTCTTCAGTTTCAATGCCTAGTTCGCAAGGAGTTGACCTGGCTTCCCTGCTATAGGGAACTGCAGTCCTGTTATGACCATTTTTTATTTTTTACTGCAATCAAGATGATCTGCTATCAAGAAGCCGGTCGGGGCATAGAGAGTCCTGGAGCTCTGTACTTTCCCCGACCTGGTCAACATGATGTGAAGCCAGTCCCGCTATGGGGGACCCACCGCATCTTACCCGTTCCGTGCGGGAGGCCCGGGGTGGAATCCCCCTGTTGGTCCCCTTTACTGATGCGTTCGGCAAGAGGGCCCGACGTCCGAAAACTCGTGATTTTCACTTTGTCCGGGGTAGCCACCGGTGGGATCAGCTCTCCATCTTGCCCCCTGCCACACCTCGCCCCCCCCATCCAGCACCGTGCGATCGTTCGGCCTTCTCGTCCGGATCGCCATGCGGCGTTCGGCCGCCATTTTGCAGCGGACTGCCGCCATTTTGCTGTAGCCTTGGACATTTTCAGTCTATGGGGCTTTCCCTCTAGCGCTTGGAGCGGCAATTTCCGGTACTGCACGTTGCCTGAGAGGTGTGTTTGGCCTCTAGTGTTTCCTGGCGGCCATTTTCACTGCGTGCTCTGCATTTCCACACGTGGCTGCAGCTTCTCTCTCCTCTCAGGAAACGGCGGTGACAGCAGCTCTTACTGACGATCTGCGCTAACAAGGCAGCGGAACAGCAAGTATAGCTGGGCTCCCTCCGGGTGCTGGTGGTGGCGGGGTGCTGTCCTCTGACTATCTGTGGGTGTGTGGCTGTGTGCGGGGCGCCCCTTCCATCCCTGTGTCATTTCTGGCAATGGCTGATCTCCCTGCTGAACCTGCTGAGGTGGCATCAGCAGCCACGCAGTCTGACCAAGGGGCTTTTCTCAACCAGCTGCGGGCTGTTTTCACTGAGTTTTTTCCCCCTGGGGACGCCGCTCCGCGGGTCCCCAGGAAGCGCCCCCCTCCTTTATCCTCAGGGGAAGATTCTGAGCCGGAGGTGGCTTCCAGGGTCTCAGGGACCCCGGGGGACCTGTCTGATGAGGAGACAGGTGGTGACAGTGTGTTAACTGAGCGGGACCAGGGGCCAGCTGCTGACCAAGAAAAAGTGCTGGTTGCCACTATTATCGCTGGCATTCGCACTAAGTTGCAGCTGGATCAAGATGGCGAATCGCGATCTGCTTATGTGTGCGGGTCCTCTAGGCCCCCCAGGGCCCCCAAGACCTATCCTTACAATGAATTTTTTGACCATTTCCTATATCGTGAATGGCAGCACCCACAGCGTTCTTCCTCTCTGACTACACGTTTTGCTGTACGCTATCCCTTTGAGGAGAGCTTCCTAAACAAATGGGAATCACCTGTGGTGGATCCACCTATTGCACGCCTTACCAAGGGGACTACCATTCCTATGGAAGGGACTCCTTCCTTCAAGGATCCCGCTGATAGAAAGACAAAGGCACTTTTGAAGTCCCTGTTCTTGAATGCGGGCTCTGCTGTGCGACCGGCTTTGGCTGCGGCCATGGCAGCGCAGCATCTCTCTGAATGCATGGAGGAACTTAGGAAGGACCTGGTAGGCGGTCGCCTGATGGAGGCACCGCAGAAGGCTGAGTTTTTACTCCAAGGGATTAATTACCTCTGTGATGCGGCCGTGGATGTTCTGCCTTTGTTGTCCAGAATATCGATATCGGCCGTCAGACTTCGTATAATTCTTTGGCTGCGTTCCTGGTCGGGTGACCACGCTTCCAAAAGAGGTTTGGCTGACCTCCCTTTTCAGGGTGGGCGCCTATTTGGCTCGCGTCTTGATGAAATCATCAAGGATTTCACGGGAGGTAAGAGTACCTTCCTTCCGGAGCCCGGCAGGCGTGAGTTTCGCCGCAGACAGGAGCCTTCTACGTCGGGTCAGAAGAAGCCTTTTCGTGCCTCAGGTGCGGCAAGCAAAGGGACCCATTCCAGTGAGGTCGCTGTAGGGGCCGGACGACGGCAGTGGCAGCGCAAACCAGAAAAGACGGAAGACAAGTCTTCCTCAGCCTGATGGGTTGCCCCCACCCGAGTGTCGGGTGGGGGGACGTCTTCTGGGGTTCGCAGATCGGTGGCTGGCTCACATTTCCGGCCACTGGGTCCAGGAGGTTGTGTCCACCGGGTACAGGATAGAGTTCGTCACTCTACCCCCAGACGGGTTCTTCCTCTCAAATTTAAATCTCCCGCAGGAGCGCAGGAAGGCCCTTTCCAGGGTGGTACAGGCCCTCTCAGACCAGGGAGTGATTGTACCGGTTCCCCCAGGAGAGAGGTTTCGAGGTTTTTACTCGAATCTTTTTGTGGTGCCCAAGAAAGGGGACGGATTTCGGCCCATCCTGGACCTGAAGGCCCTAAACAAGTTTGTCAGGGCGCGAAAGTTCCGGATGGAGTCTGTTAGGTCGGTTGTGGCTGGCCTTCACCAGGGGGAATTCTTGGCATCGTTGGACATAAAAGATGCGTACCTCCATGTACCCATCCATCCGCGACATCAGCGCTTCCTGCGGTTCGCAATTGGGGATCGCCATTTTCAATTTGTAGCTCTCCCTTTCGGCCTGACCTCCGCGCCCCGGGTATTCACAAAGTTGCTAGCCCCGGTGTTGGCGTTGCTGCGTCAGAGGGTCATTGCCATAGTGGCATATCTGGACGATCTGCTCCTGCGAGCGGACTCTGTCTCTGCCCTGGTGGAGAATGTGAACATCACAATGGCCTCACTGCTGGACTTCGGCTGGTTACTCAACCTGATGAAGTCGTTAGTGTCTCCTTCCTGCCGTCTGGAGTATCTGGGTCTCATTCTGGACACAGAACAGGTGAAGGTGTTTCTCCCTCCGAAAAAACTGCAAGGCTTACAGTCTGCTGTGCGCACCCTTCTGTCGCACCGTCGGTCTTCCTTGCGGTTCTGTATGAGGGTGCTGGGGCTCATGGTCTCGTCGTTCGAGGTGATACCTTTTGCCCAGAGTCACACTTGTTTGCTCCAACGAGCAATTCTGGCTCAGTGGGACAAGTCCCACTGGTCGTTGGATCTTCCGATCCGGCTGGGCCCCCAGACCAGGGCTTCTCTGACCTGGTGGCTTCGGGACTCGGCCCTCACTCAGGGGAAGTTGTTCCTGCCCCTTCAGTGGACGATAATCACCACGGACGCCAGCCTGACGGGCTGGGGTGGAGTCCTGGGGCAGCTATCAGCCCAGGGTCGTTGGTCGACCCAGGAGGCTTGCCTGCCCATCAACGTGCTGGAGCTGAGAGCAATCAGGCTGTGTCTTTTTCATTGGACAAAGAGATTGCAAAGCCGTCCGATCCGAATTCAATCGGACAATGCCACGGCTGTGGCGTATGTAAATCATCAGGGCGGCACAAGGAGCCCAGCGGCGGCTGCAGAGGCAGCTCTGATTCTGCGTTCGTCGGCGGCGACCCGAGGAACACGGCGGGACTACTAAATGTATGCGGTGTCGGCACCGTAACAGGCTAACTTAAGCCTAGCCTGCCGAAACGTTAGAGAAACAGGTTACTTTTTCTGTGTCGGACTAACGAGAGTCGAGGTCGTGCAACTACCCGTCCGTTCGGAGGACCCAGCTGGTTGCTGGGACCCGACTATCGACGGGGTCCTGAGGTGGGGTCGGGCAGTCCGACCGCAGGCACCACTAATAGCAGGTGACTTCCCCGTCCTTGTTGAAGGGGACTCACTCCCGGCTCAGGGCTTCGGTGGTCCAG